>JARYZH020000086.1:1090138-1690138 GCA_030021035.2 Notholithocarpus densiflorus | reverse complement strand
CGGTATGTCGGTATTTAATTTCTTGATTGTTTGTTATTTTAGTAAATATTTTTATTATAATTCAATAGTTTTCTTTCTTTTAATAATAATAATAATAATAATAATAATATTATGTAGTGTGTGTTTGGCAAAAATTAAAAAGTCAGCTTATTTTACTATTTATCTTATTTTTGCTACTATTCATGAGCCCACCGCACTTTTTGGTATTAATCATGAGTCCCACTTTACTATTTTAGTTAACTTTTACTTTTATCTACGGTACTTTCAACAAATTTTTTTCAATTTCAACAAAATAAGCGAATTTTATACAGACCTATAATACTATTATTATTATAACTATTATTGTTATTTACGTAAACCGTAAACACCAGTGAGTAAGGATAAAAGGTTTATCTTGATAAAAAAATGAGAGGCAGAGAAAAATAAGTAAAACAGTAAAATAAGTGGATCTAGAGTTGTAATTGTGTGTGGCTGTGGGACAAGGTATCTTTGTATAACGTAATGGAATCTACAAAGTTATATTCCACTTTTTCTTTCTCTTTCCGGGTCCTTGGCAACATGCCTCCACAATTTATTTATTTAAAAAAAAAAAACTTTCTTGAGGTTTACGACATTACTTTTTTTTTTTTTTTTTTTTTTTTTTCAGCTTCTTGTTTGACATTCACCTTCTGTGAATATAATGAATATAATGTTAATAAGGAATTATATAAAAGTAATATTATTCTAATCATAATAAATTTTGCTAATTGTTATGAAAAATATTGTTCCCTTACATTATTGTTTAGTATATGTATTGTCTCATAAATATTGATTTTTACTGGCCTCTTTTTTTAATGCTTATTTGGCATTGCTCTAAGAAATATATATATATATATATATAATTTGATAAATATAATGGCATATGAAAGATTTAAATCGGAACTTTTAATTTGGAAATACTAGGAGGTCCAATTAACCATATGATGTTAGTGAATAGAGTTATAACTCTAGAGTATAGAGCTTGTTTACTAGTATTTTTATTTATAAAGAAAAACAAACAATTTTCTGCATTTAAAAAACAAATTGGTGGGTTGGACTTGGTGGGTCCAAACTAGTTGTGTTGTTTGGGAAATTATTTCCAAAACAGCTTTTAGAAAACTCTGTTCTCAAAATCATTGTGGAAAACAATTTTTCTGAAAAGGTGTTTTCTCTTTTCATTTTCAGTGCATTCCTGCCAATGATGAGGTTAATTGAAATTCAGAGTTTGCTTAAGTACTCCAGCATACATTTGCTAGATAAGTCAATTTCATTTTAAGGAGCTATTTAGTTCAACCGGTACAAACTAAATTCATGATTTTGATCATTATACATATGCATTTCTATTTGGTCTAGCAGCATTTTTAGCATTTATCTTTGACTTCTCATTTTCCAAGTGTCACAACATTATGATGAGAGATCCACAATAGAATAAAATACATATAATAATCTTCAACCCAAAATAGTTTGCATGACCAAATACATCCAATTTATGATTTTGGTCTTGATTGTACAAAATAGACAGTAGCTATTGCTAGCCAATTTTTTCTATGACACGTGTCTGTTTGGCTCCAGATTAAAAAGCCAATTTATTTTACTATTTAGCTTATTTTTGTTACTATTCATGGGCCCACTAAACTTTTTGATACTATACATGGATCTCACTGTACTATTTCAACTAACTTTTACTTTTATCTACAATACTTTCAGCAAAATAAGTGAATCCCAAACAGACCCTATATATTACATATGTGCCAGCCAATCCACGAGGTCTAGAATTCTCATGAGCTTGCACAAGGTATAGCAATTTGGTTTCCTATGGTCTTGAACCATTTTGTCACTTCACTATCCTAATGCATAGTTGAATGTTCAAATTTTCATAAACCAAATTTTGCTTAAGAAATCAGTAATTTGACTTTTTGAATGCATTTATTTGAGAAATCTTATTGATTGAAACAAATCAGTACACACAACAATAGAGGGTGCAATAACAGCAACACAAGAATTGTTCAAGCAACAAACTAGTTGCATCACCCTTTGAGATCTAATCTAAATCTCTAGGAAACATAGAGACTCTTACATTGACTCTTAGAGCAGCACCCTAATATAGCTCTAGAAAGCTGCCACCAAAAATTCATCTAGCCCCATACACATTGAATTTCTTGCTACTCTAAACTGTGAAACAAGTTTCTTATTAAGAACTGGCATTCAGTTGCCCCATTTCTCACACAAGGCTTTGTTAAAACCAGAGTGTTCTAATGTGCTTTGTTTTCCACCATCTCTGAGATCTCACACGGGTAAAGGTTTTGCACATAACAAAAGTGTCTTTCAAAGAAATCATGAATTTCAATGCTAGTTAACTTTTAAGAAATTCAAAGGGATCCACACAAAAAAAGGAATGCAGTGAGATAGATTTAAGAATTAGAACATTGTTCTTGTCTTTGAACAAAACTTTTCACTTGTGTTTAACAAATACTTGACTAAGATTTTAGAAGTCGATAAACAAAAACAACATAAACAAAGCAGAACAAAACCCAGAAAAACAAAGCACCCAAAAACCAAATCTATCCCACCATCATCAAACCAAAACAAAAGGAAAATGAAAAGTTCTGAGCAAAATCTGATAACCAAAAAATAATATATATATTTGAACTCAAGTATCAAATTTAATAGAAAATACCAAATATGAGGATAGAGTGAATAAACATCAATGTCGAAATCAAGAAAACAAATTGAAGAGCTTGAAGGTCAACACAGAGAGGGGATCAATCCTTGAGTCTTTGCTCTTGGTTTCAAAAAACTGACCAACTAACCACCAAGCCAACACAGAACGGGGATCACACAACACATGACTGCACATGGCAAAGTCAACTGTGGTTATCACATGCTTTTCTTTCTCTTTTTGGGGAGCCAACTCAAAATATATGATGAGTGATATAGCAAGAAAGTAAATGAACAATGTTAAACAAGAAAATAAATTTTACAGAACATCAACTGCATGGAAAATGAGTTCATGTATCACATACACTTCGACTCTTTGATCACTTGTGTATGCATCTTGTAAAGTCGTTTATGAAATTGTCTTTCCCTACAAGCATGTCAACAATTTTCTTCATAATTAGAATTCTCTTATTTTAGAAATACAAAGATATTCTGAAAACTCAACTGCCCTTTTCTAGTCGTTTTTGCTACTTTAACAAAATTATCTTTCTTTGTTTTTCTTTACAGGCCTAAAAAGTAGTTCTTCATTCCAGTCCTTGAGACAAAACTAAGTAATTAACATTACTTACTCCTGAAAAGGGCAACAGAAACATATGTTTATTCTAGAAAATTCTGACAATAAACACCAATTGAAGTATGACCTTCACATCAACACCTGCTGACATAATCTAACTATGGTCTCACATTTTACTCTCAAAGTTTTGTTCTCCAGGAATTATGCATGAAATTCTCTACATGAAACAATTGCCTCCAATGGACCTTAAAAAATGTAATGAAGCAAAAGTAAAAATTAGAAGAATAACAAAGTAGCTAAAACAATTAAAACTGACAAAATGATGATACACTGATAGTGCACTAACATAAGTTTTCCAGAAGAAGTTTCCATTATCAATGTATTTGATGGGAATAGAAATTAACCCCCTCACCAAGTGATATCAAATATCTCTGAAGTTAACAGTATTTCATGTAAATTGATGTGTATTATGGAGCTCAGGATTACACAGTTCAAAGGCTATTCTTTGTTGGATTATCATTCATCAAGGTTTTATTTTTTATGAATTTTGTTACTTTTATGTCTTGATGTGCACTTGTTGATCTAGCTTGCACATCTAAAACATGGATATTTACTTAAGACTTATGATCACAGACACAATCATGATAGAAACACAAGCTGTCAGAAAAGAATACTGATTCAGACATGTGATGCAGCTAAATATGTGTATCTTTCTGAATTTATGAACCTAACATATATGAGTGTCTCTATGAGAGCCCATTTGCATGCATAGGAACCATAATTGACTAGTCACAAACTCGTATGATGCAGAAAAAAGGTTAGCATACGATTATGCCAACATTAATAAATATAATCTTATATGGAATCCAAAATGTACAAAGTTCTGAAATTGTAGATAGAGGTCAAGACAAAAGATCAAATACTTTTTTGGTAAGTAGATAAAAGATTAAATACAAAATACAAGATCATCTAACTCGATAGTTAAATACAATCCATATTACCAAACCACTCATATCTGATATTTATATGGGTGATTCAACCCTAAGTCAAAATTCACATTCAGCCATTGTCAGATAATCTACCATTACGTTTTAAACAACCATGCCAAACAAAATTTCATCAAGAAAATAAAGAAAGAAAAGATGAAAAAAATGGACAAAATTGTACAGCGATGCAAGCACAACAAACAGAAAGGCCATTCATAAAGCATATATTATCAAATAAAATGTGTTGCCTTTTTTACAAAATAATAAATAGTTAAAATGAGAAGGATGAAATTACTTCTTAGCTGGAAGGTGAATGATTCTTTATCTTTTCCCACATGGCTGGACCTTCGGGATGAACATCAACAAAATATTTTACAAAGCGTGTATCTGAGCATGCAAGGATAGTACTCAAGGACAAGGTTGGCTTTGCTGCACCTCTCTCCCTCAGCCAAACATACATTGAAAATCTTTGACTGATTCTTTCCATATCATAACCTAGATATGCGGGGAATGACACCACAGATTCCAATGGGTAACCCAAATAGTTTCTTAAGTAATCAATCTTCCTTTCAATAACATCTTTGGACTGGTTAAGAACCGTAGGAGCTTGTTTAACAATATTTGTCACAATGTTGTAGTCCAAACCAGCTTGTACCAGGCAATCAAACCTCTCCTGTAATTGATCCCCTCTGCCTCGAAATTGCTTCAAAGCTTTCGTCATCTCATCTGAATTTTCCATGTACCCCAATCTCGACAAGAATGTAGTTTTCTCCTGGTGTTTACTAGGATCTTGGGAAGATTCCTGCTCATTGCTCTTTATTTTTGATTTAGACACCAAATTGAACAGCTTCAGTGGATCTTCCTTTATAACTTGACATAGACCATCTCTTCCAACTTTCAATTCTTTGCAGACAGTTCTAGGTCCTTTCAAAGTACATGAACCCAGAAGTTGTACGTGGTTAGATATAATGCTTGCAATGTACTCTGTCTCCATTTCAATCTCAAGTAGAAAATCCATTGCTCGCAAAAGATTTTTTATACACTTAACTGACAAAATGTTGGGATTTTGTATAAACAGAGAATAGATCTCATTCAACTTGAGACCCAATTTGAGTAATCGACCAAACAAGATATACACCTTCTTACCAGAACCTTCAAACAGTATTGCAGGATTTGTGTTAAACAAATGGTGCAACTGCTCCTGAGTATAGCCCACTTTATCTAGAAAATCCACAGTATCAAGCATTCTGTTCCAATTGTAGGTGCTTTTACCAGATAAACATCCTCCAATCCAATCATTTTCAAACCTCAATTCCTTCAATCTTTCAAGAACCTTGACAAATTCACAGTTAACACCACCAATCAAAAGTGAGGGGCAACAACTAATGAGCTTAATAACTGTGGATTTACTTAAACCCAAATTTTCATATGCTTGAAGTTTTAAAGCCAATATCCCATAATCATATCCAAATATCTCTTTAGCTTCCTTGTACATTTTACCTATCTTACTACGTGGGATTCCATAACCACATAAAACATGAAAGTTGTCAAGCATAACATGATCATCACTCAAAAACATCAAGTGTTGTGGGAGAAGCACTGAGAGCTCAGATGGACGGAGACCCAAACTCTCAAAAAAGGGTTCAAACTCATTAATGGGATTGTAGCGCAGGAATTTAGTTAAAGAGTGAGCAACATGTTTGTCAGTATCAATCTTGGATATCAAAGTTTGAAGAAAACGAGGGGAGTTCTTGCTAATGTGCTCAGCATCTGTGAAGCTGAAGCTCCTAGTACAGTGCAAATAATCAAAGAGCACGTTTTGAGCTTCATTCCTAGCTATCCGAGAGAACCGGGGAGTGAAATTGGGTGATTTTGCTAACTCAGTAACAGTAACTTTAGCATCATTGGTAAGCATAGAAGTGCAAAAGCTTCTAACTTTAAACAAAATGAAAGATGGGCTTTGCCTAGTCATGGGTTTGTCATAGCCAACAGGTGAGAAAAGTACAGAGTGATTAAGTTTGGCAATCATTTCAGAGAACTTAGACACCCTTTTATGGTTTCTAGATAGTAACATGGCAAGAAGACAAAACAGAGTGTTGAGAGACAAAGAGAGAACAACCCTAAATCAACACCGGCAGCCCTCGTTACTGTTGATATCTCTCAGTCATTATATTTGATCCTCCTCTCAATCTGAGAAATGAGGAAAACACATAAATTAAATTACTTTGTATGAAACCTTGTACAAAAATTTAAGAATGAAATGGTAAAGCTTAAATAGGGTTTTCATCCAAGTTTATTACCCACAAACCACAACACATACAAACCCGTAACAAACACATACAACTCTATCATTATGACACTAAGGATGAGATTCAATTCAGAAGCACAAGAAACAGACTTACCAGACTGAGAATCTTAGTATCACTTACATGAAAAAGATGAAAACTTGGGTACCCATAACCCCTAAACCAAAAATCCAAAGCTAAGGAAACTCAACATAAACCCCCAAACCTTAGACATTCACAAAAACCTGAAAAGACACAAGTGACAACAGGCTCATATACATCAAACATTTTAACCCACCACTTCCCAAAGCTTACATTTTTAATAAGAAAACATAAAATGCATCGTTCATGAAATGAGTAAGTATAAAAAAAAAAAACAGTGTAGCAAAATTTTCAGTTCCAACAAAAAAAAAAAAAAAAGAGTATAAACACCTTAGCACAACCATAACCATAATCATCTTTTTTAACAAAAAAGTTGCAACATGGGTTTGATTTACCTTCAAAGAAATGTTCTTTCTTCTTCTTCTTCTTCACAAAGGAATGTTCTTTGTGGAAGTGGCATTGCCGCCTATCCCAACCTCAATGGTTCAAGTAGGAAGGGAAAGATATGAATTGTTAGTGTTTGGGTTTTTGGGTTGGTGGCACTGTCATGAAGCTTGAGCTTGGTCTTCGGCTTGTGTTATTGGGTTGTTTGGTTGTTGGGTTTGAGACTCGTTATGGGTTCAAGTTATTGGGCAGTAAGATTAGGATGGTATTGGATTCGGGCTTGGGCTTGGCTTGAGTCCAAATTCTTATACTTCCGTTTGATTCAATGTAAATGGGGGGCTTTGTGCGAGGAATAGGGAAGAAGGTGGGGGAGTGGGTTGGCCTGTGCGTTAGAGAGAGATGGAAAATGTTTTCCAAGTTTTAACACAAGTTTTCAGTCAAACTGAAAATATTTTCCAAGTTTAACTAAATTTTTGTAAGCAAACAAACACTTAAAAATGAAAAAATATTTTCCGTTAAATATTTTATATCAAAATAAACACAATGTTAGTTTACTTTTGGGGGGTAAAAACTACTGATGCTTTGAATTTTGGGTGGTATAGGCATTGCCGCATTGGTATAATTTTTTTTTTGTGGAAAAACTTGAAACGTTGTTGGTAGTTTAGTGATGTAGATTTTAAGAGTTTATACTTAAAAGTTGGGATAATTTGATTTTACGTTCCAAAGTTTTAAAATTTTGATCAACTCCAATAACGTTACAGAACGTTTGGATTTGCTTTCTTCCACTAATCTATGTTGTTGAGGTGGCCGTCAAGTGCCACATCAACTCAAAATAGCATGGTTTTTAACTTTAAATAGATTGGTTTCTTTGTAAATTTTGATCATTTTTTAGTTTCAAGTAGGTCTCATGTAAATTTTATTATTTTCTAAAAAATTATTAATTAACCTTTTATGAGTATAATTGGCTTTTGTAAGAATCATAATAAATTTATAATTACTCTCATATAAAATCTTGTGACTCTAACCAAAAGACATTACTTTAGAAAATGTTAATTAATTAATTATTCAAAAAAAAGTTAATTAATTGATACAATAATGCTTCTAAATGTTTGGTAAACAGTTTGATCTTTTAAAATTGCTTTATTTTAAATCAACTTATGCACACTTCCAAAGGACTATATATATATATATATATCTATATATTTATATATATATACGTACACTTCAGAAATTCTTTTGATTTCATTCCTTGCCCTGTAAACATTTCAATAGAAGAGTAAAGGGGTTAAGTCATATGATATACTAAAAGGACTAATAAATCGAAAGAAAACTTATGGCTGAAGAATATATGAAAAACGTTATGTTTCTGATCATGGAGCTAATTATCCTTATCTATATATTATTAAAAGTTGAAGCGTAGCATTTATTTTTGCTACGCTTATGTTGAGCCACATTAGTAGTCACGTCATTTATTTATTTTTATATTTTCTTTTCTCCATTTAAACTTTTCTTCCCCGTATTAAAAAAAAAAAAAAAAAAAAAACTCTTCTTTTCCCAATTAGTTCACATACCTATTTTTACATTTCTTCTAACCTTTTCCTTTCCTTTTTGCCTTTTTATCTCCCTACTACTTTACCGTTATACTTCCTTCTACTTTTTTATATTTTGACTCTCTTCTACTCATTTTATTTTGTATAAATTAGATAACGTTTTCTCATTCAATCCGTATTTTTTGTCACACATCAATATATTACTAAAAGCGTAACATTTATTTTTGCTACACTCTCGTTGAGCTACATCAGTAGCCACGTCATTTATTTATTTTTTATATTTTCTTTTCTCAGAGACACATAAATATAAATATGCACGTATGATTCCGCATGTGTGTGAAAACCAGTTACTACTAAGCCATCAGCATGAATAAGCATGAAGCATTGATGTCCATAACTTGTATAAAGGCCAATGTATATGTGAAACCCAAATTTATCAGAACTAACTTTTTGCACAAGGAAAGAACTGCATGCAGAACATTCATCAGCTATAATGCGTGTGTGAAATCTGGCTATTTACTATTAAGCCATCAGCATGAAGCGTTGATGTCTGAAACTTGCATAAAGGCATATATAATGTGAAAAGAGAGTTGATCAGGATTATCTTTCTGCATAAGGAAAGAACTGCATGCAGAACACGCATCAGCTAATTAGACCAAATTTCAGAGGGATTACCTTCTCTACTACTATATAAATCCTGATCATCTGGACATAAATCCATTCGAAGTATCTGAAAGATAGAATTTATAAGAGGCAGAATCTCAAGATGAATTAAAATACTCTCAATAAATTGCCTAAACCCAACCGTTAATATTTACCATTGTTTCAATATCAGAAAAGCATGGGATGTCATTGTCGTCTTCAGATTCTTCCTGATCTACTGTTGGGTCTGGTTCAAGAAACTTTTTATTAGAACCTGTCTGTGCATGTAGCATTGCATGTTCCCCAATTAGACCTGGAGCATCAGTTTCCTGTTTACAACAAGCAGATAAGGAATAGTTTTTGTCAAGGGCACAAACATGAACTTGCTGCTCTATAAAAGGAAAATTGCAGATGCTAACTATAATCATGAAGTAACTCAATTTGACATATAACCTCAATTTTTAGTGCCCCATCCATGGCCAACTTTGGAGTTGCATATGCTGATCTGCCTTGCCTTGGGTCAACATGAACAAAGTCTTTAGAGTCGGCATCAAGATGGCTACCATGAGACAACTCAGCTTTGACTCCAAAACCAACAATGGGGTGCTTTGGGCTGGTCTCTGGTAGTGTACCTGATCCCACCAACCGAGAAGCTGGAAAAGACAGTGTAGGAGCATCATTCTTCTTCAAGCTTATTTCTTTTTCACCATTTCTTTGATGGCTGGAGGAGGAGGATGGATTATTGGCCTCTCTGTAATTTGTTTGTATAACAGGTAAGCATATATCATCATTGCTTGGGATTTCGAGGTCCTCAGTATTCAATGTGCAATATAGCTCTCCATCATGAAGTTCAGGAGTAATAGGATCAGGCACTGATGTAGATGCTGACATATTGACTTGAGAAGGACAAACACTAAGCTGATCACCATGACCAGAGCAAGATGGATCAGCAATAACACCCAACTCTGAAGTACAAGCCCCATCAGAAACAGCAGGGCATGTATTCAAAACCGGAGTCTGAGGTTCACAAACATCGGCTACATCTCCATCTTCGTGAACTTTACTCGGAGAACTCAACAGAAGTGAATTAATATTATCACAACAAGACTTGCCCACGGTATCTTTCCCATCTTCATCCATAAACATAAGCTCATCCTCATTCGCAAGGCTCAACAGACGATCCACAAAATCACCCTCTGAGTTAGCAGCCGAACTACTTATCATCAAATCACCAGCATGTCTATCTTTCAAAACCGTCCCCGAATTGCCAACATCACCATCCACATTATTAGGACATATCAACGTCTCCGCCACGCCCTGATCTTTATCACCATCCTCAATGCTCATATTAATCGGCATTGCAGGTGCTGAGACATCCTCAATCGTTTTCCAAATAGGCATATCGGGACACACATAAGACGGCCCTAACTCCCCACCATCCTCACCATTCCCAAACTCACCCAAACTATCCCCAAGATTAGAATGTGTATCCTTCAATACACCATTCTTCTCATCTCCAACACGCCTTAACCTTCCATTATCAACCCACGCAGCATTCTGAAACCGAAAACGGTCATCAACACCATCACCAATCATGCAACTCCCCTCATAACCGACTTTATTATCATCATCATTAGTACCATTGCCATTTACCACTAGTTCAAACGATTCAAAACTCTCGTCGCGAAACCTCTTCCGCATAGCGTAATACAGTTCACGAACGCTCTCGAGTTTTCTCTTCTTAGCAGGAAATTGAACAGACTTGTTCTTCGAGTCAGTCGAAGCAGAAAGCTCATACTCGACCATGCGAGCAGAAGCTTCGCTCGAAATTTCAGGGTTATAGAGCAGAGAATGCCATCGATCTCGCAATTCTCGAACCGTAAATTTTCGCGAGAATCGAACAGCACCTTTAGCAAGTGCCTCCAATGAGGCACCTGCCTGTAAATTTTTTCCGAATCACAAAAAGGAATCAGAAAAAAAAAATAAATAAATAAAAAATAGCCAAAACAAAATTTGCAGATTTGTGTAAAATAAAATTGAAGGAAAATGAAATTGTTTTTCACAATTAATAAGAGATGGAATTTTGGCAGGGGTAAATTTGGAAAGAGAGAAGTACGGTACCTCGACAGCGTTCTTCAATAAGAGGTCATCCTCTGGGATCCAAGCTGCTACTGCTGCCATTTTTTTTGGGTGAAGAGGAATTTAAGAGAGCATGATGGATTTTGAAATTCTTGTGAGATTTGATTTGCAGTGGGAAATTTGAAATTGGAAAACTCTAAGCTCTCTCTCAGTGTTTGTGTTTACAGTTACAGACTCTCAGGTGGGGGGAGTCACTGTACCGGAAATTGTTTTCCCTAAACGCGGGTAAAAAGGTAAAAACGATTGCCGGGCTCGTAAAATTATTGACCAAGGAGAATTTCGCTGCTACTCTTTTTCTTTAATCAGATTACTTTTTTGTTTTTTTTTTAGGGGAATAATTTAACGGCATATTCCAAGGATACCAGGTTGTGGGGGGGAATTTACAATATTAGGGTTAATACTTTCTTTCTTTCTTTTTCGTTTGGTTCCAAAATTAATTATAGGGATTGCAAATTGAATAATTTATACATCTATTAAGATTCAGATTCCTCTCTCTCTCATATAAAAATTGACATTTTTTTTTAATGAAATAAAAATTGACATATTGTGTATGAATGCGTGTTTGGGATCCAAATCATATATGTTCTAGTCCCTTTTTTTTTTTTTTTTTTATAGGAAGTCCTTCATTAATCATCGCTTGGTTTTAAATCTAGATATATTATATATAAAAAATTTTATTTGCTAACACTTAATGGTCTTTTACTTTTAGAATGATATTCAAAATGCTGACATTTATAGTTTCGAAATTTAGAATATTGGACATAACTTTGTCTGTATGTTGTTTTATTTATAATAATAAAAATTTCCTTGGCCATAGTAATTGACTTTTTAGTTAGAATAAAATTAAATATACTATTTTATAATATAATAATGCTGAGCTTGAGTAGGAAATGTATTAAGAATGTTAACATTTTAGTTACAACACAAATATATTTATGAAACAATAAATATTCTCTTAGTCTATTTTTAGTTCCTATGCTCAATAAAAAAAAAAAAATTCTAGTTCCAATGACTTGTGAACTCTCTTTAGCTAAAAATAGGACCTCTTAAAGTACAGAACATTACCCAAAAGCTAGCATATGTAACAGTCTAGCTAGTTCCTTTGCATTCAAAAGGCACATGCCATTATTCATTTTTGGGGCATGCACATACTATGATGTTGGACACGATTTAATATCTAATTAATATCTAATTTTTGTAAATGTTTAATTTTAGTATTTTTATGTAATTTTTGTTATTTTAGGTTTAGGTTATTTATTTTTACCCTAAGTTTTGTTTTTACTATATAAATGCATTGTAACCTTCAAAGGCAATTCAGTTTTCAGACTATTATCAATAAAATATAGACGTTTTGTTAATTTGCTTCTCTGGTGGATTCCAGTTTATTTCACCTTGTGAATTCAAAGAACACCCTGTGAATTCAAGATTTACTACCCAGAAACTAACAATTTAGTTTCTGTCCATCAAAAAGAGTATCGTGTGTGCTTTTTTCAGGCTTCCGCGACATCATACTATATCCAATGTGCTCTTTTTGTGCACCAGAAAATATTAGTAATGGATTGATAAGCTACATATTACCAATTAGGTATGTGCTCCAAATGGTATATTGATTAACATACTTGACATTATCTAATGAATAGCAGTACAGATAAGAACAAATATTTCTTTTCCGCTTGTTAAAAAAATATTAGTTACAAAATTTTGCTGAGTTATCCCAGCAATAAAAAGTAAAACTAAGTGCATAGTAATCCAGGATGAAAAAAGATCTAATACCAAAATCACAACCAACATAACTAGAACAAGATATAAGGTACCGTACATATTGCATCATGAGCACACAAACAAAGTATATACAAGAAGTGTGCATTAAAAGCAATTACAGTTTCAGCCAATACTTGTAAGCAAACATAATATGTCCATATCTATATAATAGAGCACAACTTCAAAACCCTTACATACTGCATCATGAGTTTAATTAAACAGCTTATCTGAAAATAAAAAAACATAGTAGATTAAACATGTATTGGAGATGCAACTCCTACTGCCATTCAAGCAAGGCGCAGATCCTCGGTTTCAAATCCCCCAGCATGATGAAGATCCAGGTGGCTGCTATGCAAGCGGAATGCATATAAGTTGGAGGCACCATTTGTCAGAGCAATGGTGGATTCATAGTCTCCCTCATTGTCCACTAATCCATATTGTGGATCCTCCAATCTTGCCCTCTTAAATTTGAACAGAAAAGAGAAAAGAATCATTATTTAGAACCTTAGATATATGACCATATATGATATATATGACTTAAGACAATATTCAACAAAAAAAGTGATTGAATTTTTTTGGATAAATAATATTTGATTGCAAAATGAATTAAGACAAATTCAATTTTAAGAATCATACAAGATCGAGCAGGAGATTGCCGTGTCTTTCCTCCAAGTTCTTTACCTGCAATAGAAGTTCAAAGTAATAGAGGTCCAAAAGCAACTTGGAGGTGACATAAGAGTGAGAAACAAATTAAAAAGAACTCATATCTACTATTGAATTTGCTAACCTTTTTCTTGTAGGTCTCGGTCTGAGTTTTGATAACGTGGTACTGTGTAAAGGATACATGACGATTTATATTGTTAGCTTAACTAAAGTCTTTTATAAAATCTATACAGAACTGTTTGTAAAAACTCAGCTAGATGAGTAAACTCCCAAAATATGTTGCAGATGAAAAGAAAAGGATAAAAAAAAAATTAACAATCTCGTTTAAGGTAATAGAAAGAAAAAGTTCAGGGATCCTTTTTTTCAGAAGATAGTTCGTGGATCAAATTTCAATGATGTAGGTCCAATAATCAAGGATTATGAACTTCAGTGAAAATTAAAAATTTTAGAAAGGACAAATCGAAAGCAATAGAAATTTTATGCATTTTTTTTACCCCTACTAATAAGCAATTCAGGCATTTGAACTTTATTATAAGTGTTCCAAGGACGCCAATAAATAAATTCTCCTATAGTTTAGCTCAAAAGGAAAATCAAAGATTACCTTAGGAAAAAAAAAGATGCTCACTGATTAAATATATAAGAAATTTTCTCAAATGTTCAGAGAGTACATCCATTTGAAAATGAAAATGATCTTCTAATTATTAGTAAAGTTATGTGCTTCTCCCCAAGGAAAAAAATAAGAAAAAGAAAAAAGAACATGGTTTAGTAGCATAAATAACTAAGAAAAACCAAGATTTAGTAGCATAAATAACACAGAAAATTTTTGAACACTAAAGATCTTTGCAGATTTACATGCCTATGCTAAAATCACTCTCTTTTAGTAGGGATTAAATAACATATTTGCAAAATTTTCAAAACCTACACGCAAAGTTGTGTCTACAGAATTTCTCAAAATATATAAATAACAAAACCCAACCTTTCGTGCGCGTACGATGTCCAAGGAAGAAGACACCTTATGCTGAAGAGAACGTAGATCGTCTAGACTCAGACCGTTCAGATCCTCACCCACCCTCTGCCTGTCAAAACAATATCCTAATTAGCCATGAAAAACCTAGGTGCTCTACATTAATTTGGGCATGACTGCCTTTAATCTATCAGACAAATCACTTTTTTCTAGTATGCTTAATGCTTTACCTTATCTCTCTGCTCAGTCTATTGTTAATTTCTTTCAGTTTCCTCAAGTTTTCTTGCATTCTCTGCAGTCATAAGTACACAAAACTAAATCAGAAAGAGATACTAAGAAAGAAAACCTTAATAATAGAATAAATAGTCACAGATTCACAGATCAGAACTAAAAAAATGAGAGTGAAACCTCGTAGTGTGAGCTCCATAGGTCAGTATCCAAAGCCTTTTGGTACTGATCATAGATCTTCTTTGTCCTGGTTGAGAAAAACACATCAAAAAAACCCAAAACAAAGTTGATCATATTAGGGTTTCGTTTGTCACATAATAACATTAGTGAGAAAAAGAGAGAGAGAGAGAGAGTGGTCCGTGAAGCTTACGTTATGGAGGGGCTAGTGTACTCATGGAACTTGCCAGTACTAGAGAACATGATGATTGAGACCTTAGCATCACAAAGAACAGTGAGTTCCTGAGCTTTCTTGAAAATACCATTTCGTCGCTTGGAGTAGGTGACTTGCCTGTTGGTTTGGTTCTCAATCCTCTTGATCTCGATCTTTCCACGGCCCATCTTTCTTTCCTTTTCTTCTTCTTCTTCAACAAAAGGATGATCTGAGAGCTAACTCTGAGAGGGGCTTTGTATTTTTTAAGAGGTTATAATAGAGGTCTTGTAGCGCAAGAGATCAAAAGAAGAGAAGAAAAGGGTTTCCATATCGGGAAAATGGGTTTGGAAAGTAACGTTGTAGTGTAACTGAAAATGTAAGGATAGGGGCAATGAGGGTAATATATATTGGTCTGATAACGTGTGGTGTCAGATGCTTTTGAGTTTTGACCACGACACTTAACGCATGAATCATGGGTGCGATTAACCCATTCCTTAAACCTCTCTTATTGGGGGAACCATGCTAGTTTAGGGTAAGCAACTAAGCATTAAGCTGCTAATATATAAGTGCCCTTGCATAGGAGCATGGAGAGGGAGAATTGAAAATTAAATTCCAACACTTCACTTTTTCGGTATGTTAAGAGTCCCAACAGGATAATTTGCAAAAGATTTTGTGTTCGAACTACTTAAATTTCATGATGCATTATATCTCACCCATATATCATTTGCTCCTCACACCAAATTCAATCAAAACACACAATCAAACTGTGAAAAAAAAAAGGTAACTACAAATTGATAAAAAAAAAATTAATAATAATAATAATAATTGTGAAAAACCAAATTGATAATCAATGTATAATCAAGATACAAAACAGATTCCTCTCCTAATCACATAAAACTTATATGAAATTTTTTAAAATATATATATATAGAAGAAGAAGAAGAAGAAGAAGAAGAAGAAGAAGCCAATCTGGGCCTTGGTATGAAAGCATTGGTGGAAAGAAAGGGACGGGTGTGGTGCTTCTTGGTGGGGAGGTTCAGTCAAGGTTGTTAAGTGGAGATGATTGCAATGGCGGAAGGGCGAGGGGAAAATGAGCACCAACCGTTGAGGGGACAATCATGAGTGCTTATCGATATCACATTTTGTTCACACTCATTTACATGCAAAAATCACAATTTAAGCCAAATTTTTTTCAAATTTTGCAATTTTTACCCTATGATCAAGGGAATGCTAAAATTAATCTAATTTGTCCCAATCAAATGCCGGATTGACCAACTTTGCAATTCTAGAGTCAAAATGACAAAAATATCTTTAATTGACCAAACTTTGACCAAATTGACCGATAGTCAAATAAAGTAAAAAATTCACCAAAAATTTATCATTTTACATAAAAATTAATGTTTTCAAACTCATATTTCAATTTTGACCTTGGTTTGACCAAAATTTTGATCGTTCAACTGAGATAAATTTGAGTTCATATTAAAAATAACTGAGTTCAATTGAGATAAATTTGAGTTCATATTAAAAATAACTGAATTCATTTTAAAACAATTGCTCACAGGCCTAGATTCAACTTAAAATGAGCAAGACCATGGACCATAAAATCAAACAACAAAATCTTCTTCCCCAAATTTAATACTTGTCTTTGGTGTCTTTTTTGCATGTAACTTACGTGGAGAATAATATAATAAAAATTTGTCTTGATCTTAAATCAATGAGGTAAATCTTACTTAATTCTATATGCAATTTAATTTCTTAGTAAGTAAATCACATGTCTACCTATGCTTTGTAAATTTTACTCCCTAAACTAAATTTCCTAATTAAGACTATGTTCATGCATATTTTGTAATGTGATTAAAACCAAATTGTCAAATATCTTAGTTACCTTTCAAATGATGAAATTTATGATTAATTTCAAAATAATATATTATATTTAGGATAAGTGTCATGGGGTACATAACACCTTTCTCACATATAATCGAACTTCTAAGTCCATATCTTTGGTTCAAGACATTAGCATACCATATTAACTTGTGAACCTTAAGAAGATCCTTAGTTAATTAGGTAATAAAATAAATTAAATATAGGTGGTCAATCACACCTTAGAAATCAAGGGTAATTCTTACATGCTCCCGGAGCACCTAAGTTTTTTCCAAAAATCAATAGTTGATGGCGACTCCTAAAACATGAAAAAATAAATACAAGACTCACCCACACACACATCAACCAAATGTCGTACACGAATCACACTCTTTACACATGCGTTGCCCCATTAAGTGGAGATGGGGGTCGACTGTTGAAGCTCAATGGTGGGGTAGTCTGACAATGCTACAACTCAAAGATGGAGGAGAACTTGCAATCTCAACGATCTGGAGACAAAATAGATGAAAACGATGGCAGATTTGGGTGCTCTCTCTCAACAATCATAGATGAAGATATTTTTGTCTTATAATTTTAAGTGATGGAGTCTAAACCAATCAGTGAGTTCCGAAGTCATGTGTGGTGCATGTACTTCCATGTCTAGTTAGACTTCATAGCAAAACAAACAACATATATATGAGGGACACTGGAATGGAGTTATAACTTTTGGGGGGCCGATCATGTGTTTTGATAGTTCATTAGGTTAAGTTTAATTGTGATGAAAGTTTAGGGTAGGAAAATATAAATTGCCAATTTTTAAAAATATAAGATTGGTGAATATAATTTTTTTACGTTCATAAGTGAAAATCATTCTACCTTATTAACACAAACAATATAATTTTAACCATAATTTGTTATTATTTAGTATATATTTGTAAAAGTTGATCAATTTTAGTTGTAGTATTTATTATATATAAAAACAAATTAATTAATCAAATAGCTCGATTGTGTACTATTGTATATATAGGTATATACATGAATAGGTTGTAATAATGATATTTAAGTTTGGAGAGTATTATTTTATAAAGTCAATAAAGTGAAAATTCAAGTTTTGGAATTTTCTAAGTGAAAATTTGAAATTCATTATTTTCAATCAGTCGAAACTTTTGCTCAATCGATCGATATGGTAAGAAAATAATCCTGGAGTCTCTGGATATCGCTATTCGATTCCTATTCAATCGATCGAAAAGAACTCTCAACCAATCGAAACTCATAAAACTGAATTTACTGCAGAATTTTTTGGTGACTATTCTGAAAGTTTAAAGAGGTTTCAAACCTTGTGAACGATTTTATGAAACATCTTGACTCTTCATACGTGTCTTTTGATGAAATATAACCTTATGGGTATAAATAGAGACTTATGTTCACTTGAAAAATAACTAACTCCACAAAATAGTAAATTAGAGAGAAACACAAGAAATCCTATGGTTATTCTCCAGAATTGCTATCTGTAGAACCCAACAACTTGGTTGTATCCTGAGGACAAATTTGGAATAACTCTTTAGCAACAATAATGTGGGGGCAAATATTGTTTAAGGATAACAATTTTGTGTCTCCAAGTTATCTTTTTCTGTTTGTCTTTTGTGTTATCATTGTTCTTCCTTTATTATTTTGTGTATTATTCCCAACAATCTTAGACAATATTTCCTACAATGGAAAGAACAAGTGATGTTTCAGCGTTGAAGATGTTGAATCATGAGTTGGTGAAATTGGATCACTTTGATGGAACCAATTTCTCTCAATGGCAAGACAAAATGAAATTCCTACTTACTGCATTGAAACTCTTTTATGTCTTGGACCCGAATTTGATGCCTTTCCCTACTGCGAGTGATGAAGACACTAATGAGATAAAGGTACAAAGAAAGAAACGGGAGGAAGATGAACTGATTTGTAGAGGGCACATTCACAATACTCTTTCGAATTGTCTCTATGATCTCTACACATCAATGAAGTTATTGAAGGAGATTTGGAATGCTTTGAAGTCAAAGTACAAAACTGAGAAGGTAAGTACAAATAAATTTATTATTCAAAAGTATTTTGATTATAAAATACTTGATAATATCTCAGTTTTAGATCAAGTGCATGAATTACAGATATTGGTCAATAACTCTGTAATTTGTCAATCAATATTCCTGAATCATTCCAAGTGGATACAATCATTGTGAAACTCCCACTAAGTTGGAATAATTTTAGGAAGAAGCTTCTGCATATGTTGGAAGATCTCACTTTTGAACAATTCGGACAACATCTTCGAAATGAAGAGTAAAGTCAGGTTAGAGATTGGACTAACACCGATTTTAAAGTGAATGTGAACAATGTTCAAAGTGGGAGTTCGAGTAAGACGATAAGGACTTGAAAGTGAACAAAAGTGGGAGTGGTTTCAAGAATAACAACTCCAAGAATCCCAACAAGGACAAGAAGTACCGAGCTTATTTCCATTGTGGAAAGAAAGGTCATTACATTCATGAATGTAAACTCTTAAAGAACAAAAAAAAGGATGAAGAAGGTAATGCCATTGAAACAAATGTCATTAAGGACATTGCTACTATGGTAAGTGGCATACATATTGATATGATCACTAAAGTTCATATGGCTGTGAATGCAAATCCTTTTGATTGGTGGTTCGATTTGGGTGCAACGATGTATCTGTGCAACAATAAAGAGCAATTCAAGACTTATGATGAGTCTTCCATAGAACAACAAGTGTTGATGGGCAACCACAATAAAGTAAAGGTTCTTGGAAAAGGCACCGTTGAAATGAAAATGAGTTCCGACAAGATGCTGATCTTGACCAATATTTTTCATGTACCTGATATCAAGAAGAATCTTGTATATGCCAATTTATTATGTAAGATTGGTGTAAAAGTAGTACTTGAATCGGACAAGTTAATCTTGTCCAAGAATGGGATATCTGTAGGAAAATAATATGCTACTAATGGCATATACAAATTAAGTATTATTAATAAAGAAGTTTCTAGTTGTGCTTATATTGTTGATTCTTCATTTTTGTGACATGCTAGATTAGAACATTTAAATTTCAAATACTTGAAGTTTATGTCTATTAGGGTCATATTTTGTTGTAAATGGCTAATCTTTTGACAAAATGCACTTTACTTATAATTGGATAGATCTAAGATGGGTTTAGTACTTCAAGAAACATGTTGTTCAAGTCAAGTATTAAAGACACGAAGATTGGTCCAAGAAATAAGTGAAGAAAAAGCTGTTCAAGTCTCGACAGACAGCTCGACAAATACCTGCTATCGAGACTTAATGTGAAACTCAATAGATAGCTCGACAGCAGCTCGATTTATAGATAATTACGTTTTCAAAATTTCCAAATCTGAAATTCAGCCCAGTGTTGCATACTTGTTTAAGGTTTATTTTCTCACAATCCTAGACATATATAAGGCTTATTTTAAAGGCCGTCAAACACAAATACAAAAACCAAGAGACTTATTTTCTCTGTGTAAAACTACTGCGTTTGTACGTTATAGGGTTTTGTAACCGAATGCTTCTAGGTATTCATTGTTAATGAAGTGAAGAACTTTACAGCCAACAACATCTGTTCAAGTTATTGGAGTCACTCACGTACTTGGGATTCATGCAAAGGAGTTAGTCACGTATTGGGATTCGTGCAAAGGGTTAGTTACAAATTGGAGTTTTGTGCATAAAAGGAAAGAAGGCTACTACAAGATCAAGTCCAATTGGATATTAGAGCAAAGGTTCAACTATAGGTTGGTATTTTGAGATAGGCCAAGAGTAATTGGTAAGATTCCTTATACTTGTAACCGCTTGATTGTTGTTGGGAGTGGTGACCTTAAAATAACCCGGTGAGGTTTCTGCCTTGCGAGGTTTTCTCCATTTGTCAACAAATTACCGTGTTAAGTTTATTTTCCGCTGCACTTAGTATTTTGGTGATTTGTTTGTGCCTTCACATTTTACATGCAATTGAAACTAATTAAACAATTTGGGTAATTGAATTAATTAACCGGTGTCAAACTATCTTAACCCAACAATGTCAAAGCATGATATTATTTTATATAAGCATGATTATGAAAAGAAATGTGAAATTTGTATTCAAACAAAGATGACAAAGAAATATTTTCCTAAGTCAGATAGAAATTCTATCATGCTTGAACTTGTACATTCAGATGTATGTGAATTGAATGATGTATTAACTAGAGGAGGTAAAAGATACTCCATTACATTCATCGATGATTTCTCTAGATTTAATGAGAAATAAAGATGAATCCTTTGACATTTTCAAACGCTATAAAACTGAAGTAGAAAATCAAAAGGATAAAAAAATAAAGATCCTATGAAGCGATAGAGGTAGTGAATATTTTCCTAATAATTTTTCTACGTTTTGTGAGGAACATGGTATAATACACCAAAGTTCAGTCCCTTATACACTCCAACAAAATGGTTTGGTTGAAAGAAAAAATAGGACTCTTGTAAACATGGTAAATGTCATGATCTTGAGTGCAGAACTTCCTTTTAATTCATGGGGAGAGGCATTGCTTACAGCATGTCATGTACATAATAGAGTACCTTCCAAGAAGATTAAAGTATCTCCATATGAGTTATGGAATAGAAGGAAACCAAATCTTGATTATATCAAAGTAGGGGTGTTTAGCCTTTTATAGAGTAGTTGATCCAAAAAGAACAAAGTTAGGACCAAGAGTTATGAAAAGTGTGTTTGTAGGTTATGCTGAAAATTCAAAGGCATATAGGTTATTAGACTTAAGCTCTAATACAATGGTGGAATCAAGAGATGTCGAGTTTATTGAGAATAAATTTAGTAAAGATTCCATTGATGCTTTGATACTTACTCAAACACAATAAGGTAACTCTAATCCTAATACTACTTTGAGTGATACTAAAAGGATTGAAAGTGGTTCACCAAGTGAACAAAGAAAGAGTCAAAGGATAAGAAAAGTAAAGGACTTTGGTCCAGATTTCATTTCTTATCAAGCTCAATTGTTTCTTGTTGAAGGAAATAAACAAGTAGTCCTAAAACACAGAGGATGATCCTAAACATATATAAGGATTCTTTTCTCACAACCCTAAACATATATAAGGATTATTTTAAGGGCTGTCAAAGGTTACACAAGTTGCGCAAGTGTGAAGCAAAATTTTGTTCATGCAAATTGTGACTAGAGACAGAATTTGCCCTAGTTCATCTTTCTCTTGAAGAAGCTGCTGTGTTTGTACACCTTAGGTTTTGTGACCAAGGAACTTTGTGATCTTCATCATGTGATGAACTGAAGAATTTTTTTTTTTTTAATATGTGTTTTGGTATTGTGTTTTTTTTTTTTTTTTTTTAATATTTTAAATATCCCATCAGAAAGTCTTCTCTTTCCCTTTTATAACTTCGGTTGAATTTTAGTTTGGGTTAATACTTAGTTTTTTTTTTGAAACATGATTATATGCTTAACGTTCATCTTCTCCCTTCTCTTCATATCCACCATTCTCGTCCTACTCAGCTTGATAATCTATATATTATTACTAAAAGTTGAAGTGTAGCATTTATTTTTGTTACACTCCCGTTAAGCCACATCAGTAGCCATGTCATTTATTTATTTTTTATATTTTCTTTTCTCTATTTAAACTTTCTTCCCCGTATTTTCACCCAAAAAAAAAAACTCTTCTTCTCCCAATTAGTTCACACACCTATTGTTACACTTCTTCCAACCTTTCCCTTTCCCTTTTGCCTCTTTATCTCCCCACTACTTTACCGTTATACTTCCTTCCTCTTTTTTATATTTTGACTCTTCTTCTACCCATTTTATTTTGTATAAATTTGATATCATTTTCCCATTCAATCCATATTTTTCCCACACAAAATTGTGAGTACTCTCTATCTCTCTCTCTACTTTCTTTCGGTGAATTTTTATTCCTTCTTATAACTCTAATTAAGGTTGACGGTTTTTTTTTTTTAATATGTGTTTTGGTGTTGTGTGTTTTTTTTTTTTTTTTAATATCCCATCAGAAAGTCTTCTCATTCCCTTTTATAGTTTTGGTTGAATTTTAGTTTGAGTTAATACTTAGTTTTTTTTGGAAACATGATTATATGCGCACTTAACGTTCATCTTCTCCCTTCTCTTCATATCTATAAATGAAGAATCTCTAAGTTCCCGTTTTAGATGTTGTACGAAAATTCCTAATTTGTCTCTCTTATTCATGCATATCAAATTAATTTTTTTTTTAATTACATCAACATTTCCTATATCAAGTCACTAAAATAGATCAATTGATTATGCCGTCAATATAAATCATTAAATGTTAAAAAAACTAAACTATGAGAAAAATCGTTATGCTAAAATAGCCACTTTTGCTGTTTTTTTTATAAGGAGAAAGACAGAAACTTTATTAAGACAAAATGGCTAAATCAAGCTGAATAAAAGAGTAAACTTGTGGTGGAACATCCTCCATCTACACAACATAAATTGAAAAATTGATTGCTAATCTAGCCAAACTATGAGCAACTTTATTGCCTTCTCTCTTGATATGAGAGTAAGACAATTTAGAGAAAGAGCTAGCACAGTTACAAGCATCCAGTATCAACAAACCATAAGAGGCCAAACCCGTGTCCTCCTTGATCAAAGCCTTCACAACTAGCTCCGAATCACCTTCCACTATTGCTTTGTCTATTTCTACCGTAGGCATAGGGCATTTGTTGGGACAAAGAGGCTATGACTAGGCCCTGGTTGTTCCGGATAACAACACCAATACTAGATTTATTTACCTCTTCGAATTTGAAGACAGCTCCATCATAGTTGATTTTGAAGACATCTGGAGGGGGAGGTAACTAGCGGGCTCGAGAATGGACTTGATTTGGATTTTGGTTTTAGTTCAACTTTATTTTACTATGCTTTGAAATGCATTGATTTCAGGCTCGATTCCTATTGAAAACAGTGGTGCATTTGTTTTAGTGATTTAATATGGAGGATACTCCTATAACTCACCTATTTCTTAGAAGTCGCCACGCCAAGGAAGATTGTTCCATTTCTATATTTTCTCCCCAGGGAGTCAATTAAAGTTTGGTTATCCATTATTAATTTTATTCTCCACAAATTTTCTTGTTGCATAAATTTTTGGTCGACTTGAGAGTTACTTTTTGTGGTTTAATACTGAGAAAGTGGAAATTGCAGGTTAGGGAGCTGGATGTCAGAGTTGGTGTGGACAAAACCTTCAAATTTTACTGCTCATTTTATTATACTTATGCCTCTTATGTTTGAAAATAAATGGACAAAGCCACTGCAATCAAATGTTATGTTTGAATTATCTGTGTTCTTGATGTGCGATTGATCGTAAGATAACGAGGCCTATAGCCGCGTTTTCTATAGCTGCGCTCACACACGGCCTAAATCCCGCGACTATAGGTCCTACCGCGTTTTTAAAAAAGCGGCTATAGGTTTTTTTTTTTTTTTTTTTTTTTTTAAACCATGGACCATACTAAATTCTTGGCAGTTGGGCACTCTTTTAGCATTGGACTATTTCATTCTAAGCTTCAGAAGCAAGGCTCTCAGGAGATAATTCCAATCCAAACCAAGTATCAGCCCTAAAAATAAAGCACCATATTCTACAGAAGAATAAAAGCCAACAAGTTGAATGCTAAGCTTGAAAAAAGCAGAAGCTTATGACATGCAAACTTTGATAGTATAACTAAACAATAGTGCGGGTTCATCTAGAGCATAATTAGCAGCTATTATGAACTTAAGTCAGAATAGTGAGATAAAACTCACATTCCAATCAAGTGTGGTAACATCTTTACTCTTCTCATTTGTTCTACCCTTAACATGTTTCACCTTCTTAACTTTCTACCTATCTCAAAAATAAAAAATAAAGATGTTACATAAGGCAAACCAAACACATCTTACTAGTTGCATTCATAGATAAGGACCTCCAACCTCCCCTCTCAATTGTGTCTGCAATTCTTTATGGGGTTGAAACTGTGTCCACACTTCCATAAATATAGTAAATGAAAATACTTTTAACAGATCAACACAAAAGCTAGCAGCATATATATGGAACCATAATAAATATGATCATAACATAAAGTAAAAGTAGGACCACCTTCCTTCTAGTTTTACTAATATATATATATATATATAAATATAAATTACGCCATTCCTTTACCTCTAATTCAAAGATTCTTCTTTTTACTTAGATGAGGATGAAGTGATTGGCACTTCATTCAACCATGGAGACTCTAAGTGTGTTGATGTTATTTTGCTTGGGATATGCTATGATTTTTTAAAGAGATTTATTATAATAATGCCTTTGATGCAAAGGTTATATTTGGTTACTTCCTTCTTCTTCTTTTTTTCTTTTTTTCATGAGATAATACTTACAGTATATTTAATGTTGTTTGGTAATTATGATGAGCAAGTATTTTTTTTTTTTTTTATATCTACAAATATATCATTCTATTATTTTGTGTGTGTTTGATTAATATTTTTTTATGGGAACCATATTCTTCTAACTTATGTTGTAGTGTGTTATATTTGCCTAATATACAACTAATGTCATAAATTTCAAATTTATTAATCAAATTTCTCGTCTCTTAAAGAATAAGAAGATTATTATAATAATCAAAACTCACCACAAATTTACAATGTTATTTTAACCAAAATTAAAATGAAACCCAAGGAATAAAAGATAGACTTTATAATAGCTTATTGTGGATGCCCAATTTTTCCCGCCCCGCGTTCACCGGGGGGGGGGGGGGGGGGTCGTCCCACATTGGGTTCTCGACGATGTGACTCTTGTGTGATTGTGTATCTAGAGTGGGGTGTGTGAGTCCCCCTTTTTTTTTTTTTTTAATATTTATTTTAGGAGTTGCCTCAAACCATTGGTTTTGTATTAAGTGTGATTGGTCACCTAGATGTCTAATTTATTTTAACTTACCTAATTAACTAAACCTGATGGAAAAATACATGTTTGTATCGCATACAAAACATATGTAGCGGAAAATTAACGGATCTATTTCATTCGTAATTGATAACATGTACTATGTAAATTTCAGAATTTAAGAATAAGAGAGTGTACCTTGGTGTGATGAATTTCAGAACCAAAGATCCAAAGTTTTTTAGAACACTTTTAATCTTCACTCCAATTTCACTTGTGCCCAAGAAGTGTGGTCTCTCAATCAATTTCTATGAATTTGTTCAAGGGAGAATGAGAGAGTGTCCAACACTCACATACAAACCATTTCGTGTGCTTACCAAAATTTCTGTATGTTTATCTCCTTATAACTGATTATCTAATTGGGCCAGCCTTTTGGGCATTTCCAATTGGGCTTTAGTATGTGGCTTGGAATTGGACCAAAAGGGAACAAATACAACACTAGCTCCAATGGGCCTTGGGCTTTTTGTCAACTCTTGACAAGTCCAAAGTTACCATTAATTATATTTAATACCACTATATAAATATAATTGCACTCTAGGCCTTAGTAATAAATTATATCTCAAAACTTTATTATATATGCAACCCCTTCATAAAATATTCGTAATAATACAAAGACATAAATAAATACTATCACTTTTTAAATTACTACATCTTAATCCTTGAGTACCTGGTTTAATCCTTTTAAGTTATTCATCATATATTTATAAAAACCAATTTCATAAATATATACTTTAGTAATTCCTTACTAAAGTGGTTAGACCTAACTTTCTGAATAACTGAACCCATTAAACTTATCTCAATGGAATATTTTATATCTCCATTAAGAGATTATGAATTCCATATTGAAAATATATATTCCTTCAACACTAAATGTGGTTGCTGAACATACTGAGGTTTTGACCGTTACTTTAGATTACACTCCTGATGTATCAAAGTAACCTACACTCCATGTTCAGGTCCATTATTCTCTCAGGATTAAGAGTTCATGTAAATAAAAGTCGTGAGATTTATTATTCATTTGACAGTCGTTAGGAGAATAATAAATCTCATAGCAGTCCAGTTCAATATATTTTAACTCTTAAAACATATCAACATATCAACTAGAAGTCTCCACTTCCATGATCAAGACAAATCATCTTAGTTGATATATTATAGTCTTCGCAGATGAAATGCCAATTTCATCACCGACTACGAACTAAAATTTTGAGTTTACAAAGAACTTGTGATTTATATCTTCTGTGACTTTTCACATAAATCACATACTATGCATCTCATGTACTATATGATAATGTCCAAATATTTATGTTACCATTATTTTAGATAATAATAAAACAACTTTATCAATCACAATATTAAGTCATACATAATGTCATACTTAATATCATACATAGCATCATGCAATAGGGGTATGTTTGGTAGACTATAATAGACGCTGTAATGTAATAGTCATTCCTATGGTTTAGTTATTCTTTAGTTTGGTCATGTTTTTATTACAATGAATAATCATTCATTATGAATAGCTATTCTTCAAAATGAGGAATAACTATTCCTCTTTAAAAAGTTGTATTAGCTATTCCTTAGTAAATGCAATAATTTCAAAATTTAATATATTTCCAAATAAACAAACTTTCCATATACATCTAACAATTATTAAAAAAAAATCATAAAAAATAACACATATCTCTCTTAAATTTAAAAATAACAATTTTTAAGGAGATATAATTGTATGAGTAAGAAATTTCTTAAAATAAATGTTAAGTTTCATTCTAATGTTATAACTCACAACCAAACTAATGATATGTTTAGTTATTACATTACAACACATTTTATTCTTAGTAATAAAGATTACAATTCTTATCGTAATCCTCATTCAGTGTACCAAACGTACCTTAAGATTTAAGGACACTAATCCTAACAAAACCAAATTTTAAAGGATCATTAATTAATGTAAACCAAAAGTTTTTGAACCAAAGATCTTGGACTCGGAAGTTTGGTTACGTGTGGGGAAGGTGTTAGGCACCCCACAACACCTATCTGAAGATAGTACCTCATTTTAATTTATTCCAAACGTTAAATTTTTATGAAGAAATGAAATACTTGGCATCTTGATTTTCTTGAAAAGATTTTTTGCAACCAATATATATATATATATATATATATATACATGCGAGTAAATATTTACATATAACTATCATGTGAATAATAACTCCAACAAAATATATACAATCAAGGCATGTGAGATGTATACATAAGTAACATGTGAAAAAGCATACAAGTATACCATACGATAACATGCGAGTATCTATTTATTATATAGCTAGCATGTGAATACTAACAACTATACAAAAAACAAATACAATGTAATGAAAAGAGAGGGTTGGAAGAATAGCACATTGTTGTCATCCACCATTTTCTTAATTTTTGTTCATGCAAAATAAAGATGACAAAAAGAAATTTGTTAGTGCTAAGAATGTTAGGAACAAATGTAAGCTTATAGAGTGTTCAAAGACTCCAGAGAAAGAGCTTTGAACACAAATCCACCAACTACACCTATTCTAAGAAAAGCTTGAGAGGAAAAGTTACAACGTTAATTTTATTATTTTGGAAAAACACATATTAGAAAACATTTTTTCTTATGTGGTAAAAGTGTTTCATGAAAACATTTTCTTTTTGAAAACATGTATTTTTTTTTTTTTTAAGGAAGCAATTTCTTTCAACATTTGAAAACATTTCATTTCCTTTAATTTTGTTCCCAATGTTTTTTCCCTGCAACCAACACCATAAGTAAAAATTCCTTTCATTTCTTTTTTCCTTCTCCTTTTCAACTATTTTTCTCAGCAACGGGATATTGATAATTGTTTTTTTTTTTTTGGTAAATATTAATAATTCTTTTATTTAATAACCTATATTTGTAGATAATGTGGCATCCATAATGGTTTTAGGCTTATTTAGCACTTAATGGCCACCTCACCTCATCAACAAAAATTGATAGAAGGACTTAAATCCAAATACTGTGTAATGTTAAAAGAACAGATAAAAAATTTAAAACTTTAAGGGGCAAAATAAAAACTAAAAAAACCTCAAACTTTGAGGTGTAATTTTGCGATTTAATTTTCTTTTTAATTTTCATCAGTGAAGTTGAGAAGAATTAAATTGGATCCCCCCCCCCCCCTCCCTGTTTTTCTAGTAGAACTAGCTGATATCCTGCGCGATGAGTGGTGCATTTTGATAAATTTTGTAAGAAATTATTTATGACCCATTGATTTCATGAATACTATTATTGTTAGTCACACTTAATTTATGAGGTTTTCTACTAAAACTAAATTCAAACTAAATACATTGGGGGCAAAATTCCTCTAATTCATGCAACCAAGAAATGTTATCAGATCATAGTGAAATTGTCACCTACAAACCTGTTGGTTCGTAGGTGTCTTTCTTGTATTATTTATGTTTTATATATCAATTAGCTATAAAAACTTTTAGAATTTCATGATACAACAATAGAAAAAATAATGTTATAGTGATGCAATAATATCACAATTTAACCTCCAAATTTTAATTGAACTAAAAGTAGCCAAAAATAAATCCTTACCAAGTATACGCATCATATAGAAAACCAAAAATAAAAATTGGTACATAATATGAAAAAATAAGCCTAAATAAATTACAATGCTACATAAGTAAAACAGTATACATAAAATCTAAACAAAATATTTAAGACGAACGTAATATTTTGAAAATTAACATACCTCTCAGAAAGAAAAACAAAGATATTGTGAGAAAATTATGGAAGTTTAATTTTTTAGTTCAATGGAAATGGAGATTTATACTGGACAAATGTGGAGACAAATAATATTTACTCAATTCATTGAATTCGACTCTTGCAATTCTGCATTGAAGTTAGTCTTATGCAGAAAATTGAAAAGTTTTTTTGATTCCTACATTTCCCATGACTTTTTAGATCCATCCGTATCAATTCAAAGCATGTAAAGTTATTAATGTATACAAATTCTTTGAATTTTATTCCTACATTTCCCATGACTTTTTAAATCCATCCTTATTAATTTAAAGCATGTAAAGTTATAAATGTATACAAATTTTTTGAATTTTATTAATACATTGAAATAAATGCATTTGCCATTATTTAATAGTTTGACATAAATGCTAAATTTAGATGAGGTGGAAGCCTAAATGAGAATGATGTCATACAATGTGCCACTTGGCAAAAACTCATACTTTCCCACATGAGGTCTCTGTTTTTATATATATATATATATATATTAAATTGATGTGGAGATAAATAATATTTGCCCAAATAATTTTGAAAAGTTTTTTTGATTCCTATTTTACCCATGACTTTTTAGATCTATCCGTATAAATTCAAAGCATGTAAAGTTATAAATGTATACAAATTCTTTGAATTTTATTCCTACATTTTCCATAACTTTTTAAATCCATCCATATCAATTCAAAGCATGTAAAGTTATAATGTATACAAATTCATTGAATTTTATTAATACATTGAAATAAATGCATTTGCCATTACTTAATAGTTTGACATAAATGCTAAATTTAGATGAGGTGGAAGCTTAAATGAGAAGGATGTCATACAATGTGCTACTTGGCAGAACGTCATACTTTCCCACATGGGGTCTCTGCTTTTATATATATATATTGATTGATGTGGAGACAAATAATATTTGCCCTATTCATTGAATTCAACTCTTGCAATTTTGCATTGAAGTTAGTTTTATGTAGAAAATTGAAAAGTTTTTTTGATTCCTACCTTTCCCATGACTTTTTAGATCCATCCGTATCAATTCAAAGCATGTAAAGTTTTAAATGTATACAAATTCTTTGAATTTTATTCCTACATTTCTCATGACTTTTTAAATCCATCTATATCAATTCAAAGCATATAAAGTTATAAATGTATACAAATTCTTTGAATTTTATTATTACATTGAAATAAATGCATTTGTCATTACTTAATAGGTTGACATAAATGCTAAATTTAGATGAGGTGGAAGTTTAAATGAGAAGGATGTCATATAATGTGTCACTTGGCAGAACCTCATGCTTTCCCACATGAGATCAAGATTGATGATGATTTTTTTTTTTAAACCGAGACTTTGAATGAGAATAACTTTGGCTGGAAGTTGATGTGGATTGCCGGATAAAGCCTTACTTAATTCTTGCAAAAATATAATGTCAATTAGAAATGAATTTTTTCATTGAAATGAATTGGAAGTATTTAACCAATGCCCCTAGTTTGGGGCATATTCCATACTTAGATTGAAGTTGAGTTCATTTGATGTTGCGACCATTAGGGAACATGAAAGAAGATCACGGTCTGCCATCATTGATTCCTGCAAAATGGCTTTCTTTCTCTACCTTGTTAGAAACCAATTATTATGAAAACATTTTTGGCCAATGACCCTAGTGTGGACATGCTTGCAAAAAAAAATGGATTGATGCCTCAAATGAAAACATGCTTTCATGCGAGAAGGACATATCTGCACACAATATAAATAGGCCAATGCCCCAAGTTTGAGCATGCTTGATGCAAAACAAATGAGTTTAGCCTAACATGCACCCAAAAATTTTTGTCACATTGTTTTGAATTTGTTCCCTAAGGTTGTTTGGGTGATTGGGACCGGGCCTTTGAAAGGCTGCTTACGTACCTCTCTCGTAGAGGATCATGTCAAGATGTAGTTCAAGAGAACTGGATTTTGTAAAAGAATGATTTTTTTTTTTTTGTGGAAATGAGATTTCTCTTTCTTTCTTCTTCTCTTTTTTTTTATATGTTTTTTTTATGAACAAGAGGTGATCCTTTGAACAACCATTTTGGCAATCAAAGTGTTTAAGAATCAAAGAAATCTCTTTGATTAGGAAGGATCAAGATCATTAAACTCATGTAATCAAATTTGGTTCATCCTTTTGAACATCGTCAGATTAAGTCTCCAAAGGCAATCAAGAAATGAAATGTGATAATATTTATGAATCACATTGTTGGGTGCAAACAAGGAGAGTGCTTCAGGTTTGGAAGTTCTTTTGAGTCATTTTAAGGATTTGAGAATTTGAGAAATTTTATCCTCAGACATATCATCCTGTGGGGTTTGATAATTTTAAGCAATTTTCATTTTTAATTCAAGAGAAAAATATTATTAAAGTTTAAGATGTGCCTACAATTAGCAAGACTTCAAGGAGGTCTTATTCATGGGTTGTAATGTAAGCCGAGTTTAGATTATGAAATGAATGATATAAAGAGGCTCAAAATTCCCTATGATGTTCCCCCAAGTATGCATTACTCAAAAATCAAGTATTGGAGGAGTTTTCTCATTTCTTTGTTGCCATCTTCTCACTAGTCTTCATTGGTCACTTGTATCAACATTTGTTTTTAAGCTCATTCATCTTGAATCATACCTCTAGACTTTCATCTTGTAAAATTTTTCTCTTTTTAGGTTGCATCCTCAAGTTTCCAACTTGGTAGGATTTTCCAATTTTTCTTTTCTTCTTCTTCTTTTCTTTGGCCCTAACTTTTGCCTAGACCGGCCTTTTGGGTTTTCAGCCTAGCGGGCTTCTTTTCTTTTCTTTTTTGGCCCTAGCTTTTGCCTAGATTGCCCTTTTGGGTTTTCAGCCTAGCGAGCTCTTTTTTTTTTTTTTTTTTTTTTTGCTGTCTTTCATCTCTTGATTGAATGAACTTTTTAGGGATCTTTTACCTCCCTTGTTTTTCTCAACTTAAGTCATTTTGATGCACTCTCTATACATCTTTCTTGCCTCGATGCGCTTGCACATTTCTATGCTTGATGAATCTTTTCTTTTTTTGATGAACTCTCTTTTAGATGAATCTTGTATTTCTCTTGGCACGATGAATTTTAGGCTCTTCAACTTTATGGACACTTTTTTTTCACATTGATGGAATTTCATTTCTCTTTCCTTGATTGTGTGAAAACCTCATTTTTCTTTGATGATCTCTTGTCTTTAGCCTAATGAATTCTCCACTTGTCTTTCATGTCTTCTAGGAGAGCTTTATCAATTAGCTTCAAAGCTACAAGGTCGACTCCTCCTCAACTTGAGATTTAAGCATGCATACTTTGAATTTTCCCACCCTAGGTTTAGATTTTAGTGGGTTCATGCGAAAAAGAGGCTAAGTGTTTAAAGGCTCAAATGGGCTAGCAATGGATAATGATCACTCTAGGTATTAAGGTATAATCTTGTTTTACCAAAGACGGCCTCCTATCCCTAGCAATGCTTGCTTGTAGGCACAGTGACTTGAGCTCTTTTAATAAATTCCACTTAAAAGAAAAAGTATGAATGCTCTATTGATGTGAAACAAAAGACCTTTGAAAATTGGATCAAGGGCATGGATTCTTGGGATTTTCCGATGGATGTATTCTTTTTGATTGCCTTTAAAGACCATTTCTTCTTATATTCTAAGTCAAGTAGCAAAAGTCTTTACATGGATCAAATGAAATTAATCATTCCTTGGTACAAGTTGATTGCTCAAGCCTTTAAACATCAAGATTTAGAAAATGTTTTGTCCAAGGGATCCTTATGTACCATTTTGAAAAGGAGACTTCTTTTTTACTTTTCTTTTTTTTAATCTTGAAATCCTTGAAAGAAAAAATTGGGCCTTTTTGAAAAAGTCACTAGAAAGTTCAATGCCCCTAGTCCAAAGATTTTTTTATTTTTTTTTTTTGAATTTTTTTTTTTTTTTTTTTGGGAAAGATTTGGAAATCTTGATTTTCTTTTTCTTTTGTTTATTTTATTTTGGTAATGAACAAAATGAAACAAAAACAAGCATGAAAATGCACTAATCATGAAATTTATTGACCAACAAAAAACTCTAAATAAGCACACATAAAAAAAAAAAAAAAAAATTTTGCTCAACAATTTGTGGAATTGAACTTAGGCAAAGTCTGATCGACCAGTGGATGAAGGTGGAGTGATAACTTTTTCATCAATTAGATTTTGAATGGCATGTCTCAGGTTGATGCACTTGTTTGTTTGATGTAGGGGTGTCCAGTGACCCGCATCAACCGACCCGCCCGCCTGAACCCGCCCGAACCGAAGGTCCACGGGCGGCTCCGAATCCACTCTACGGTCGGTCACGGATTGGCAAGTGAAAAATCTGAATAGTTCGGTTCGGATTCGGGTTTCAAAATATTTCACCCGAAAAACCCGAACCGACCGAATTATTTATAATAAAAAAAAAAAAAAAAAGATTTGACATCAGTACATCACATGCCAGGACAGCCCATGCCCAGCAATGCCAGCCCGAGACTCAAAGCAAGATTTTCTCACACACTTTCCCAACATGAATATCAGCCGTTCATCTCAAATTAAAATTTAAAATTAATGGTGTTGATGAGAGTAAAACTGAGCATGATATGACCGGTTACAGTGCCACAATAACCCATTCTAAATCAACGGTTATAATCCAAGATGAAGAGCCAATCTAACGGTGAGAATTAAATAGGAAAGATCTGATATCTCTCACTTCCTCTCACTTCCTCTCTTCACTCTTCAGTTTTCACTTCAGAGACAGAGTTCAGGTCATGGACATGGCTTCCCATTCACGCCTCCTCCCCTTTTCACTCTTCCTCACCTTTTCAGTCTTCACTTCTTCAGTCTCACTCTCAGACTCTCAGTTCTTTACTTGCTCTCTCAAACTCTCTCAAACTCTCACAATCTCACACTCTATAAAGTCTAAACCGTTTCTACAAATCCAAATTCTAAAGTACAAACCCAAGCCGCCTCCAATGTCGTTACCCAGTCCCCTCTCCGCCTCCAATGCCTAGCGCCGCCGCTGCTGTCCACTCCTCTCTCCATAGTTACCGCCGGAGTCCTCACCCCGTGAACTCTTCACTGAGTCAGTAAGGTAATTTTTCTTTGTTTCTCATCTTTCTTTTTTGTTAGTCTCGTTGGTTTCATTTGTTATGGAAATCAAATGTTAAAATCAAATAAATCCAAAGATTCATACTATGAAACCCTAACTAAAAAAAACTTAGAAACCCTAATTATTTTACTTTTGTTCTTTGTTCTTTTCTTTAATCAATTTTGATCCTGTTTTAATTTTATAGAGGATTGAAACCTGACTCCAAGTATCATTATCTGCCCTCAAGTTTGAAACCCATACACCCACGGTTTTCTTCAAGGTATGGTTTTTGCTTTCCTTTGTGCTTAGTAAAAAAAAAAAAATGTAGTGACTGTGGTGATTGTTTGATGTTTCTTTTTACAAAAGGGGCAGAGTAATTTAAATGATAAATAGAATGTTGAAAGGGAAACTATTGAATGTAATTCATGAGAGTTGCATTAATGTGGCTTGCAGATGCTTTTGATTTTGCTTTTCTATTAGTTTGTAGCTTTGTATGTTCTGTATTGCCCAAATTAGGCAAGGTTTATTTAACATTTTGGTCATAGCATCTTATGGAAGTTTTAGTTTACCTTGCTTTGTTTTTAACACATTTAACACCTAGAAGTTGATTATATGAGTATATATAAGAATTATATTATGTATCTTATCGTATATCTTTTAGTGTATCCATATGGAAGTTTTAGTTTACTTTGCTTTGTTTTTAACACATTTAACACAAGTTTTAGAACATTTACCTTGCTTTGTATGAGAAGATTGTTATGATGTGATTAGTATGATCATGCAATTTGTCACTGCTAAGAAGAGATCTGTGATCTTGCATGTCCCTAATTAATTTACTTCATTGGGTTATCTGTGATCTTGCTAAGAAGAGATCTGTGATCTTTCTTTCTAATAATCTCTTTTGATTATATTTATTAAAATGTGTGGTTCCAGGATACTGGTTTTCCTTTTTGGTGTGTGTGGTTATTATTTATTATTATTATTATTATTATTAAAGCTATTAATTATACTTGTTACTCTAGTTTGCTAATATGTATCTTTGTTTTTTTAGGTCATGGAAACCCCCACTAATGAACCCTCTGTCCAAACACCAGCTGCTACAGAAGATGATGGTGCTATTCCCACCCAAGTTGAAGATTTTGCTGCTACCCAAGCTGAAGTAGCTGCTGCTTCTGAGTTGCCTCCAGTTCCACCATGCCAAGTGAGTATGACAGCTCCTGTTAGTGGTGCTTGTAGTGGTAGGAAAAAGTCTGTTGTTTGGAGTCACTTTGAAAAAGTAAAGATAGGTGAGGGTGATACTAGTAAAACTAAGGCTATTTGTAATTATTGTCAAAAATCTTATAATGCTGATAGTAAGAATTGTGGTACTAGTAATCTGTTAGCTCATGTGCCAATATGTCCCAAGAACCCTAATAGAGAAGATCTAGTTAAAGGGCAGAAAACATTAGCTTTTGTACCCAAAAAGGATGGAGAAGACGGATTCCACCTTGTGTCAACATCCTTTTCTGTTGAGGCTTCTAGAAAGGCATTGGCCGAAATGATTATAATTGATGAGTTGCCTTTTAGGTATGTCGAGGGGTATGGGTTTAAGAAATATGTAAGTACCTTACAACCTAAGCTTCGATTAAAGGATATCCCATCTCGTCAAACTGTGGCTAGGGATGTGATAGGCATTTATAATAGTGAGAGAGAGAAGCTAAGGAAATCCTTGAAGGGTTGTAGGGTGTGTCTCACTACGGACACATGGACTTCTATTCAAAATTTAAATTATATGTGTCTGACATGTCACTTTATTGATGATGCTTGGAAATTGCATAAGAGAATTTTAAATTTTTGTCAAGTTGAAGACCACAAGGGGGAGACTATAGGTAGAAAGATTGAGATGTCATTGCGTGAGTGGGGTATTGATGGGATATTCACCTTGACTGTGGATAATGCTAGCTCAAATTTAACAACAATTAAATTTTTACAAAGGGTGACTAAAGATTGGAATGGGGCAGTTTTAGGAAATGAGTACATGCACATGAGGTGTTGTGCCCATATCCTAAATCTCATTGTGGGGGAGGGTTTGAAAGAGATAGATGCATCTGTTGCTAAGGTGCGTGAAGCTGTGAGGTATGTGAAGTCCTCACCCAATAGAAGTCAAACTTTTAGGAGTTTTATGGAGAGGTTAGGTATGGAGTCCAAGAGTCTTCTTAGTCTAGATGTACCTACTAGGTGGAACTCGACCTATATCATGTTAGAAACTGCTGAAAAATTTGAGAAAGTGTTCCTTCGAATGGATTTTGAAGATGATGGTTATTCGTCGTACTTTAGGACCAAGGAAGATAGTGGTGGTTTGGGGTCTCCGTGTATGACTGATTTCCAAAATTGTAGGGCATTTGTGACTTTCTTAAGGCTGTTTTATAATGCAACAAAGAAATTTTCTGGTTCATTGTACGTTACTTCAAATGCCTTCTATGATGAGATCTTTGTTATTCAGGAGAGTATTTCCAATTTAGTTAAATCCCAAAACACTCTCTTGAAAAGCACAGCCACAAACATGCAAACCAAGTTTGAGAAGTATTGGGGGCAAGGGGAGAAAATTAATCCTCTTTTGTATGTGGCTGTGGTCTTTGATCCACGAAAAAAATTGAGGTTTTTGAAGTTTTCTTTTTCTGAAATTTATGGGAATGTAGTTGCAGAAGTGATGGTTGATAAGGTGAAAGATCTTTTGTTTAAGTTGTATAATTTTTACACTTCTATTCATTCACCAAATGTGCAAGATCAAAGTGGGAGTGAGAGGACAAAATTGGAAAGTGATGCTAGTGATCCATATGTGATGGTTCACTCGCGATATGAACGTTTTTTGCAAGTTGAGCAATCTGTAGGTTGTAGTAATGAGTTTGAGAAGTATTTGGCTGAAAACTGTGATGGTAGAAAGGATGCGAATTTTGAGATATTGGAGTGGTGGAGGGACAATTGTAATAGGTACCAAATGTTGTCTAAAGTTGTTAAGGATGTGCTGGCTGTGCCAGTTTCCACTGTTGCATCTGAGTCAGCATTTAGCACTGGAGGTCGAATTGTTGATCCATTTCGAAGTTCACTATCTCCTCTTATGGTTCAAAACCTTGTATGTTCACAAAATTGGCTTCAAGCCACAGTTCCAATTTCTCATCGCCAGTCAAGGGATGATGTAGAGGCATTGGAGGAGGAGTTACTTGACTTAGGTAATATGCTTAAATTCTGAAACTTAGTCTATTAATTTTATTGAATGTCTCATGTATTCAAGCAAAATTTAATCTATTGTGTTTATTGTGTTTATTTCCTATTCTTTTCTAGTTTTAAATCAACAACCAACAGCAAGTGCAACAGCAAATACCAGCTCAAGCAAGGGTTCCACTTCAGGCAAACGACCCTTGATTAGCATTGATGATTAATCACTAACTTGGTATGATTCTGCCTTTAGCCCTCTACTATTATAAACTTGGTTTCCTTACTAGTTGGTCTTGTACTTGGTACTAATGTATTGTTTGTTGATTATTTTTTTGTCTATTGTAGGAGGATGGTAATTTATTTTGTAAAGAAGGCAGCATTTTGGGAATATTTTGGAAGCTTTTTTGGACATATTGCTTTTCTAACTTGTAACAATACTCAACTGTCAATACTTATAGAAAAGAAATCTTAGTTCATAGGTTTTCTTTTCTATTAGTTATAGACTTATAAAGTATAGAGTAGTCATTCAATGCTTTGGAAAAGCTATTTTTTGGAAATACCTATGGTATTTGATTGTTGTAATTAATTATATTGCTTGGAACATTGTATAACTAGCAAGCTTTCTGCCTTATGGGTTACTACCCAAAAAACTTGCAGTGACTGCCTCTATGTTACTAAGTATATATATCTGTTGGAATATTGCAGTATAGTATTATCTGTTGTGATTTATTTTATTGCTGGAAATATTATTTGTTATGGTTTGCAGGTTTTATAGGTGTTGAGCAGCTTACTGCCTAGATGCTTATTGTGTTTAACAGATTACATATTATTTTTTGTGTTTATTTTTTGTTGTTAATGTGGGAAAGATTATGTATTGGGATTGATAGGTGCTTCTTGTTTCAGATCACAAGTGATTAAAAAATAAGAAACACTTTTTGGTGTGTTGTGTTGATCACAGGTGATAAAAAGAATAGGCCTTATTTGGGCCTTTTTGATTTGTCCTGATTGAAGGCCCAATAGGCCTAGTGTAGTATTTTGAAATAAATCAAGTAAAAAGGCCCAAAAAAAATGAATTTTTCGTAATTTTAACTAAGGCAAAAAGTCCGGCCTAATCTGAGGCCCAGACCCGTCAAACCGATGACTCCGACCCGGACAACCCGATTATCCGAAATGTCGGATCCGACCCGAATATTCGGTCGAATACGGATCCGAATTTCTGGAACTCGATCCAACCGGGTCGAGTTCGGTTTGGGCCCAAAACCGACCCGGCCCGACCCGTGGACAGCCCTAGTTTGATGGCCAGGTTCTTGATGATATTTACAGAACTCATGTGGCTTGTACCCTTTTGGTAGCGGGCTTGGACGAGGGCGAGGGTCAAGTGGAGATATCCCTCAATTTTGAGCCTTTCAAACAATTGGCTCATGGGTATGTGGAGTTCACTGAACTTCCTTTGAGGCCTAGGATTGGCAATCGATGATGCTTGAGAATCTACAACATTGACTGCTTCCTCATTGGTGGTGTGGGCTGCCGCTTTCCTAGAAGAGTAGCTTTCCTCATTCTTTAATATGCCATTATTGACAACATCTTCCACTTGAGTACCGGCTATGATCAAGGCTTTGAAGTTGGGAAAGTATTGTGCAAAGAGATGCTTATGGTATATGGGCAACAAATTCTTCACAACCATTTGGATTTGCTTTTCTTCGTTGGGCCTATTTGTCATTTGGGCTGCCTTTGACCTCCATCTTGTGATAAAGGTTGAGAAAGATTCCTTGGGCTTTTGCTTGGTGGTCTCCAAATCACGCCTAGTAATGTCTACTTCTATATTGTATTTGTATTGCTTGTAGAACTCATTGGCAATGTCCTCCCAAGTAGGGATTTGAGAGTCTTCAAGATTCAAAAACCAATGGAGAGCAGCCCCAGTAAGTGTGTTTTGGAACATTTGGGCCAAAAGTTCTTCAGTAGCTCCCAAGGGTTGGAGGGCCCTTGTGTACATCTTCAAATGGGCTTTGGGGCAGCCTGTTCCATCAAACTTGTCCAAGCTTGGCATCTTGAATTTGGGTGGAGCTCTTACTTGTGGGAAGAGAGAAAGAGAATGGAAGTTCATGGCATCTTCCTTCCACCAAAACTTTTGAAATAGTTGTTCCATTTTATCCAAGCGCTCCTTCAATTTTTTCTCACTTTCAGTCAATTATGGGCCTTGAACTTCATTCTCATCATTTTGGAAAGTGGCAGTATCTTTTCCTTTGAGCTTTTGACTCAAAGTGTTGAACTCTTCATGAAGTTGGGCTTGGCTCGCCACCAAAGTATTGAACAATTCATGGAAGTTGGTCATGGGCTCATTCGATGTATTCTCTTCAACCATGGCTACAAGGAATGAGTTTGGGTAGGCAAATGAATTTGACGATGAGCTTGGTTGACTTGAGCTTGAACTTTAAAGGCCTGAACCTTCACTTGATTGGGTTTGCGCTTGGAAAACTGCATGCACACATGTTATATTTTTTCTAGAAAAACAAATTGGGCCTCCATGTCGAGTAGAGTTCAATCATAGGCTTTTGGGCTTGAGTTTTTCATAGCATACATGGTTCAAACAATTACGATAGGCTCAAGCTTTGGACTTGAGCTTATCATGGTTCAAACAACGGCCAAACACAAGCATAATGCAATACAATTTACATGGACCGACCTAAAGGTAAGTTCTATGGATCATTACAACATGGGTAGAAGGTAAGTTAAAGGTCCCCACAAGCTAGGAAGTCGTACTTCCCAACTTGAGACGCCAGGAGCGCCGCGTTGGTTCGAACGGTACAGTTTGTCCCTATGAACCACCATGGCATAACCATGATGATCCTTGTTACGGTGGGTGGTAGGTTCATCGCTGGGTATGTGAGTCTCAGGAAGACCACAATCCACGGCTAATACTACCCGGCTTCCGGGCTAGTACACAAATAAAATAAATTTCATTCAAGCAAATGATGCATGACATGCAATATAATGACATATTAGACATATTATATACAAAAAGCAATAAACAAACAATGACATGGTTGGCCACCATAACCTAATTGAAGCTTAGCCCTCAATATCCCAGTGGAGTTGCCACTGTGAGAGATCGCGCCCCCGACCCGTTTTTATAAAGTTTGGCCAAACCCACGTGAATGGGTGGAGTCGTGTTATTGCCTCTCAAAATAGAGATTCGACTAGTTATATTTTTCCCTTTATATTAAGAGTTTTACAATGGAGTCGCCACTTATTTAATTATTAGAAAAATAAGAAAACCATAATGGAAAGAAAAAATCTCCATGAACAAATCTTCTTAAAAATTTTCAAAAATTCAATGGAAAAATCTCCAAAGCCATATTCCAAAGGAAAAATCTCCATGAACAAATCTTCTTAAAATTTTTTTCAAAAATTCAATGGAAAAATCTCCAGAATAAATCTTCAAGGAAAAATCTCCATGAACAAATCTTCAAAAGGAAAAATCTCCAGGAAAAATCTCCATAAATCTTCATTAAAAATATTCAAATCATCAAAGGAAAAATCTCCAAAACTATTTTTCAAGGAAAAATCTCCTATGAACAAATCTTCATTAAAGTTTTTCAAAAATGCAATGGAAAAATCTCTAGAATGAATCTTCAAGGAAAAATCTCCATGAATAAATCTTCTTTAAAAATTTTCAAATGTTCAAAGGATAAATCTTCAAGATAACTCTTCAAGAAAAAAAAAAATCTCAATTTTTCAAGGAAAATCCTCCAATGAATAAATCTTCATAGGAAAAATCTCCAATGAACAAATCTTCATTAAGAATTTTGAAAACTTCAATGGAAAAATCTCCAGAATCAAAGTTTCAAAAGATAAATCTCCAAGACAAATTTTCAAGGAAAAACTCAATGAACAAATCTTAGTTAAAAAATTTCAAATCTTCAAAAGATCTCTTGAGCATAGCTTCAAATGAAAGATCTCCAGAACAAATGGCAAATTACGATCGCCTTCCATATTCCCCAGTGGAGTTGCCACTATGAGGGATCGCGCCCTCGACCCGTTTTTATAAAGTTAGGCCAAACTCATGTGAATGGGTGGAGTCGTGTTATTGCCTCTCAAAATGGAGGCTCGACTAGTTATATTTACTAGTTATATTTTTCCCTTTAGATTAAGGGTTTTACAATGAAGTCGCCACTTATTTAATTATTGGAAAAATAAGAAAACCATAATTGAAAAATTCCTCATTTTATTAATTTGAAATTGAATTTACATTGATTATAGGAAAATTATATGGCTTTGGTCCTAGATACAATCTAAGATAAAGTACATAACTTTATTTCCTAGTTACAATCTAAAAATTGAAAATTACAAGGATAAACATTGGTCTATCAACCCTTGATCTAATTACAGAGGCTATGTTATAAGATGGGAAGGTGTTAGGCACCCACCTTGCCCAATGAAACCGGTCTTCTAGATTATGGTGGCCAACATTCATATCACATCATCTAATATGTTATCAATCAATTTGCATGTTGAATTTAAAGTGTGTGCATGTGATAAACCCTAATTCCATTTATTAAGCATTTCATTTGGATTGAAAAATAAATTTTAGTGAATGTGTGTGGATGGTGATATCCTAGATTCAAGGATTTAAAAGAATTATTAAACAATTCCAAACGTTAAATTTTTATGAAGAAATGAAATACTTGGTGTAAGGACTGGGTCTGAACACTTCTACTGTTGGAAAAGTGGATTCAGACCCAACTTGCCCTAAATAATAAATTTGTAGAGGATAGGTTTAAGAGCTAGGCCTTAATGAGGATAGCAACGAATAAATATGGTTATGGGTAAACTGAATAGCAGGAAAATGGGCCTTAAGTGTTAGAATCTGTCCTGGTCGTTGGTCCGAGGAGCTTTCTTGTTCTTATTATTTTCTCAGTGCTTGGATACAGAGGTTACAAAGATGATACAGGTTGCTACAGTGTTTTCTACTTCCAATCTCTCATCCTTTCTCTAGAGGACCTCTTTACATTTTATACCCTCTTTAGGTTGATCTTGACCTTCTATTTGTTGATCGTGCAGGTCACTACTTGAGTGCTTATCCCATCAGCCGCCGCCCCAAACCTTCTGTGAGTTGCAGCAACCAAAACGGCACTGTTCAGGGGTCATTTCCTCATTAATGTGGCCAGAACGTTAGTTGTAGGCATTTAATGTGGAGGTGACAGCTTCTCCCTGAATTACTCTCCCAGGCTCCCATGGCTGACCTACGGTACTTGTCCTCTTTCTTGGGACGCTGTACGAAACTGCCCTTGATGGCGCGCTGCCTTTCCCTTCTATGATCTCGGTTCGCCGAGGACATGATTGTCCTCGGCGATGCATCTTGGTAGTTTAGGACTTTCTCTGTTCGTCCTCGGACGTTTCTTCTTCCTCGGCGTGGGCCTTGGACCTAGTATAAAGTTGGGCCGGGGTAGCCAGATTTATTAACCCCACAATAGCCCCTCAAAATCCTGCTGTCCGGCTCCTCGGATGGAGAGGAGGGTTTTGATGTCCTCGGGCCTATGTCACGGTTGGTCGAGTCTTGTCCTCTGTGAGTGCCAGAGCCTCTTCACCTGCCCAAGGCACGCTTCTGGCGCTTCAGTATACGAGGCGTGCCGTCATTAATGCCTTTATGAAACGACACGGATCTAATGGTTGAGGGTTTCCTTGGAAATTGGGCAGAACTTATTTCGCTTGTAATTCTTCTTTTGAATTTCGTGCGAATTAAGTTCCCCTAGATTTCGCCTGCTATATATAAGGCACCTTGGGAGAATCGTTCTTTCATGTCTTCAAACCCCTGAGTTCTGCAGGAACTCTAAGTTCTCAACCCTTCTGGGACTAAGAATGCCGCCTAGATCCTGGCTGCTGCAGCTGAGGTGAAGGAAGCAGAGGCCAAAGATTTTCCTACCTTTCAACTGGGCAAGAAAAAAAACCCTCCTCCTTCAGCCAGGAGCCGTAGCAGGCGTAGATTGTATCAGACTTTCGGTGCGGTAAGGTTTGGATCTCGCCCTGATGATGGGACATTTCGCAGTTAGGAGAAAAAGGAGGCCATCTTCGTCATTGCAAGCAGCTGACGAGACTTCTAGATGACGATTTTTTAGGAGTACAGATATTAGCTTCTGGATAAGAGTACGCTTCAAAGTAGCCTTAGCAGATGAGAACTAATTCAGGCGCTTCCGCCTCTTCCTCTTTCTCATCGCCGGTACCGTCCGTACTAGCTCGATTGCTGCTGGAACAAGACTGTGAATCTGCCATTTTCATGGACTTTCTCCCTTTTAATTTTTTTTTATAGCTAGCTTTAAAACAAGCCTGCCTCAGCCTCTCTTTCTATAGTTAGCTTTGAAACAAGCCTGCCTAAGCTGTTCGGTATATGATGTACTTTTTCTTTATTTAATAAAAAGGACTGCAATTTTTTTCTTTACGAAATTTCCTTTTTCTGCAATTTTATTTATTGTTATATTATTATTTATTTATTATTTATTTATTTTTTTTGTCATTATTATTATTTTTTATTGGGACTTAGAACTGATGCTGTTAACGGTAACAAAAGGTTGTCATCCTAACTTTAACAAAGCCTGCAATAGCACCCGGCTGCTAATTTTTAATAGTTTGACTATGTAGGAACAATTAAGAACATAACCATGTGCTCTCTATCGCAAACTGTGCGACCGTCAGAGAATGTTGGATTTAATGTACGTGATCCGAGGAGGCGGACTCCTTTTAGATTCTGCTCATCACCCAGATAGATACTTGAAGTAATTAATCTCTTCAAGGACTGTGGTCCGAGGACCATGCAAGACTTCGGTTCAGTCTAGTACTTAGATTTTTCTTGAAGTAGTTAGTTTCCCCATAGGTTTGAGTCCGAGGACCAAAGTTGGGCCGGGGTAGCCAGATTTATTGACCCCACACTTGGCATCTTGATTTTCTTAAAAAGATTTTTTGCAACCAATATATATATACATGTGAGTAAATATTTACATATAACTATCATGTGAATAATAACTCCAACAAAATATATACAATCAAGGCATGTGAGATGTATACATAAGTAACATGTGAAAAAGCATACAAGTATACCATATGATAACATGCGAGTATCTATTTATTATATAGCTAGCATGTGAATACTAACAACTATACAAAAAACAAATACAATGTAATGAAAAGAGAGGGTTGGAAGAATAGCACATTGTTGTCATCCACCATTTTCTCAATTTTTGTTCATGCAAAATAAAGATGACAAAAAGAAATTTGTTAGTGCTAAGAATGTTAGGAACAAATGTAAGCTTATAGGGTGTTCAAAGACTCAAGAGAGAGCTTTGAACGCAAATCCACCAACTACACCTATTCTAAGAAAAGCTTGAAAGGAAAAGTTACAACGTTAATTTTATTATTTTGGAAAAACACATATTAGAAAACAATTTTTCTTACGTGGTAAAAGTGTTTCATGAAAACATTTTCTTTTTGAAAACATGTATTTTTTTTAAGGAAGCAATTTCTTTCAACATTTGAAAACATTTCATTTCTTTTAATTTTGTTCCCAATGTTTTTTCCCTGCAACCAACACCATAAGTAAAAATTCCTTTCATTTCTTTTTTCCTTCTCCTTTTCAACTATTTTTCTCAGCAACGGGATATTGATAATTGTTTTTTTTCTTTTGGTAAATATTAATAATTCTTTTATTTAATAACCTATATTTGTAGATAATGTGGCATCCATAATGGTTTTAGGCTTATTTAGCACTTAATGGCCACCTCACCTCATCAACAAAAATTGATAGAAGGACTTAAATCCAAATACTGTGTAATGTTAAAAGAACGTATCAAAATTTTAAAACTTTAAGGGGCAAAATAAAAACTAAAAAAACCTCAAACTTTGAGGTGTAATTTTGCGATTTAATTTTCTTTTTAATTTTCATCAGTGAAGTTGAGAAGAATTAAATTGGATCCCCCCCCCCCTCCCTGTTTTTCTAGTAGAATTAGCCGATTACCTGTGCGATGCATGGTGCATTTTGATAAATTTTGTAAGAAATTATTTATGACCCATTGATTTCATGAATACTATTATTGTTAGTCACACTTAATTTATGAGGTTTTCTACTAAAACTAAATTCAAACTAAATACATTGGGGGGAAAATTCATCTAATTCATGCAACCAAGAAATGTCACCAGATCATAGTGAAATTGTCACCTACAAACCTGTTGGTTCCTAGGTGTCTTTCTTTTATTATTTATGTTTTATATATCAATTAGCTATAAAAACTTCTAGAATTTCATGATACAACAATAGAAAAAATAATGTTATAGTGATGCAATAATATCACAATTTAACCTCCAAATTTTAATTGAACTAAAAGTAGCCAAAAATAAATCCTTACCAAGTATACGCATCATATAGAAAACCAAAAATAAAAATTGGCACATAATATGAAAAAATAAGCCTAAATAAATTACAATGCTACATAAGTAAAACCGTATACATAAAATCTAAACAAAATATTTAAGACGAACGTAATATTTTGAAAATTAACATACCTCTCAAAAAGAAAAACAAAGATATTGTGAGAAAATTATGGAAGTTTAATTTTTAAGTCCAATGGAAATGGAGATTTATACTGGACAAATGTGGAGACAAATAATATTTACCCAATTCATTGAATTCGACTCTTGCAATTCTGCATTGAAGTTAGTCTTATGCAGAAAATTGAACAGTTTTTTTGATTCCTACATTTCCCATGACTTTTTAGATCCATCTGTATCAATTCAAAGCATGTAAAGTTATCAATGTATACAAATTCTTTGAATTTTATTCCTACATTTCCCATGACTTTTTAAATCCATCCGTATCAATTTAAAGCATGTAAAGTTATAAATGTATACAAATTCTTTGAATTTTATTAATACATTGAAATAAATGCATTTGCCATTATTTAATAGTTTGGCATAAATGCTAAATTTAGATGAGGTGGAAGCCTAAATGAGAAGATGTCATACAATGTGCCACTTGGCAAAAGCTCATGCTTTCCCACATGAGGTCTCTGTTTTTATATATAATATTGAATTGATGTGGAGACAAATAATATTTGCCCAAATAATTTTGAAAAGTTTTTTTGATTCCTACTTTACCCATGACTTTTTAGATCTATCCGTATAAATTCAAAGCATGTAAAGTTATAAATGTATACAAATTCTTTGAATTTTATTCCTACATTTCCCATAACTTTTTAAATCCATCCATATCAATTCAAAACATGTAAAGTTATAATGTATACAAATTCTTTGAATTTTATTAATACATTGAAATAAATGCATTTGCCATTACTTAATAGTTTGACATAAATGCTAAATTTAGATGAGGTGAAAGCTTAAATGAGAAGGATGTCATACAATGTGCTACTTGGCAGAACGTCGTACTTTCCCACATGAGGTCTCTGCTTTATATATATATTGATTGATGTGGAGACAAATAATATTTGTCCTATTCATTGAATTCAACTCTTGCAATTTTGCATTGAAGTTAGTTTTATGTAGAAAATTGAAAAGTTTTTTTGATTCCTACCTTTCCCATGACTTTTTAGATCCATCCGTACCAATTCAAAGCATGTAAAGTTTTAAATGTATACAAATTCTTTGAATTTTATTCCTACATTTCCCATGACTTTTTAAATCCATCTGTATCAATTCAAAGCATGTAAAGTTATAAATGTATACAAATTCTTTGAATTTTATTATTACATTGAAATAAATGCATTTGCCATTACTTAATAGGTTGACATAAATGCTAAATTTAGATGAGGTGGAAGCTTAAATGAGAAGGATGTCATATAATATGCCACTTGGCAGAACTTCATGCTTTCCCACATGAGATCTCTGTTTTTATATATATATTGATTGATTGATTGATATTGATTTTTAAAATTGAATATTGGTCTTTCTCGAAAGAACATAGCATCTTTTTTAAATCATAGGTTGGAAGAGTGGGATTCAAACCTAAGTTTTCCAAGTAAGAAAACTTGATTATGCTATTAAGCCATAAGACTATTGACATGAAACAACTATCTTTATAAAAAAACAAGAAAGATACCATGATTATTATTTGTTGAAAGCCTGGTTCACTCTTACCACATTACCTTATGGTCCAAAACCTACCTACCTACCTACCTACCTACTACTTATTCACCCCTTAGAATTTGCTATGAGACAAATGTAGAATTATAGATGTAGTAGCCGAAAATTGAAAACTTTAGGACTTCGATAGCATACAAGCAGATGGCACTAAAAGTCGTTTTTAATGCAGTATCATTTTCATTGCAATGACATCCTTAAAGTAGAACAAAGTTTCTCTCCAAACTAATATGGAAAAAAAACTCTACAAACTTCTCAAATATCTTTATATTGAGTGTGAATTTTGAAAATCTTCTTCATGCTTGCAAAATTTCAAGAAGATCAAAGTCAAACAAATGTTAAATTTCAAGTTTTTGTGACCTGAAATTGTGTATAAAAAATAAGTTTATTGATCGAATAGTAAATAACATCTGATTTGAATGAAATTTGATATTCATGTTAAGAACATAAGGAACATGAAATACAACGGTTAGATTTTTCAAATTCACAAAAAAAAAAAGACATGAGAAATTTGAAGAGTTATTTTTTTTCTTAAAGTATAGCCTTTGACAGAACTATTGCTATGCGATAATGGGTTCTTCTCCAAGCAAAAGTTCCCTGAACATAGCCACACACAAACTACTCTCGTGAATCATTAGATGACCACCATCAGAAACTTCATGATACCGAATCCAAGGCAGCTTTTTTGCCACATATCGTTGCATTTCATATGGCACAAGTTTATCTTCATGACCCTGCCATAGATGAACAGAGGCCTCATTGTTAGGAAATGGATTTTTAAGTTCCATTGGGTCGAATTCCCAGTTGCCAAAATGCACCATCATGTCTCGATGAAGCGACTCATAGACACCTTGCTGTCTTATCTTGTGCTGCAAGCGCAAAACATGGCCTTGTGATAACCATAAAACACCACAAAAAAATCATGGAAGTAATAAAACCAACTCATTTTTGTTTATAGTACTAATTTTTGTGAAGCTCTAGTACCTCATTGGGCATTGGTTCTTGTGACATTTTCTGTACGGTTTGTAGGTCACGTTTGTTAAGAATTATTGGGTGCCTTTGCAAGATAGAAGAATATGGGAAAAACTTTTGGGTCATCCACCAGTACAATAGTGCAGGGACATAATGTGCAATCCGGAGTTTGCATTGGTCTCTCTTTAGTTGTTTCTTGTATGCTTCATTTTTCAACTTGGGAGGAAAAGAAGGCCACCAATAATTGATCACTGGAACTACTAGAGTCACACCAGCAAGCCTACAGTTCAAGCATTTGGTTACAAATTTAGATTTATATGACTAGTACTGAGGAATGACAATTATTGATATAATAGTTGGCACCATTAATACCACTTTTAATATGCATTAATCACAACTTCACAACAGATTCTATCAGCAGTTATATAAAAATTGTGAATCAGAGGGATGGGTAAACAAAATTGCTTGAAGTGGGATAACAAAAAGGCCATGAAAATTATAGAATTATAATCACAGAGTAATTGACATGCCTGTGTGGTATGTATTTGAGGCAAGCCCAAATTGGATGAGTTCCAATTGACATTCCAATTACATAAAACTTCTGTCCTAGCTTCAATTGGTCAGCTAGTTCTTGAATGTCATATGCTTCACTCTTCACAGAGCGATTTGGGTTTGGATCACTTTCACCATATCCAGCTCTGTCAAATGACAGAATATATACACCCAATTCATCCATAGTATCCTGCACACAGCCCCCAAATCCAATTATGTTCATTTCTTTCTACTTTATAATTGAATTATTTAAAAAATATGATCAATTTTACTTCAAAAAGCTTATGAATCAATGTAACAAAGAATGTTACTGGTGCCACTTCAACAAATAATAAATAAATGTCACAAAATTTGTAATATCCAGACACTGAGAAACTATGACTAGTATTCAATATGCAAAAAGATTGTTTTGGAGTAGAGTTTGCAAACCTGAGAGAGTGGCAAATATATGTCCTTGGAGCTGTCAAAGCCATGAACAAGGATGACTTTGTACTTGGCATGTTCTTTAGCAATACCCCTCTCTCTATAAGCCAAATGCCTTCCATCATTGAGCTTAATTCTTGGGGAAGAAACAGGTGGACCATTTGGTGTTCCACATATCTTTGGAGGTGGAGGCTTTACACTCCTATAAACGTATATCACAGCACTAACTACCAACACAGATGCTGCCACTGTAAACATCTCTGGACCAAAGAGAAAGTGACATATATAAAATTATCTTTTATAATGGAACATCTTTAATAATATCACAGCTGTTTGCTGTTTTTGTTACCAAATCTCAAGGAACAATCAAACAAAATGGCAAAAACCTTTACAAATATAATTATCACAGACTGACGAATGAAGAATATGAAGATTCATTAAGAACTAATTACCTGAAGAGGACATAGATAATTGTTTATGCTATACAATTGAAGCTTGTACCATATGCTATACAATTGCTTATGTAGCAAACAATGGCACAAGTTTATATATATATATATATATATATATATATATATATCAATATGACAGTATCCACTTATCCTCACTAGATAAAATACTGGTAAATAGACACAATTGTTTACTACAAGAAGATCCAAATTTGTGCCACGTCAGCAAATCCAGGGGTATTTTAGTAACTTGATAAATATTTGGGGCTAATGTACTTTTGCTTGGGTTGGTTTATCTGCTTTAAGAGTTGGTGAGCTAAAAGTCATCCTTATTGACCAGAATTGTTTGCTGTGCTGTGGACTAGTTGGTACAGCATGCACTACTAACTAAACTTGCATTTGATTTCTACCAGTACCAACCAAGAAAAACTGATAAGAGGTCATCGTAGCAAAAATTAACAAAAACATACATTTGAGGCCCACTAATTTCCCAAAAGTCCTTGTGACTAGCGATGGTGAAAGTGCCAACATCAAGGATTTCACCAACACTTGAAAATTTTCAATATCTAGTTGATAGAATGGTAAATAAATCAACTTGTGAACAAACTTGTTATTAGAGTTGTAAATGAATCAAGTTGTGAACAAACTTGTTAAAGTGATAAATTAAGCTCTATTGTGTATAGGAACATTTTAATAATGTTGTTAAAATAAATATATTTTGCAAAGTCCCTCCTGATGGTATAGCTAATAGTCATGGATGTTGTAATGCCAAATTCAGGTTTGACAAACACGAGGTGGAAGCAGGGTACAAAGACTAAGAGCATTCCCATCAAGGGAGTCAAATTTTTTAGCATTTACCATCTCAAAACACAACTTTTTAGCTAGCAGGTATTTCAAATAGGGAATAGCAATAGGGTGGGGTGTGATTTGGATAAGGGTGTTTTGTCCTCTCCTCAGAATGGTAGTAGGGCTGGGGCAATAGAGGCGACATGGATTGTCATCAATAATGATGTGAAGTCGACATTAATGTAATAGAGATGAAAAAGAGAAAAATTGTCAATCGTGGTACTGTTAAGAAAAAGAGAGAAAGAATGAGGCAAGCAAAATCCATCTTCGTCCCATTTTCTCTTTACAATGAAAAAAACCCGCAAGGTAGATCAAGACAAATTGGGTCAAGCGGGGTGGGAAACATTTTGTCACCCGAGCCCTTTCCAACTCAAGTTTTGATAGTAATTTTCACTGTTTTAAAAATTGAACTAAACCAACCCTAAACCGGCCCGGTAAAAATTGAGAATCAGACCTAATTATGGTTCTTTGATTGTTTTAGTTTTTAAAATCATGGTACTTTTTCTTAGAGTTATAGCACATACTTCATATTTTTCTTTTTTCTTTTTCCCTGTAATTTTTAAATAAAAATTAGCAAAAAAATTCCACCGTTTTCTATTAAAAAAGAAAAAGAAAAAGAAAAACAAACTTCTTATCTTCCTATAATCCCCTTTTCCTTTCAATTTTCTCTCTTATTTCTTCTCTTTGTAATTCATTGCTCTCTCTCTCTCTCTCTCTCTTAGGGCTGTCCAAGCAACCCGGAGACCCGGCCAAACCGACCAAACTGACCGGACCCGACCCGTCACGGCCAAATCCGACACCACCGGCGGTCGGTGACGGTTCCTATTCTCTGAAACCCGATTCCGGCGGGTCGAGTGGCGGGTTTCGGTCTCTAAAACCCGAGCCACCCGATCCGACCGACAAATGCTACAAAAAATGCCAAAATTACCTAGATCCGGCGACTTTCTGGTGTTCCTGAGCTCCGATCCGGCCACCCTTGGTCTTCCTTCGCTCAGATCCGGTGGTATTTGCTCAGATTCACTCAAATCCGCCCAAGATCTACTCTTCTCCTTCGTCAGATTCACTTAAATCCGGCGATATATGGTTAGATCTGACTCAGATCGGCGAAGATAGGCTCAGATCGGCGAAGATAGACTCAGGTATTTGGTTAAATCCGGCTATTCTTAGTTAGATTAGGCTCCAATCTACTCGAATTCGGCGATATTCCGTTAGATCCGGCGCCTGCAACTCAGATCGGCGAAGATATAACTTCTCCTCCGCCCGCCGTCGCTCATCATCAGACTTGACCGACCCGACTGTTCGCTCCCCTGAGCCCGGCAGACCCGACCCGTGGTGGTCGGCGGTCGGTTGCGGGTGCCTTTTTTCCCCACCTGATTCCGGCGGGTCGGTTCTGGGTTGGGCACAAACCCGACCCGAACCGACCCGTGGACAGCCCTAGTCTCTCTCATTTCGCTTTTTCTCATCTCACCATCTCTCTCTCAATCGTTGGCAGTGGATCGTGGGTTTCTTCAAATTTACCAATCTAACTACTCGGATAAATCTAAGTTAATAACTATATTCATCATTTCAAAACCAACAAAAAACAGAAATTTTTTTTAGCTCTCATCCCTAAAAACAATCTTCTGAAAACTGAATACATTCTCTAACATACCCTTAAGATTTCGTTGTTTCTTTTTGCAATAAATATGATTCCACACAACATTTTATTTCTTTATTTACATTACCACAATAGCAGTACGGATATCAAAGAGTTCATACTGAGGAAGATACAATCATATGGTTGACCAAATAACAAGGAGTTTAGCCAAGCAAAAGTGCCCTGATAATGGTTTCACATACATTGCTGTTATTGATCATTAAATGCCCTCCATCCGGAACCTCATGATAACGAATCCATGGAAGCTTCTCTGAAAGATATCGGTTAAGTTGATAAGGAATCATCTTGTCTTCGTAGCCTTGCCAAATGTGAACCGAGCCCTCATTGTCAGGGAATGGATTGCTTACGTCTAGGGGATCAAATTCCCATTTGGCATAACCAGCTAAAATGTCCCGGTGCAGCGATTCATAAACACCTTGCTGTGTCACCTTTTCCTGAATGGAGAAACATAAATGAGAATTATCAGCTGAAGAATCTTCATGTTTTTACTGCTTGCCTCCACATCCCCCAAGGTAAATCAAATAAATGAGAGAGGAATAGCTTGTAAGGCTTTACAAGCTATTCCTATGAACAATGCCAAGAGAAAAATATGTTCAGATTTATAATAATGTGCAATGTGCCATCTTCTATGATGTGGTTAAGGTAAAACCATAAACTTGACAAGCAAAAAAGGTTTTGCAGTTTGGGATGGACCTTAGCAACTGCTGAATTCTAATAGCTTATGACACAAGCAAAAGCAAAAACACTAGAAAACATAGACTACTAATCAAATTTTGAGTCTAATGTGCTAGATATTAAATACCACCCAGATTACTCAATTAACTATAAACTTGAAACTAAATACCATGATTAATGTGTAATCCTTCTCACAAAATATTAGTGTGGTTTGATAAAAGAAAAATGCATAGGAATACCTGGCCAACACTAGGGATTTCTGACAACCTCTTCAAGATCTCAAAATCTTGGTTGGTTAAGGTTGCCGGACCCATGCTTAATGTAGGGAACCATGTCTGTGTCATCCACCAATAGAATAACCAAGGGGTGTAATGTGCAATTCGAAATGTCCTTTGGAATGATAGAGGCAACCTCCCAAGCGCCTCTCTTGCTAGATTAGCAGGAAAACAAGGCCACCAGTAGTGTACGAAAGGAACAACCAGGGCAACTCCTGACAACCTGCAAATAATGTCCCAGTAACATATGAAAAGCAACCAGTGAGAACATTAAAATAAAAATTAAAAAAAAAAAAAAAAGTTAGTAGTAGAAGTAAGGATCATGCCTGTGTGGTATGTATTTCAGGCAACTCCAAATGGGGTAACCTCCCATTGACATTCCCATTACATAAAATTTAGGCCCAATTTGCAATTGATCAGCTAGTTCTTGAATATCAAATGCTTCACTCTTCACTGAGCGTGAAGGATATGGATCACTCTCTCCATAACCTGCTCTGTCAAAGAACAGGATATATATCTTCAGCTCCTCCGTAAGTTCCTGAAAATCAACACATTTTTCACCAATTTACTATGTCTTAGCATATTAAACAAAAAAGTGCACAATGAATTCCAGTTTAATCAGGTTACAAAAAATAAATCACTTATATTAATTATACAATTGAAGATCAAAGAAAAACATCCAGGTAAATCCAGTACCTAGCACCACTTTAAAACTGAGGTTATAAGCTTTATTTTTTATCTTATTTTTGTCCAGTATTAGCTATCAGTCATACAACCTTCACATTGCAAACAAAGACTTCGTATATTGTAATTAATCATCAACAAAACAAGTACGCACATTTTGATGTTTGGTGCAAAGATAAAGTCTTGGGTAGTCAAGTGCAAGTGTGTGGGTCCAATTCATGAGAGCAGCCACTTTGTGAAAAAATTCTAAAGCTCAGGGTCGTATCCAGATCTCCCCTAAGGGCGCTATTTTGACAGGAACAACACTAGGTAATAACCTTCCTTTATTTTGTTTGCATCCAACATAATTTAATACATTTTAGTGTGCATGGGCGTTCATTGCCAGAGTAAATAAATGGTAGTTCTAGAGATTGAAAAATAATATACAAAAAAGTAACTTGAAATGCTAGAGTAGTTTGGATTGATCAGCCGGTTCCTAATTCACCACCTCAATCTTTCTGTGCATCACAGTTGGGTAGATCTGCTGGATATAGCATATCGGACACTTTCAGAGATCAAAAAGAACAGTGATTATGACATCCCCCTAAACAAATAAATGAATGACTGTTTACTGCATCTTGCAGAACAAAATATTTCTGTGTGCAAGTGGGTTTTCTACCTAGCCCTGTTATTCAAAAATATGTGTCTTAGTTAAATCATGAAAAATGAAACCACTTCAGATAACATGATTTTATTTTTATTCATCACATTTCTGAAAAAATCACATTTGAGTGATAAATTTCTGTCCAGATAGTTTGTGACACAGGAAAATTCAACTAATTTTGGACGAGCTATCAAAAGTAAAAAAATAAAAAGAAATTAAAAATCAGAGCATGTTCATACTTGAGAGATAGGTAGATACACATCTTTTGAGCTGTCAAAGCCATGAATTACAATGATCTTGAACTTAGCCTCTTCCTTTGGAACTCCAGACTCCCTGTAGGCTAAATGCCTTCCATCGCTGAGTTTCACTCTATTTGAAGTGACAGGAGGACCACCTGGTGATCCACATATCTTTGGAGGCGGAGGCTTCAATGCCTGATAAGCCCATCCCAGAAGACCCACTGCTAAAGCTACTGCAATTGGTGCAATCATTGCTGGGAAAGGTAATATCATAGTTACTACAGTACTACCATATTGATGACAATATTAAAGAACTTCTTAAAGAATATTAATAAACTATAGGAGTCTTGAAGTTTGTGAAAATGTTATATGTTCGTGAAATACAGTACAGAGAGATATAAACAGGCAGGTTCTCCATATGATATATGGCGCTTCATGGCTTCAGAAACTATGCCATTTATTTAAGAACTTGTTCATTTTGAATATTTGACATCATCACTCTTTCACAAGGTTTATTCATAATATGTTTCATTTCTAGAAAGCATCATGTGCAACATTTTACTTTTCTTTGCTACTTGCAAAAACATACGTCAATGGGAGAAGGATGATCATCAACTTTAGGTGGGAGTTTTGAGCCTAAGTCTCTCAAATTTCCAGTAAACTTATAATGGTAATTTGAAATGTCCGCCTGTATAACAAGGTAACACACATGAGGCACAGGTGCAACATGCACCAAAGCAAGCCACCACAATGAATCTCACCCAGCTTTTTTGTTCATGATATGTGGATGCAAGAACACAGCATGATAGCCATTTGAAAGAAACTTGGGTGGCATAGTGGTTGATAAATGAATCACACCTGTATAAACTCACTGATTTCAACAGTGTCAAAATCAGGGAACACCAAATTTTTTATCTACCTAACCTCTATGAATCCCACTGCTCTCTCTTAACTATTTTCTGCTTCAGCATTATATAAGGGCAATGTGAGGGATTGGGAAGTTGAGGAGCCATCAAACAATGAAAATACAGTAGATGGGGATAATGAAGGTGGGGATATACAATACAACCATTTATAGAGGCTGCCTTGCAAAAAGAGGATGTTGAAAAGGAAGAAGAATAAGAGGATTTGCCCTGTTTCAAAGTGTGAAAGGGGTGTCAGTAATGAGGTGAGTGATTTAAACTTACCACCTGACATGATATAATGAATTTTTCAATATGGAATATAAGTTGTCTTGATGAACCCCTTAAACAAAGAGAAGGAAGGCTTCTGTAAGATTTGGTTTGTCCATTACTGGCCTCGTTGAAACTGAGGTTAAGGAAAATTCCTTGAAGATCAAAGAATGTCTTGTTCCTGGTTGGGTTTCTTGTTAACAATATGATAGTCATCGTTTAGGGGGAATTTGGGGTGCGTGGGAATGAAGATTTGATATAAGTCAGGAAGTTGTATAACTCAAATCAGTTGCTCCATTGTGTGGGCACTGATAGGAATGGGGATAGCCAGTACTGTGCTTCTTTTGTCTGGGTTCCTTCAAAGTCTGGAAGGTACACTTGCAATTCAGCATAAAATGAGATTAGATTTAAGCTTCCTAAGGTGGTTTGGGCTAAACTAGATTGGTTTAAAACTGCTACATGCAATCATGCTTCTATTTTTAAGCTTGCAATGAGAAATAGGCTATCAACACGCGACAGACTAGCTTCTTAGGTTTATGATGGTGACCTTTTATGAGTCTTTTGTAGAAGCAAAGTTGAATGCTGCAGCCATTGTGCTTTGAATGTCCTGTTTCTTGAAGAATTTGGCAGCAAGCTTTGATCACGAATTTGGTGACCTAGAGTGAGTATAAATGGATGCCGTTGTCCATTGGGGAATTCAATTTCTCAAAGGAACAATCTTGAAGGTTACTCTCTATAAACTAATTTAGTGGCTGTTGTGACACAGGACAAAACCAAACAGGATGCAATAACAAAATTAAATAACAAAAAATAAAAGATAGGTAACCTAGGAGTTAGCACCTGTGCTTGCTTGGAGTCAGCACAAAGTAAGAGAGAACAATCTAGGAGTCAACATCTATGGAGTAAGCACCATACTATTGGAAAAATTCCAAGAGAAATTTTATTAACCAATCTAACTGTAAAACATAACTGAACTTTGGGTTCCTTAAATAGAGTTCCAAGCTTATTATCCTAGTAGAAAACAACTTTACTAACCTAGTAAGAAAAAAAAAATCAGAAAAGAAAATAACCTATACATAAATAAATCCTAAACATTTAGTGATTGGGCTTATGCCTTAGGCCCAATTAATAGCAGGCTCCATCCATAAGGCCAAAGGTTGGGACGCAATCTTTTTGCATATACATTGATAAGTTTATGTAATTAGAGGCCTATATCTTGTGTCCGCACCATGTTGTTACCATGTTTAGTCTTAAAGGAATGCTTAGGTTCATAATGGAAAGCCTCTATACTCAAAAACTTATAAGAAAGGGACAAAGAATGTATGTTATGCAGTTCTGGGAAATTAGGAGTAACAAGAGAATGGGAACAAGTTACAGCATAAAGTACCAAGATGCACCATTTTGTATCTTAGATCAATTTTACATGAGGGGAAAATTAAGAGATACCCAAAATCAAGGCAATAAGTGGTGAATACAGGCTTATGAGGAGTTGGGATAGGTACACCAATCGAATCAAAGGGATAGAATAGAAATTCTCTCAAGGCATTAAGTAGTCAAAGTTGTGAAAAGAGTAAATATCGGTCCTGATAACATCATTTCAGAGAAATTATTTGCTATAAGTAAAATATTTTTGTGGGGATTATTTAAATTCAGAGTAACTACCAATCACCTCTCACACACCCTGCAAAAGGTGGGAATTTTATGCACTAGGAATAACTTTTTATTAATAATCCATAAGTTCTAAACAAATACTCAATTCTACTCGATCAAAAAAGGATCTTATTAAAGTATATACCACCCTCTAGCCAAGTTTATGCTTGATTTGTAGTTGAATCAAGTACTGCCTCTTAATTAAATCAGACAAACCAGCAGTTTAAAATGGGATTAAGACTTTAAACTGCTATACACAATTGGATAGGATAAAATCATTTTATAACTGCTTCAGATTACACTGGGTTCATTTATTGACAAAATAAGAACATTGCATGTTGCAATTGCCACAACTACAAAAGGAACAATCAAGCAGACCAGATCAAGCCCAAGAGTAAGTACCAATCCAAAACACAAACTAGTTTAATTTACCAAGATTTTCAGTCATTTCTCAGATTCATTGAAAGTGAAAGTGCTACCTCTAAACTAATAAAGATCAAAACTTTCTAACAAAACAAAGTAACTAATAAATAGAGAGGACTAAACTTGCGCTCTATCAAATCAAATGAACTAAATTCCAGCAAATGAAAAGAAACCCATTAACAAGAACTGAAATTCAAACAAAACAGGATAGAAAAGAGTGAAAAAAAAATTGAGAAAACTCACCTTAGGGAAGTGGGTTTGGCTTTTTTTTTTTTTTTTTGTTTCTGGTTTTTGAGCTCAGGCTAATTCAGCTGATACTTTCATGTGTGTCCCAGCTCCCAACTTCATTTCAAGTTTCAAGGAGCCCCGTCATACGTAACGACAACTGAAGCTGACCCGCTAGAGAATGTGAACCACTGAGAGTCACCAAGTTTTTATTTTAACATGACAGAGTTACAGTCTTAGTGTCTTATGCAAACATATGCAATTATACAAATAAGGTTTTGAGGTTTTTGTTTTCGTTTTTGTTTTGGTCTTTTGTAAGACTAGTAGGTGCATATCATTTCAGGGGATTTATAATTCTATACATTTGTTGTGATAATTAATTTGCATATATGTGAAATAATCAATTTTACTATTTGATTCTTTCAAAAGAAATTATCTCTTAAAAGTTAAAACTTTATATATAGATAGGTAAGGCACATTGACATTAATTTAAAAAATACAAAATATCAAAATAAATGAGACACTTTATTATGTGGAAGTTGTATATTTACATCTTTGGAAAGAAAATCCAGAAGTTGGATTTGTTATCTTGTAAAAATATTTTTGGATTTATTATCTTTTTTTTTTTGTTTTGTTTTTTGCTTAAAGGTGATTTGGATGGAGGAAAAGAATATATTGGGTCAATTTTGACTAGTCTATTTAGGATTCACAGCCGGATCACCTTTCTTGGAATGTTTGAAACATGATTGTTAAGAAAGAACAAATTCTTATCTTTAATGTATTTTATAAGGGATCAGTTAACAGATACCCTTAGAGCATTTGCTAGTTTCTTCCAATTTATAATTATATAATTTGCTTTTAATATTATTATTATTATTAACTAATCGCAAACCAGTGTGATGTGCAAAAAAAATTTGACGATTAATTTTTTTGTTAAGTGAAAAATAAAATATAGATGAGACTTTTAAGTATTAGTCTCAAACCTTTCTTAAAATGATATGATTATTTTCTTAAAGTATAGTTGTTACAATATATTAGATTTTTAAAATTAAGCTCCCTATATTCATTATTTGAATGTGTTTTAAATTTCGAGAGTTTTTTTTTCAAGGAAACATAATGCAGTTTACATTCAATTATTATATAAGGAAAAATATTTTGTAAATAATGTAATGTGTAATTGGGATTTGTTTCTAATATTTTTACAAATGGTTCATCCTCTATACATCTTGAATGACTTAAAGAGGACATAGATATAATCCATCAATTATGTTATAAAAAAATACAAGACTTTAATAACATAAGAAAAATGTAATTTTATCAAGAACTTATTAACATTATACTGAGAATGTGACATCGCATAATTGTCAATGATATTATTTTATTGATCATTTAGGGATTAAAAACCTATATTATTATTATTATTATTAGAAAAAGATATAGATGTTTGTCAATTACTATAAATTTAGTACATCTCTAACCACATGCCTAATAGTTTAAGGAGGATTTTCATCCATCCACACCATATAATTAGAGATGACAACTTTTAACCAAACCCATTAAGGTTAACCTATTTATTACCCATTTAATTTTGGTAAGTCTTGACCCAACCCAACTAAGCATTTGGATTAAATGGATAAAAACCCATTGAATAATCTAATTAAATGGGTCTAAATGGTTAAATTCACAATGTAACCAAGGGGGTAAATCCATCTTTATTTATTTAATTTTTTTTAACCTTCAACGTTGATAAGTAGAAAAATAAATTTTAAGCTCCTAAACACAGACACCAGTTTCCCCTCCCTCTCCAAAGAGCAAATCTAAACTCTAACTAGAAAATTTCTTATTGATTTTCTTGAGTTTTCTTCTCATTTTCCCAGCTACCAAGCACATCCTAAGATTGTCTAGTTTCTCTAAGTCTCTCTTTCTCTTTGACTAAGTGTCTATGTTGTGCTCTAAGATCATCAAGATCTGCTTCTCAAGCTCAGAGCTTGGATAAGGTGATGGTGTTGCAGACCACTGTTGAAGACAAAAGCCCCTCCATCCATAACATGAACAATGCTTTAGACCCATGCATACCCCATGCCCAAGCAATCAAAGCAGTTTACACTAACCTTTATGTCTACAACAACCTCATCACACCCTCAACTCCAAGTCCCAGCTGCCGCTGGAGGTGATGGCTGATTTTCGGGGAAGACCTTTGAACCAGGTCTAGCTTGGGTCTTCCACATGGCATGCGTTTTCTAACGTGTAATTTTTCTTGGTATCCAAACACTGGGATAGGAGAATTTTATTGGTTTTTTTTTTTTCCTAATTCCCTTTCCAATCCTTTGGTTAGATTTGATTTACTAAGTTTTCTTGGCAACGTTACACAGGGATATGAGCGTTTATTGGATTTTTTTTTTAAATTTCCTTTTCTGTCCTTTGGTTAATTCTTTGAGGCTAGATTTAATTTTATGTCTTTGATCCATATGGTGTGTGTTTTGGTAAATTTGTTTTGGAGTGAATGTATTTTAGTAAATTTTTAAATAAATTTTTGGTATTCGTAAGTATATATATATAATATATAGGATAAAACTTACGTATAGTATTTAGGTGTTGTTCCTTAAGTTTCTTTCTTAAGATTCAGCCATGTGAATTTTTTCTTATGAGAATGAAGTATATTTTTAGTTAAGTATAGCCACACGACTGAATTTTAAGAGAAGAACCTAAAGAACAGTAAGTACCTAAGTACTGTATCTAAATTTTGCCATAATATATAAATCAAATAATGGGTGGGTTGGAGACTAAATGGGTTGGGTGGGTAATTGATATTTAGTATTTATTTAAACATATAATAAATGAATAAATGAGTGATTGTGTACTCAATCCATTTATAACCTAACCCAAAATGCACCCAATCCGCCAAATTGCTACCCCTACATACAATGAAGAACTTAGGGGTTGTTTGATTTGTGTTTTTAGAGTGTGTTTATAGCACTTAAAAACAAACAATAGGTCTGGAGACACAAATTGTTTTCACTTAAACAAAAGTGTGTGGAGTCTACTAAAAAACCTTGTTTAGCTAACTGTTTTCTAAAAATTTGAAGCTAGTCCAAAAGTTACGTAGCCTATAATTGACTCAAGCCATCAATAATACTATCCACACCAATGATTGCATACCAAATTCTCAAATGTGTGTCCAAACTCTAATTCATAAGACATGTGCAAAGCAATAATATTGGAAGCCTTGTCTACCAAGTACTTGTGCACTAATAGTGTTTTCATGTGAGATAACTAATATAATTTTTCCTCCATTCTCCAATGCCTTCCTTTTATAACTATTAAAAAAAAAAAAACCAAGATTCAATGCAAAAATAAAGCAAAGGACAATGAATGCAAATGCAAAAACTAAACTACATATTCCTAGGACAAAGGATGCACTTTAAAGATGTAACCCTATGAGCAAAACTTGATTACCTACGACATAGCACAAACATAAATTGCCTTAAGAACTCAAACTAAAGACTATTTAGTGGTTTCGTAAATAGATCGGCTAATTGATTTTCAATGTAGAAAAATTCAAAAGATATGACTTGAGTTACATAAGATCATGAATAAATTAAGTAGTACTTAATGTTTATATGCTTAGTCCTAGAGTGTTGAACATTGTTTTCGGTTTTAGGATTTTTTGTTTTTGTAAGTGTGGGGGTGAAAGGCCTGGGAGCCCATGTCTATGTATATACTGGGCCAAGGGCATAACCCGAGGATGCTAGACAATCCGAGGACAGTAAGCGGTCCGAGGACGGATAGATGCTGTCATGAGGATTCGTGTCAGTAGGTAAAGAGTTAAGGTCCGATCATGATCACCCAGGAGGGTGGTCTGAGGAAGAATCCCTCCTTGACTGGGCAAGGCTGAGGTCAGGGGGTGTGGTCTGCCATCAAGAGTAATGTTCCGGGCCATTCCATGAAAGAGGATAAGTATCAGGAAGGAACAGGACAGAGGAAAGCTATGAAATACCTTAGGGAAAGCTGCTACCACTGCATTGAATGCTTTGCAGCTAACTCTCTGACCGCATTAATGATGAAGTGATGTCTGGGCAGTGCTTTTCAGCCTTACAGTTACTCCCAAAGACTTTAGGGAGGGGCTGATGGGACAAGTATCTACATTAACCGTCTGATCTACACATGTAGGGTAGAGATGAAAGAGAAATTAAGTATAAAATAGATGAGATACCCTGAGAAAAGGGGATCGGAGGATGAAGAAATAAACACTGTAGCAACAAGAGCTGCATCTGTTACCATCTTCGATCAATATATACAAGAATTGGTCTCCTCAGACCGAGTCGAGGAGGACTCTCTTCGGATAAAATCTATTCGTTCTTACTTTATTGTCATCTGGACCCATTATAATTGCTACTTAACTCATTAGAGTCTAGTTTTTCAACTCACTCTCTACAAATTTATTGTACTGGGCTCATTAGGCCAAGATCCCATACGTTGTGGGCTTGAGCTGCAAATTGTGTCCCTACAATTATTAACTCATCCATCTTAATGGGCCCATTGTACATAATGATAATAAATATAAACATAAAAGCAAATAACAATAAACATCAACATGATATTAAAACTAAAGATCCTTGTACTTATTATGTTTTTTTTTTTTCTAGAAACGCCATTAATTTAAACCTCTATGGATTATTGTTTTGCCAATATTTATTCTTTCACCATAAGTACTTAAAATGGTAAATTCAACAAGTGTTTGATTGGATTTATTGATTAGTATCAATTGCATATGTGTTTGAGAGATTGAATAACACATACGAAGCAAAATGAATTATCAATATTACAATCAAACAAAAATTCATAATATTTCTTTCATTAAAAAAATCATAATATTTCTTTTAGTAAATCTACCTAGGAACTTAAGTTAATAATTGGCATTATCCTACCAAGGTAGGTTGCAACTCTTAAAATTTTTATAGGGAGTCCAACTAATATATATATATATATATATATATATTGAGAAAAAGGAGTCCAACTAATACGAGGTTATGTTTTACTGTCTTAAAATATATTTGCACAGATTGTGGTAGCTATAATGATGATTAACTATAATAATAATCATAATCACCTTACCAGTTCTAACAAAGATGAGCTATAATAATGATAATAATCAATTGACTGAATTGCAAACTCATTTTTTGTATTTGTTTGACTTAATTATTCTCACACATTGCTTTTTTTTCTTTCTATCTTTTTTGAAAAAAAAAATTCTAATAAAAGACAGAGTGTAACAAAAGTTTATAACTCACATAAAGTTTGAAAGTAATACCATTCAATATAGCAATGATACTTTTTTTTTTTTAAATGTCAATTTTGTTAAGGATAGTTTTAATATAAAATTTCATTTATTTGAGAGTTTCTCTTTTAAGTCTATTCCTTATTCATATATTGTCTCTTTTATTTTTCAATATCAATCATATTATAAATATTTTTTCTTTTGTTCAAATAATAATTGATAAAATTTTCAATATCAATGATTAATTACAATTATATATATTTCTAATATGTGCATTTTAGGGAGCATAGCGTCAGTAATGACAATTAACATTAACAAAATAACATAACAAAAAACATCAACATAACATATAAAATGGGGCAAAAATTGTCAGGTCCCACAAGTTGATCTCTCACATTATCCTTTGTACCAGAAAAGACTTTCTAGCCCAGGCTTCCTGTGTCAACTAAGTGGGCACCATGAGAAGAAAATTCTTGAATTTTTATGGCATTGGTTTCATAATCCAAGCCAACACAAGCAATTGAAATCCCGACATAATACATGCATTCCGCAGCAGTAAGGACATACACAAGGAGGGAATTAGGACTTAGAGTTAGGGGGTAGTTCTGCTGCAGGCTGCGTGCGTCAGCTCCGACCTTCGACCCTGCTACTTAATCATTGAAGTTTTTTTTTTTTTGGTATTTGATGCGTGCATGCTAGATAAGGATTTTTTTTTTTTTTTTTGGGGAAAATTTTAAAAGATCGGGTTGTTTGTTTTGGGTAAAATAGGTTGATTAGGTTTAATTTATTTTAGTTTTACTATTGGTAATTGTTGGGGATATTACACAAAGTAATAATGGAAGAACAAGATTAACATAAAAGACAAACAAAAAATAGATAACTTAAAGGCACTATATTATTTTTCTTAGACAATATTTGCCCCCCACATTTTTGTTGCTAAAGGGTTATTGCAAATTTGTCTCTAGGATACAACCAAGATGTTGGGTTCTACAGATAGCAATTATGGAGAATGACCACAGGATTTTTTGTGTTTCTCTCAAACTTACTATTTTTGTGGAGTTAGTTTTTTCAAGTGAACATAAGCCTCTATTTATACTCATAGGGTTATGATTCATGAAAAGGCATGTATGGAGAGTTAGTTATTTTTTCATAAAACGGTTAATAAAGATTGAAACCTCTTCAACCTTTCTGAACAGTCGCCAGAAAATTTTGCAGAAAATTCCAGAAAATTCAGATTTTCAAATTTTCACTTGAAAAATTCTAGAACTTGAATTTTCACTTTATGAAACCATATTCTCCAAACTCAAACATCATTATTACAACCTATCCTTGTATATACCTATATATACAACAATCCTCCACTAGGTTGTAATAATATATGTCTCACTTGATTGATATCCTATCATGCATAATGGAATGTGTCTTTTAACTTAAACCTCTCTTTAGTGTAATTGCTCAAGAAATCAACAGAGTTAATGGTGGCTTGGTGCTTAAACCAAAACTCTTATGTGTTGAAATCGGAAACAACACACACATGAGAACACCAACAATACATTTAGAAATTCACTGTTGTTAGCACTATTATGGCCTTGTGCCCTTCCTGATTTAGTGAACATTTACAAGAGAAAACCCTTTACTCTTGTTAGAAGCGGCACCACTTCTATGTTCACAAAGGTGAAGTTTCTTCTTATGTCCCTGTTACACAGACATTTATTCTTTATGAACTTCATTAAGAGGGTAAAACTCATCATCAATTACATCGTAACAATCTGCACTAATCCATCCTGAATGAGATACAAAATTAGTGCTCTTACTAACCATATATTAATAGCTTGTTGTTACCCTTTAAACCTCTTTAAATTAAATCAATTCGAGGTTAGGTTCCCAATATTGGTGATTCTCTTAAAAGAAGGGTTTTAGTCCCATTTCAATGGATGTTATTCTTACCAAGTCTCGAGACACACTTCGGTAAATGACTTATTTTATATATAGAATTACGTAGGCAATGGACTAGTCCAACCATATTTGACTTGCTTTACATATTCTTATCTTAGACTTTTAAGTCTAAGTTCACTTTGTATACAACTCATGTATACCATATGCATTGTAGTTTTACAATTACAGTACAAGGATGGCTTACTATGGTCGTGGCCACGACACTTTATCAAAACCTTAGCCATTTTCCTTCCTTGCCCGTTACAATTATAACCAATGCTTTCAAATTAATTCTATAGTAGAGTAAGAAATACACTTTATTTCTTTAATGCTTACACATAGCACCCCCACATGTAGTGATTATCTAACTAGACATAGATATTATCACTCACATTAATAATAAAATTAACTTTGAATATTTTATATAATAGATATTCATCACAATTAAGTACTTTCTAGTGATCAATCTTAAGTTTTAGAAATTTTGAAAGTTTACATACTGTGAAGGCAATGTCTAGTTTAGTTCCATGTATGATATGCAATATGTACTTAATACATTAGCAAACTCGGGCTGTGCATCCACCCTTCCAGTAATCTCTTTATTTAATATTGGAATCAAAGTGTCTTTGCCTCTTTAAAAATATTAAAATCTAAGAAGCAAGTTCTCAACACTAATCTCAACACAATGAGATAACATAAATCTCAAAATGAGATTAATATAGTGCACATCTCCACTATATTTCTTTACTTGATTCTCATTCATAGAAGACTTTCATTTAATTAATTAAGGAAGTACAAATCTACAGGTCTTTCAAGCAAACTTCCTTACCAAGATCACTTTTTAAGAAAGTCACTTCATATCTATATGATGCATACTTAAATTATATGTGGGAACACAATCCAATATTTCATCATTGATCATTGAGTGTTCAATTAATGAATTCACTTGTACTCTCTTTATTTCACAAAGAGGTATTTTCAAAATAGGATCACAATGTGTGCTTATTTAAACTTGAGACATCTACCACACATAGCAGAATTTAATCACAATGAATTTAACATCCCTCGATATCAATTCTCAATACTTTTAACAAGCACATATTTGATGCACATTAGCATTCTTATGAGTCCATGACTCGTATAAGGGTTATAGCCCCACACTTCTTGGATATCATAATTCCACAATTTGAGTTTTTAAACCCCACAATTTGGGTTCTCAACCATTCCAAAATTCACATATACACACACACACTATAATTACATATATCAAAATGTAATAATAGAATATAGTGAATTTCTTAAAAATTATATGAATGGTTTTAAAGATATCAAACTAATAACACAAATAGTTACTAGTGTATAGATATAAAAAAATCTATATTTCCCTTTGTTTCAAACCTTTTACTATTAACCTTAGACCAAAAGATTTTATATCTTATTCTAATATCCACTCACAACCAATTGATTTTAAAACTAGAGGTAGATCCATTAAGACCCAATTATTATCAAATAATATCGATTCTATCTCATCATTAATAGTTTTTACAATAGAAAGCTACATATTTTAGAAGCACAAAACTTTCTCAAACTTTAGGATTACTTCTCTCAAAGAATAATATGAGTATTTAATTATGATTACACTTTTATTACCTTTAACAAGGTAAACAAGAGCTTCGCATGAAATAAAATTTTGGATTAAAATACTTTTTATTTCTCAAACTTTGACTCCACCTTTGTTCACTTGGTGAACCATATTTAAATCTTTAATATCACTTAATATGATATTTAAGATTGGAATTATTTACTCGTGTTTAAGTAGGTATCAGGGTATCTTGAAATCATCTTTGATTTAAACTCAATAAATTCAATATCCTTTGATTTCACTCTTACATTAGACTTTAAGTCTAATAAACTACATACCCTCGAATTTACTCAAAGCCTACATGTACACTTTATATAGCTCTTCGACTAATTAGTCCACTTTGGTCTATCATTTACAAAAGGTTAAACACCCCCAAAGTTTAAAATGATAAGCATTTGGTCACTTTTTCATTTCATAACACATATGAAATACCTTTGAGATGAAACTCTATTATGCACATAGCATGCACTAAGCAAAGCTTCTTCCCATTGATTAGATAGGAACTTAGTTGATTACATTCAAGTTTATGACATTCACCATATCAAATAGAGTTCACTTCTCTTTTCTTTTGACCAAACCATTTTATTATGGTGTATTAGGGACTGCATTTTGATGTATTATGACATGTTCTTCACAAAGAAGAACATACATTTAAAAATATTCAACATCTCTAGTTAATACACCATACAACGCAAATCATCATGCTTATATAAATTATATCATGCTTTGACATGAATTTAAAAAATTTGAAATTTAAAAGTCTCAATCTAGCATGCCACAAATAAAGAATCAACAATATAAGTACAACCAAAACATATTGATAAATAACACTCAGATCGTAACATATCCGTTGCCTACTAATATTCCATTCTTGGACAAGACCATTCTTAAATAACAAATTGGCTTTTCTTGATATTAGGTACATGCAAAACATTGGTCAAGAGAACTTCTTGCCAAAACTCAATTTCACTTCAACAATGCACTTTCCATGAACCTTTTCCTTACTGTGGATGCCCACAAGCACCTTTAGTTCTATGGAAGACTTCTCATAAGTCTTAAAATATGCCTTGTAGTTGCACACATGCAACATTGTACCCGAATCAAATCACCAATAGGAAGGATTTGTAATTACAGCCATATGAAATATAATGATCATATTATTACATACATCACACACCATAGCAATAATGTCCTTAATGACAATTGCTTCATTGACATTTCTATCTTAACACTTCATATTCTTTAAGAACTTACATTTTCAAATATAATGGTCTTTCTTTCCACAAGGAAACATGACATATTCTTCTTGTCATAAGAAACACTATTCAACCTATGAAATTAATATCAATTCTCAAAGGAATAATAAGTCAAATATATATACATATAAATAACTTAAAACCCATCATGCCTTTTAAAATCAATCAAGATGTCTATGAAAACCATCGAAGTGGGTGGGTGTCCGTAGTGTTTTCTTCATTCACATGGTTACTGATGAAAAACAGTGGCATCAACAATTCTATTAAAACATCAATTAATGTTTATGCTCCACGTCAATTCTACACGAGAAAGACCGAACTTGTTGATAGAAATTTCAATAAGAAATCATAGAAAAAATGACAACCCATATACCGAAGTTCTAACTTTCTTGTGATAATAAGAAGCCCACAAACCAAAAGCCTCCCAGAATTACTTATTTTCAATACTAAGATTCCAAACGATGCAAAGAAACAGTTATTTCACAGATATCATTTCATAAATGCTTCTATGTTAGAATTCTCAAGTTGTACATAAATCCGTAACACATGTAAAGATTCTAACAAAGAAACTCATCAGTCAATTTGAAATTCAAATTGCTCATGAACAAGAAATCCGTACCTTCAATGTTCAAACTATGAATATGGCTTTTAATGTATCCATAGTGTGAAAGAATCATCACCTTGTCTTGCCAACAAAGAAACTTGTTTCTTTAAGCCTTATTCCATTGAGTCCTTTTGTTCCATTAAATCTTCTTTATGATCGATTCATCATTTGAAAAACTCTTCAAATCCAAGCCAATTGCTCTCTCTACTGTGTAAAATTGGTTCCATCAAAATGATCAAATTTCACCAAACCATGGTTCAAAATCATCAAAGTTGTACCATCATTTACTCCTTATTTTGTGGTCAAATATTGTCTAAGATTATTGAGGATATTACACAAATTAATAATAGAAGAACAAGATTAACATAAAAGACAAACAGAAAATAGATAACTTTGAGGCACTATATCGTTTTCCTTAGACAATAGGAGAGAGTTTCACACACATACACTTAGATTATGTTTGAATAGGATTTCTATCTCATATATATATATATATATATTTATATATATATATATTTTAAATGTTAAACTAGGGACCCCTCAATTTAACTTTACTTTCCATTATAAACTCCTTCCATCAAAGAGCTTCATTGATGGTTAATTGTCAAGTGATTATTCATAAAAAAAAATTGTCTGTTTGCCAAATGATGTATTAAGTGAATGTTCACAAATATACACCTAATAGGATTGATCTTTATCTATCGCTCTAAACATACCTCTTAGCCATTATTGTTGATAAAACTCATTGCAAATTGTGAATTAGAATTTATCCTCTTGTTTATGGTCTATGCCTAAGAAAATCCTTTGATGGGTAACAAACACAAGCCTTTTTTTAAAGGCTAGAGTAAGGACTCTTTTAATTTATCGTTGGTTTCTTATTTATACTCCTTCTATCAAGGAATATTATTGTCAAGTGATTATTCACTAAAAAATAACGTCTATTCATCCAACGAAGTTTTAAGTGACTATTCATAAATATACTTCTAAGAGGGTGATTTTTTTATCTATCACTCTTATTATTTTTAAATAAAAAAGTAACTCCCATTCTACCTTCATAAAAAAAATCTAAACATATAATAATTAAAAATTTCGTATAAATTTTATCTGGATGACATTTAGGGTTCATTTGGTTAGAGAGGAAGAAAAGTGGGAGGATAGAAAATTGTGGAAGGATGGAAAAGTGAGACAATAGAAAAGATTTTAATTTCCCTCATTTTTGTTTGGTTAGGAGTGAAAAAGTGGAGGGATAGAAAAAGTGAGTTTGTAAAAATTTACTTATATACCCTTGTTAAAAAATGATGCCCAATTAAAAAAAATGACAAAATATATATATATATTTATATATATATATATACACAATCACACAAATTTATTAAAAAATAAAAATCGTGTCTAGAAAAAAAAATCAGGTCTTAACCAAATAAAAAAAAAAAAAAAAAAAAATTGGAATGTGAACAAAAGAAACACTTAACAAGGGTACTAAAGCCCAAGAAAGCAAAAGAAAAAAAAAATGAGAACAAAAATCAAACAATTACTAAAATGGAATTAAAAAAAAAAAGACACATGTACCAAAGCCCATGTGCAATTTGCACATGGGTATTTTTGTCCTTCACTCATCATATTTTACCCCACCAAGTTTTCTTTTCATTTTGAGGAAAAAACTTTTTGGTGGGCCCACCATCATTTTCCTCTCTCCCACTCTCAATCAAAAACATTCCAAAAAGTTTTCCCTCCTCATTTTCTCTCATTTTTTTTTCCATCCTTCCTAAAATTCACTCTACCAAACACACCTTTAGTCTTTCGATGGAAATAATTTTACATTGAATACTTAGGAATGAGATTCAATGGATGGAAAATGTATGTTCTGTGCCAATTAGCCTAATGGGCTTTCTAGTTCCTAAGGACAAGATAAAAATATAAAATTTTAGAGAAGTGCTACATTCACAACATTTTAATACATAACAGCATAAAAAATAAGTAATTCTAATACTACAAATGAAGTCATAACTTTTGATACAACTATTTTACGTGACAAATTGTAATTGATTGTTTGTCACTTTCATATGAACTCACTACTTTCATGTGGATAATTATGGTTTAATTTGTGGTTTTAAAATTTTTGGAAAAGATGCTTAGACAAAATATATATTTAGTCAGTAGTTTCAATTATCGAGTGTAATTGAAAGCAGAATATGGAAAAAGGAGAGTGCTTGCCTGCTTGGTCCTCCAAATATAGAAACCCACTCTCTTCCATTTCCAATTCAAGAATAGGGGTAGCCCAACCCAACTGAGTTGCTTTACTTTGAAATGACCCAAACCACCAGTAGCAGACTCTCTAGGTGGCATTTTGGTGGTGGAGTTCCTTTATACCCTAACCTCTCCTTATAATATCTCTAAAATTGGTAACTTCCTCAGTGAAATGATCAAAAGTAGGGAGGTTCTAACAACACCCAGCTCAGGAATTTATCCCTTTTTACCTTAAATATAAAAGGCCATGAGACTTTTTTTAGCTTGGGAATGTCATAGCATGATAAGCTAAATTCCTGTCTTTCCTTTATCTCAAACTAGCTAGTCCAGGAAATGTGAACTACTACAGTGGAATCCTACGTCAATCTTCATTCTTTTCAAGCTCTGGGAACAGGACACAGATATCACATGCAAAAGAGAGAGAAAGAGATACATTTTGAAATGGAAAAAGTTAATAGATGATTGAAGGATATTAGTTTATAAACTATTTTTAAAAACTTTTTATGAATAAAGAAAAAAGAAACTGATTTTTTGACAATTTTTTACATTTCTTAAGAAAATGGTATTAAATTCTTAAAAAAATAATCCATTGATAAATAAATTATTGTACCCATTAATATTGTTTTAATTCTTAAACCAAAAGTCTCAAAAAAAATTGATAGTATTAATTAATAGTTGTAAAAAAGAATTCAAAATTTTTTTTACATCCCTAAAATAATTTTTCTCAACAAACTTTCCCAGCCTGCAGAATTCTCTTTTCCTCTGGTTGCTTTTTGCCTTTTTGGTTCCTTTTTTCTTTCCCCACTAGATTCGAAGAAAAATCACTGTCTAGTTTAGGCTGTTTAACCATATATACGATGACAGCACATAATGTACCTAGAGATATCAATCAATCCTATACATCAAATCCATATTATTTGCTTTCTTCTTTTCTTGTTCAGAAATGAGCCATGGGAATTGGTCTCTCTTATTGCATAGCTGATTAACTGTGTAGTGCCCACTTGTAATACCCCACTTGTAATGCCCACTTGGAATGCATGCTCCATTGCTCTTGCGTGATGACACATAGAGAGACTGATGGTTCTACAATAGGAAGTGATATCAAAGAATCTATAATTTAGTTCTCCTCAGCTTTCTTCTTTTAATTAGATTTGTGTTTGGGATTTACTGTCTTCAAATTTTACTCTCTCTCTTCTCTTTTTTTTACTTGCTTAATTAAAGAAAAAACCAGAAACATTTGAATCTTTGACTCCATACACCATCCATATTGTACAGTGTGGAACATGGATCTCATGCTCAGAGTTCTAAGCCCAGAGCTTATCAATATATGATTGAGTGCATGAACAGGATTTCACTTGTTTTTAGTGACCTATTACCTTCAATTGACACTTGCTGGGTTATTTGGAGCTCAAATTTCTAACCATAATGTGATGACTTGACACCTGTGCTCAATAAATTTGTGATCAGAAAGCTTTTTTGTTTTTCCTTTTCTTTATTAATTTGTCTTATCTTTTATTTTAATGTTGCATTTTTAAACTAAAAGTAGTTTTAGATGAGTCTTTTTTTTTTTTAATAAATTTTTTAATTTATTTTTTCTTAACTTGTTTAAAAATATAGTTATACTCAAGGAAAAGTGAGATACATTAAAAAAGTGTATACATTTTTTGATGTAAAATTTTACTGATTACTTATTTATTTGATTAAAGTATAATTATATTTAAAAAGTGAGACTTTAAATAACTAAAAATAAGTAAATAAACTAAAAAAGAATGGAAAAAACATATGACAAACAGAAACTAAGAGTCCGTTTGAATACCGCTTATTTTATTGAAAACTAAAAACTGAACACTGAAAATACTGTAGCAAAATAATTTTTAAATGTGTGAATAGTACTGTGGGACCCATTTTAAAATTTTTTTTCTAAATAAAGTACTTGTGGGTCCTGTGAACAATGCACGGGACCCACTAAACAGTGCATAGTATCTCCTGAAACGCGTGCATAAAAAAAAGAAGAAGAAGGAAACGCCAAAACGCAAACGTTATCTAAACGGGTATTAAATCAGAAAAAACAAACTTAGCCAAACACACACCTAAGAGTATTAACCATTTACTCTAAAAAAGCTTTACATGATAAAGAATATGAAGTAATTAATCTATATATGAGCTGCCCCGTTCAAATGATCCTATATTATTAGCCACTAATTAATGCTAAGAAACTATGAGTGATATATATATAAATGAACCTTATTTATATAGCTAGCTCCTACGAATCCTATATAGCTTGATGATAGGTTCTCAACGTTATAAATATGAGGCTTCCATTTCAAAGCCCCACAAGAAACTCTTAAACAAAAATCTTCAGCTTATTGTATCTATTAGTCCTTAAGTCCTCTTTAACTTTCCCTAGCTTCTCTTTCATGGCAAAGGTGTCAGATCCTCTTGTGGTTGGAAGAGTGATTGGAGATGTTATTGAATCCTTCTCTCCCACTGTGAAAATGACTGTAACTTACAACTCCAATGTTAAGGATATCAAGTCCAATTCTAGTCAAGGCCAAAGCCTCAAGCAGGTATATAATGGCCATGAGCTCTTTCCTTCGGCTGTAACAATGAAACCTAAGGTTGAGGTTCATGGAGGCGATATGAGATCCTTTTTCACACTGGTATATATATTTTTATGCCTAGCTATATATATTCTTTCTTGGTCTCTCTATATACTATCATGCTTTGATTGAATTTCCCTATTGTAGATCATGACAGACCCAGATGTTCCTGGTCCAAGTGATCCATACCTGAGGGAGCACTTACACTGGTATGGTCTTTACCCTAGAAAACTATCAACCAGAGAAATAAAGAGAACAATTTTGTGTTAATTTTTTAATATATAAAAAATTGAGGGTATAATTGTCTACCAATCACCTCTCTAAAATTCTGCAAAAGAGAAATTTGAGCACTGGTACAACTTTTTATATTAAAAAAAATCCTTTTGCCTTTACACTATAAGAATCTCCACCTGGACTCCATAAACATAACTCATGAAACCATAGCATATATAACATAATCTGAAAACAGAACCCCAGAGAAGCAGCCAATGAACAATAACCAAGACTTTATTCTTCTAGCACAAATACATGGGGTGTAAGCATCTGCATGAGTTACCAAGCTTAACTGGACTATACTTTCATTCATGACAGGAGTATTTATTTATTTATTGGGTAAATATGAGATGAAGAGTTCATAATTTTCTGATAGTGCATGCGTTTGGCCAGCTAATTTCATGCTAAATTTTTTGTTTAAGTCACTTTTTGACTCAATTTTAAGCAAATAAGCTGGTCAAATGTAAACAAATTTCAAGGAAGAAAGTTATGGTCATGTATTTAGCAGGTTACGTACATTGCCTTAAACTATTTGAATTTCGTCCTCTTGCAGGATTGTGACAGACATTCCAGGCACAACTGATGCTTCATTTGGTAAGTCTCATCATCATCCACAGGAGAAATTATTTTATGGGATTGTTTCATGGACACCCGTCTCATGTGGCAAGTCTCACACACCTGTGAGATCCACATGTTTTGAAAGAAGGGCTGTATAAGCGGGTTTCATAAGATAAATTTTTTTTTTTCAGAGAGAGAGATATGCTAACTATTTATGTTTTTTTTTTTTTGGGTTTTGTTCCATGAACAGGAAGGGAAGTGGTGAACTATGAAATGCCTAGGCCAAACATAGGGATCCACAGGTTTGTGTTCCTCCTATTCAAGCAGAATCGCAGAGAGACGGTCATCACTGTTCCTTCTTCGAGGGATCGCTTTAGTACTAGAAAATTTGCAGAAGAAAATGAGCTTGGCCTCCCTGTGGCTGCTGTATTCTTTAATGCTCAAAGGGAGACAGCTGCGAGAAGGCGTTGAAAACTGGTACAAAAACCAGCTAATTAGCAGTACCACTACGTGCAAGTACTAGCTAGGAAGTTAATGACTTTAGCTAATAAAGCAGTACTGGGGTCTTTGTTAAAAGTCTGTCTGTAAAATTATATATTGTACCTTGTCAATATGGAATGGAATAAACCTAACAGAAAGAGCATATCTTTTCTGTCAATCTTATTGCTTTTGACATGTATATATCATGGTTTGTATGTTAACCCATATGGTCACAAATAGAGGGAAGAAGAAAAGGTTTAAAAAAAAAAAGAGTATCAGGGTATATATGAGCCTTGTTGCAATGTGTAACTTTGAGTTGTTTTGAAAACAAAAACAGAAAGCCTATGAGTTGTTGCTTATTTAGATGATAATTAAAAATTAAAAGGAATGAACAAAAGAAGGAAAAGTAGAAGCACTTTTAATGGTATGGGCTATTCTGTTGCAAAATTACAGGTCTCTGTGCACTCAGAGTTACTTAGGTCTCATAGCTTTAGGTGATGTTGGTTTGAGTTTACGGTTTAGGGTGCCTAGCTAGGCCTCAAAGACTAAGATCTTACCCATAATGGGCAACCCTTCGGTTTTCCATTTTCTCCTCACAGGATTTATGATTTGTTTGGATTGAGGGAGAGAGAGGGGGAGTAGAGTAGAGTAGAATAGATTTAGCACAAAATTAGCTTATTTTTAGCCAACTCTACTCTACTCCTCTCCACTCCCCCTCCTTCCCCTTCCATCCAAACAAGCCATTAGTATAATCGGATTTGTAATCCAACTCTTTTTTTACTGCTCAACCATATTAGTTTCAAATATTTAGAACATTATTATAAATGATTAGCTTATAAAATATATCAGGATATCATAAATTAAGTTATAAAAAAATATATATATATATATATAATCATAAATTAATGTGTAGGCCATTAGAATATTATAAATTTGAATAGTTTTATAATACCATGAGAGTATCATGAATTTAGGGTTATCATACCAAACCTAATGTATATATTTCTATATATCTTACATATATTGGGTTCATTGTTACAAACAATTATGTATAGCAAAATGCTATGGACACATTAATTCTTTTGTTGCTTCTTTCCCCTGCTTCTACATCTTTTTATTTTCTAATTATATGTTAACACAAATGAAGCAATAATCGAATGTCATAGAAGAATATTCCTAGAATCATAGGTAGTTGATTTTAGGGTAAATTACAATAACAAATTACAATAACCTATCTTGGGGTTTGGGGTAATACCAAACACATCCAAAGATTTTTTAAAATGATCAATTTGATCCTTAAACACTAAAGCCGTTTGTGCTCTGTCTATTAAACTAATTTGTTTCATTTTTTAGATTACCCTGTTCTTAGCTCTCTCTCTCTCTTTATTCTCTTTTACCTTCATGCCAGAAAAGTTTCTCCATCTCTCCCTTAAGCCCAAGCTCAACCCATAAGATTTCAAACTCAACATAGGACCAACAAACACCGCCACCGAAACAGTTTCAAAGCCGGCTTACCCTTAAAACTCACGCCATACACCGCTGTTTAAATCTATGAGGCTGGGTCTAGATCTAAGAGGATGGTGGTTAGGTCGCGATCTGGGAAGATGGTGAACGGCGATTGCTCGGGCGCGATGCGTGGTGGTCGATAGTTATAAGGTCACAATCCAATGTAAATTTCAGTAGTGGGTATGAGTTTTTTTCTTTAAAAAAATTGATTTGGGTTTGAGGAGGATGAGTGGGTGGTGATAGGTGATGCTGTGGTGGACGGCGGTTGTTGGGTCACACAATGCTCGCCGTTGTGGGTCTGGGTTTTGTTTTTAAATTTTTTTATTTGGGTCTGTTTGAGGTGTGACGTTTGATGATTGATTGGTTGAGTTGATCATGTTTAATTGTCTTGTGTGATGCTAGAACTAATTGGATTGATCTTGGTTTGATCATTTGATGTGAGATTTTTGTGTTTTTTCTTTTTTTGAATGTTCTGTAAAAAAAAATCTCCAAATGAAACTGTGTATGGTTTTGGAAAATGGATACGTTGCTTTAGTGAGACTTTTTTGAATATTTCTTAAATATATGGCCGTGTATGTCCTTTGGATATTGGTTTGAGCTTGAGAGTGATTAAGAGAGAGGGTTTATGTTTTGGGTGAAGAAGAGAGAGTGAAGAAATGGAGAGTATGGACTGAAAAATTGTTTGAGAGAGAGTGAACAAACGGAATTACACGGTGTTAGTGTTTTAGGACTAAATTGGTCATTTTTAAACACCTTTGGATGTGCTTGGTGTTATCCTAAATCTCAGAGTAAGTTGTTGTAATTTACCCTTGATTTTATTTCCATATGTTGAGTTTTTAGACTCTAGAAAAACACTGATTAACCAATTTTAAGCCAAGTTCTTAGTGTGCGTTTGGCTACAGATTAAAAAGTCAGCTTATTTTACTATTCAGCTTATTTTTGCTACTATTCATGAGTCTCATTGCACTTTTTGGTACTATTTATGAGTCTCACTATACTATTTCAAATAATTTTTACCTTTATCTACAGTACTTTAAGCAAAAAGTTTTCAGTTTCAGCAAAATAAGCGGATCCCAAACAGACCCTTAATCAATCAATTTATGGATGGTCCTTGATTATGCAATACCAACTCAAGTGTTAGATTGATCGGAAAGTTAAAGTCTTGCTTGATTGACTAGCTGTTGAAATTAAAGAAACTTGAAACTATATTGTATATCAGCTGGGCAGTTGTTTTAACTATTCTAATACATTCTAAAGACACTTACAAGACATATTAGAGTGAGAATGGATGAAATAGTCCACTGTTGCATAGGATAGTATAGTTATGAGGTCCTTTGACTTGAATTTGATAAATTTATTTAATTTTGGTTTGTACTGCTAGAACAACCCACCTTTTTTATCATGCTTTTATTTCCAATTTTTTAAATAAAAAAAATCAAATGGTGAACACGAGTAACACAAGCATCAACTTTCACATGAAATCATTCTCCTTCATGTGTTGAACTGAATACTTGATCTTTTACACTGTGTTTTGGTTGGAGGGACAAAAAGAGAAAAGAGTAAGAGCAAAGAAAGGGAAAAGAAAATGCTTCCCTCTAATATGTAATGTTGGAGCATTTTAATATTTAATAATTAAAATGAATAAATGTTATAATTTGGGTAGAAATTTCGTGAGGCCCATTGAGCCTATAAATAGACTCATTCAGATACAATCCAAGCTACTGCAATATACAAAATACACACACAAAAATAGAGAGAGATTCTTGGCTAAGAAGGGTGTTCTTTTCTGGTGGAGCTTTGGGCTTGAACACTTTGTGCAGAGGTTGTTCTAGCCATACGACACTTGTTGGGCTGTTGTATCCTGGGGGAGACAAGTCAGAGACGGTCTGCATCGGTTACAGAGTTTAGCCAACCAAGGGCTTGAATCTCCTTAAAGAGAGCGAGTGCCGCGCCTCAGTCCAAAAAAAGTGTTGTCTAATTTTTCTCTTCAAATTAATAATATTCAGTGTATTATTCAGTTTCTCTTTGTGTTATTTCCATTATTATTGTATTTGCACCAACATGTAATATGTTAGGAAGTAGGGAGGGAAAGAGGAGAGAAAAGAATATATTTGATATTTCCTTTGTTTAGTTTGCAAATGGAAGAGCATTGAAAGGATAATGTGTTTTTCCTTAAATGCCTCATATAAAGTAAAGAGAGTAAGAGTAAAAGCTTTATGTGGGTAAAACCAAAATTTTGTTTGTCATTACGGTTCTACATTTTTTTAATTGAATTTCTCTCCATTTCTGCCCAATTTTTGATAGAAGATAAATATGGGCCTAGATGAATGAGTTTTCCCTCAATTTTCACTTATTTTCCCTTCTCTTATGCCAAGTTGCTAACCAAATGAAGGAAGCTGTCGAGTCACCAACATTTTTTATGCAAATTGGTTGCTTGTGGAAAAAATACTTTCAATATTTTATGTTGTTTCCACTTCCTAGTTAATTTAAGATTTCCCTCCCTTATTTAGTTGAATTAGGATTTTATTCCATGTTTCTTTTTTCCCCTTTTCCTAGTTGAATTATGATTTTTTTTTCTTTTCCTAGTTAAGTTATTTTCCTTTTTCTAGTATAGAAGTGGGATTTTGTTATTTCTTTTTCTAAAATGAGTAGGAGGAAACATCTTCCTATAAATATTCTTTAAATATTCTTTATAGAGAAGTGGTGATGTTGAAGTGGTTAGTAATAAAATTTTCTTTTGAAGGCTATTATATATTCTTTTGTCTACTATTCTAGCTAGTATTCTTGTAAAACATCGATTTTGTAAAAGAGTTGTAATTATTGCATGTTACGAATTTTGCTTCTACATGACTACCCTACATCAGTAGGCTTGAAATTGTGAGAAGAGGATAGCAAAGTCCAAGGAACTATGATTTATCAAGAATATGTGATTGGAGTTGTTCCCCCGCGTGTGCAACAAAGCTCATGATCAAGACTGCCACAAGCCTTTTATGACATAGGATGCATGCATATGTAGGTAAAGATTCTTAATTTCAATTTATATTATTATTCTGTTAGATTCATTTTTCAAGCTATCTCTCAAAATATTTTGAGTTTCGCATATTAAAACATCATGTAAGTATTACACAGAATTTTGTGTTCAATTCTATATGATTAGTTTTTTCTTGATTAGTTCATGTTTAAATCATGGTTCATTCATAAAACATGTTAAATCACGACTAACACCATTGGTTTCAGGCCTACCATTTGAATTTGATCGTATGTATGTGTAAAATTAGGGTTTTAGAATCATGTATATGCATGCAATATGGTGATGTGTTTTATGCTTTAAGGTTTCTACTCATGATCCATCATGTCATGTTCTAATTAAGAATTCATAACTTTTTTTGTCATCTCATGCATATTAACTTAACCATGTACTAATATGTTCAGTCTCCTCTCATGAAATTTATCACATCGAGCATGCATCATTTTAGGATTAGCTTAACATGTTTCACATAAAACAATAAGTTTTCACATGAATGACAAAATTTCACCTGAAATAATGAAAGCTACGCATAAAATAATGGATCTTGTATGAAAAAAAATCAATTTTCAAACATCTCACATGTCCATGCATTTTCCATATTCATTCATTGTGTTAATTATGTTCATGCATATACTAATTAAGTTAATTTCATGAAATTTAAAACATCTTTTAGGTTTGAGTAAAAGTCTTGAATTTGATTTTTATTGACTTTGTTACTAACTTGGTATGTTTTGAATAATCTATGTGATGTCTTTTGTCCATAATTTATTTTTTATTCCTTGTGAATGAATATTGTATATTTGATTAGTAAATAAATTTATGCGTCATTGAATATTCAAAGAGTAAGCTTAAGATCAAATATCGTAGATGTTTAACACCTTCTTACCTTTATATTTTTCTTTATATAAAAAATTAAAATGACTGCTCCATGTTACGCCCATAGTTATTTCATCTTCTTTAACTCTCCTCTAACCTCATACAATCTCATATAGCCTCCAAGATCTTAGGCACCAAAAATATTGAGAACTAGATCAGCCAATTCCAAATCAAAAGCAATAAATCCATCATATCCACTTCATAAACCTCATTTATTCACCAAAATTAAATCTAACAAACAATCAACACCCAAATTTTCAACCTCTAGCTAGGTTTCAAGCACTAGAATGGAAAGGGTGATATTGGCATTAATAATTGTGACTATGACTGTGAGAACCATGATTACTGGACCTCGATCGCATTCTTGGGTCCCACAGTACCCACCTCTCATAATAGAGAATTAACTATAGAGGTACGTTTGTTATACTGAATGAGAATTACAACAGGAATTGTAATCTTTATTACTAGGAATAAAATGTGTTGTAATGTAATAACTAAACATATTCATTAGTTTGGTTGTGAGTTATAACATTAGAATGAAACTTAATATTTATTTTTGAAAATTTCTTACTCATACAATTATATTTCCTTAAAAATTGTTTTTTTTTTTTAAAAAAAAATTTAAGAGAGATATGTGTTATTTTTTATGATTTTTTATTTTTATAATTGTTGGATGTATATGGAAAGTTTGTTTATTTAGAAATATATTAAGTTTTGAAATTATTGTATTTACTAAGGAATAACTAATACAACCTTTTAAAGAGGAATAGTTATTCTTCATTTTGAAGAATAGCTATTCATAAGAAATAATTATTTCTTGTAATAAAAACATAACCAAACTAAAGAATAGCTAAACCATAGGAATAACTATTACATTACCGCGCCTATTACAGTCTACCAAACATGCCCTAAATATAGAAGGTGGGAGGAAGATAGATACCATTTGTTTGACAAAGATACCTCTGCTAGTCCAAAATAGTGGGAAGTTACAAAGAGATTGAAATATTAAAACCTATAAGAAAGAAATGAAAGGGTTTTAATTTATGAGAACAGAAATAGAAGGTTTAATAGGAAATCAATGTCAAACTTTTGTTGGGGGGCGGTTAGGTAATTTCCCTTAAATTTTATGAAAAAATTATTATTTATATATCATTATAATATTTTCTTGGGAAAATATACAAAACCCCTTATAATTTTCCCTTGAATTGATACAAAACCCACTATGATTTTTCCTTAAAATTCAGACTCCCTTAATGTTTTGAATATAACACTTAACTCCTGTGGTATTGTTTAATATGTAAATAGTGGATTATGTAACACTTAATTAATCTCCTTGAAAATTTTGAGTGTAGCACTTAAGCCCCCTAAATATTGTCATACGTGAAATAACAAGAATGTGCCATCACATAAATAACTCATTATTTGTATTAACACATGTTTAAAGATTTATACATAAAAAAATAATGCATGTAACTTGAGTGTTTTACTCAAAACTTCAACATGTGGTTTCGGGTTTACGGAAAACCACATGGTGATTTTTTTTTATCTTTTTGTTTTAGAGTTTTCTCTTCTTTTAAATTCTAATAGATTCTAGAGTTCATACCTTAAACTGAATTCAAAGGTTTGATATCCCATTCTAACAATTTATAAATTAAAAAGTAAAAAAAGAAAGGAAAATTGATATTATTTGAACATGAGTCAACCTGGAGCTATATATCAAATTATATTAATTACATTTTAAAGTTTTATTTATTTATTTGTTAAACAAGCTCGAGCTTGTTTATGAGCTACTTGATTAACTTATTATTTTTCCATATATAGTAAATACTGTAATTAAAATTGTTCACTCATTTTACAAATCTATGTTAATAATTAATAGTTAAATTATATTATTTAAGTAAATTAGATAAAATAATTTTTATTTATGAACTTATAAAACTTAGATTCATGAAGAACGAATTGGATTATTTTTATTATCAGTAAATTATATTACAAAGAATGAGTCAACATTATATGAACTTATTTAATAAAGGACACAATCTAATCTCAAAATATAAATATATATATATATATATATTAACATATTAAATTAGCTTAATACTCACCAGTTTCTTCACAAACACATAATTAAATTTCAGTTTTGTAATCGAACTTAAACTTAAGTTTGAGTTTGGCTCAATTGCTAAGTACGTAAACAAACATAAATAGACTTTTTTCTTGAGTAAAACTCAATCTGTTCACAAAAAATCTTAATTCAGTTATCACCCTAATTACTGTAGTCATGCCAAGTGCCAACTGCTTAAGGACACGACTATGGATCCCCACAGCCCCCACATTGTGTACTCATTGTCATTGAAACATATCTCTACTTGGTCTCACAGCATATATACGTGAGAGTTACAGGCTACCTTCAGGTTGTCATTACTCGTAAGAGCTAGCTAGTCTCCTGCTTTACCATTTTCGTCAAATTATTTAGCAAAAAGAAGAAACACATTGGATTTCCCGTCAGCAATATTGAGAGAAAAGAAAAGAAAAGGACATTGGATTGGACCGATTGAAACACTGTAAAAGAACAGAAACGAAAAGAGAGAAGAAGCAAAGCTTTGGGCACCCCCTTAATCTCTGCCAAGTGTCGCATACTACTACTTATGGCTTCACCTGGACGCATACATTCACCTCCCAACTTCAACCACGAGAGAAACAGTGGGACTCACCTCATGTGAGATACTACCTCATCTACTAGGATATATGCATAAACTTGCATGTCACTATAGCTACAGGGCAAAAGTGAAAAAAACAAAAGAAAAGAACACATTGGATAGAGGTGAATAGTGGGCTAAGAAGCTAACGTTTGAAACATCTTCTAGATTATAATCTTAAATTGTGGCTAGAGTAACATAACTTTCATACGATATTATTATTATTAATATATCATTTGCAATAATACATATCAACTGTTTCACAAAAAAATTGTGCACCTAAACTTATTGGTTTAGAATATTACTTACACAATGTGGAAGAGGATTGAAGTCATGCCCAATAAACATAAGATGGTTGCTGTGGCAGAGTCACGTTTAAGCTAATTCTATTTATATATCTATACTATTAATAACAGGATTCTATGTTTGAGTTTTAACATTTTACGTGTTAAAATACTCTCACACAAATTCTTAAACTCTCTAAAACACCCATATCTTATAGTTAAATAATTTTAAATTAAAAAACACAAACTAATTAAAAGAGTAATTTACTGTTCCTAAGTTTTAGGTTTTTTCCTTTATTTTCTCTATTTGGCCTAAAACTTAGGACACTATCTCTATCTCATTTTTAAACATTATTTCATGTTACGCTACCACTTTAAAAAAAAAAAAAAAATACATACGGTTATTTATATATCACTTTTAAACATTATAACACTAAACCAAAAAAACAAATAAATAAAAAAGAGCTTCATTGCACGTGCAAAGCATGTGTGATAAGTCTAGTTATATATAAGTATATAACTTACCCTAAAAAAAAAAATCAGTTAGCCCCTAGGAAGTTGAGTTTGGCCAACCCAAATTTGTTTTTTTTTTTTTTAAAAGGAATATGCCTAAGGTATTTTTTATAGTAAAACTTGTTCATGCTTTTATGTTTAGGATTATTCATATTCTTGAAAAATTTATTGGTTCAATTGGAATTTATTTTATTAATTAACTTATGATTCATGAATACTCTGAGTTTGGCTTTATGGACATGTAGTATACAGAATATATATTTAATCTTTTTTTTTTTTTTTTTGCATAGCTTTTTAATTGTTATTCAAGGTTTTTTTTTTTGAGAAAATTGTTATTCGATCAAGGTTTGATCGAGATTTCAAAATATTAAATTCTTTATTTTGCTTAAATGAATAGCTTAATTAGGAAAATTTAATGTTATGGACGAATGAGTGATAGTGCTTAAATTACAGATGAATGACTGATAGTGCTTGAAAGTTATAAAAAAAAAGAGACAGTGATATGTTATAATAAATGATAGTAAACAACTTTTATATATTAATTAATGAGAGTTTTGCACTTTTTTTTTTTTTTTTTTTTTGAGAATGAGAGTTTTGGACTTAGGAGAATGATAATTTATCAAAATTGATAATTATTTCTTCAATATATTTATGTGTTAATTATTTAAGGCTTACTTTAGTACTATAAATTAGTATTTATATCCCTTCCTTCCAACACCCACATCTGAATTAGTGTCAATATACCATGATTCGGCACTCAAACATAAATTTTAAAGCATCAGTGGACATGTATTCTATATATCAAGCTCGAAAGGTTCTATCTGATCCAAAGTGTAAAACAAATTTTAAAGAAAAACTTTGAGATCTCCAAGAATTCTTCAATAATATGATAGCCATTTACATTTTTTTTTTTTTTTTTTTTTTGAATACTAAGTATTTTTAACACACACCCACGGGGAGAGGAGAGAAAGTCTTAAAGAAATTGATAGTAGTGTATATCCAAAAGAGTCTAACTCTTGGATATACAGCACATGCTTTAAACCTCTTTAACTCACACTCATTTTTTAATGTGTGATTAACTCACTGTTTTTCTTTTAAAAATACTAAGTATTTTTAACATACACACGGGAAGAGGGAAGAAGGCTTTAAAGGAACTGATAGTGGTGTATATCCAAAATTGCCTAACTCTTAGATAACTATCTACTTAGAGATGAATCTTCTTGGAGAACTAAGTTTAAGAAAAAAATTTTAAAAAAAAAATTAAAAGCTAGGTAACATGCATTTCATTGAAATAGTACAAAATAGTTAAATGGATATGCAACTTAATTATTCTCCCTAAAGTCTTAATTACTTTGTTAGAGTGGGTAGTTACATTGAATGCAATCTTTACCTATAACCTATATTTGAGATTTTAGGTTCCTTTTCAAACACAACAAAACATTCAGATCATTTTAGTTTGTCAAGATAATTATTATGTGAGGAAGAGAGGAAGCATGTATATATGAGCATAAGTCAATAAATTAAAATAAGAGTTAAATCTCCAATAGAATTATTATGTTGAATAATTGATGAGTGACATAAAATTCCAAAAAAATTTGTGACTTTAGAAGGCATCAACGATATGCTGAATCAAAAATTAAACAAATATTTTGATCATATATAATAATTTTTGTGGTGGAAAATGATGTGAATTCATTTTCAGTGCATCTGATTCGTAATCATTTAGAAAAGCCTCTGAATCTCCTTGCTTCTCCTTCCTTGGTCTGTTTTTTAAAAATTAAATGCATTGTGTATGGCATATATCCTTTTCCCCATTTTCCTTAAAATAGATTCCTTAAACTAGTTGGACCATATTTTATATATATAAATTTTTTTCCTTGGGTCGGTTGAGTGGAGGAAACAAAAAAAGAAAAAGAAAAAAGAAAATTGCTATGGAGTAGACTTTATTCTGGCTAACCATCCATGATATATTATTTCCAATTAAATGAAAGTTGCATTTTGTAACATCCCATGAAAAAGAATATATAGCAACGCAATAAATAAATCTTGCAAAAATATTCTTATAGAATCACATGACGTGTTTGTCTGTGAAAGGTAATTTGTCACACATATCTCTGAAAAATAAATCATGTAAGAATCATTTTGTAGGAAAAGTATTTCCCAAAAAATAAATTTTTAAAATTTTTTTAAATATTCCTTCTGGCTTCTGGTAAGAGAATGTGGAGAGAGTAAGGCCGTGGTTTGAAGTAGATACTAGTTAGTTCAATGGAGAAATCTCTTGACATCGAATAAAGAATTTGGATTGAATCCTATATATGCTAGAAAGAAATTCATTGGTATCTTGAGTAGATGGTAAAATATAATCACCCTAAAACAAATATCTTACTTATCTAATCTAAAAAAAAACAAAAACAAAAACAAAAAGGAGTCGTGGGTTGCAAATCCATTGAGTTTAAATTAGTCGTAATCCACATTGAATGTATTTGTAAATTTGTAGAACATTTTGTTGGTTACTTCATGTTAGGTTCGTATTTTTATTTAATTGGCATATCTTATGACAAAATGCACTTTTTCAGTATTTGAGTAAATCTAAGTAGGTTCAAGATGATCAGTACAAGTGGTTACATTAAAGACATGAAGATTACTCAAGAACTATTCAAGAAAAGCTAAATCTGCAGATCCCGATACCTTCTCGATACCTGTAGATCTATCGAGATTTATTAAAGCTTGATACCTATCTCGATACTTCTTGATCTATCGAGCTTACAGGATTTCTGATATAGCCTACAACATTTTGATTCCTAAAGGCTATTTGTTTATGGGTTTGCATAATCCTTATAGGACTAGGAAACCTGAAGATTTGTGTAAACCTAATTGGAATAGGAGAGTCTATTTAAAAGGCTCATTAAGCTCCTATTTAAATAAGGAGGTGGAAAAAAAAAAAAAAAAAACCAAACCCTAGAAAGCTTCATAAGGTTTTCTTTTTAAAACTCTAGCCTCCTCCCATAGAAGAAAAAGTTCTTACTGCATTTCTTGTACGCCTTTGGGTTTTGTAACCAAGTAAATTCTCTAACACCAGCATATTGAAGATCTTATTAGTGTTTCTATGTGAAGTTGTTGCAAATCAACTACAACAATCAAAGGGTTGCTGTGGAGTTAATCATGTACTGAGATCTGTGCAAAGGAGTTAGTTGCAGATTGGAGATTTGTGCAACAAAGGAAAAAAAGCTACTACAAGATCAAGTCCAATTGAGTATTGGAGCAAAAGTTCAACTGTAGGTTGGTATTTTGGGATAGACCAGGGTAGTGGTAAAATTTTTTATACTTATAACCGCTTGATTATTGATTCGTGGATTTTTTAGAGTGATAACCTTAAATTCACCCGGTGGGGGTTTTTGCCTTGATAGAAGTTTTCTCCATTTGTCAACAAATCACGGTGTTAATTTAATTTTCGCTGCATTTAGTTTAATTGGTGATTTGTTGGTGCCTCCATGATATGGATGCAATTTAACCTAATTAATTAACTTGGGTAATTGAATTAATTAACCGGGGTCAAGCCATCTTAACTGAACACTTCATACAAAAACCTCACATTGATTATTCTCAGCTACCTGCTAGTTTCAAAATGGATCTATATCTATCTCTCACCCTCTCCAGTCTCACACAGTGCACGTGAATATGTATATTAAAGGTGTTGAGGTAAATGTGTAGGACATGCGAAAAGATTATATGATTGAGGCATGTGTTAAACATTATCATGAAGGTGGTACTGAATAATTGTCCTTATTCAGAAGAGCTTGCTATCTACCTATTGTGTTAAAAGCAATTTACTTTCAAAATACAACAAATTCTTCACTTGCTAACTTTAAAGAGCCTACTGCTGTCGGGTTAAAACATCCTTAATTGTTTATCAGAAAATAACTTCCATAGATTATGATCTAATGCATGTCATTTATTTCAATAAATTAAAAACTCAACACCAAATCCTGATCATTAATTTGCAAACATACCAAGCGTGCAACTTGCATGCATGTTCTAGAGCCACATATTCTCAAATTCTCTTAATTATTTTATTATTTATTAATAATTATGTTACTTTGTATACTGACCAAAAGTTTTGTAAATGTTTTGCATAAGACAAGGCACAGACACACAAACCATTTGGAGAAATGGTCTAGTCATAGAAAATTTTTTATGATTTATCACACCTAAAAATTTGGGAATTGTAGATACAAATAGTGACATATCATATTAATACTCAAAACGTGGGTGAGCCCTTTTTTTTTTATTCTTTTATGGATTTTGCTAATGTGTGTCCTAAGAGCACACAATAATTTTTATTTTTGAAAAAAAAAATATCGAAAATTAAAAAAGTATTGACAGTTTTTTTAATTTTTGAAAAAATATTTTCAAAAATAAATAACTTAATGTGTACTTTAAGAGTATACATTAACCAGATCCTTCTTTTTATTAATAAGAAAAAAAAGTAAAGGCACAGGTCCACAGAAAAACACATGCATGCATATGCAAACTCAGTAATCTAAGCAAGACTCGAAAAAAACTGTGAACAAATCTCCATGGAATCAGAGATGACCTCTGCTTTGCCTGATAATATCAAGATGTCAGGTCCAGCATTACGCTCTACCAGTGGACACTGGACAACATATCAATTTTTTTTTTTGTTTGTTTTTGTTTCTCGATTTTCAATGGGTCAGAAACCCAAGAAATGTACCCTCTCTAACAAACTACACTTCATATTGTGGACGTTATTAGCAAGTACTAGATAGCAGGATAGGTCAGAATAAAAGTCAGTGATTTAGTTTGTTACTTACTTGAGTGAAGAAAGATTCATCATGACTTACAGACAATTTAACACCTCAAGTACAAGACAGGAAAATTTCATTTCAAGAACAATAGGAAATTTGGAATATCTAGCAAAAGAAGGGATAATAATAAGTGGTACTTTCTCTGTTTCCAACGGCTAATAACAGATGAATATATAACCCAACAATCCTTTTTTTAGTAATTTTTTTGGGACTTCTATACAAAGTTGACTTTTATAGTCCGTTTGGATTGAGGAGGAGAGAGGGAGGGAGAGTAAGGTAGAGTAGAGTAAATTTAGCATAAAATTAGCTTATTTTTAACCAACACTATTCTACTCCCCTCTACTCTCTTTCCATCCAAACATGCCATTAATAAGATATATTAGGCGTTGCTTCCATTTTATACTCTACTTATTGCAGTATGTTACCTCAAGAGTTATGTAACTCGATTGATACATTTTAATATTTTTAATGAACATGATTTTAAAAGTCGGAATGGTCAAAGAACTGATTTTGGTCTCAATCCCTAGTTTTACTCAATTTTTAAGGCTTTTACCAAACCAGATTGGTGCTTGATTCTAGTTGAACTAGTCGGTCCAGTTCAATTTTTAAAACTATACTAACGAAGACTATCAAAATCCTACCTCATCAACTATCAAATGATCAATAAATGTAAAAAATTACAGTTTGTCATGTGTCTAATTTTTTTATAATTTTTTTTTTGGTTATTTCAAAGTATGTCATGGTCTCGTTATAGTGATGGCAATACATTTGTTACATTCTATGCTTTACTAATTGTAGTATGTTATGTCAATAGTTTTGTAACTTGATTGACACATTCTTGTGTGGTTAATGAAGATTATAAAATTCTACCTCTCCAACTACTAAATGATAAAAACAAAGAAAAAACCAAAAACAAAACAAAAAGAAATTACAGTATGTCATATGTCTAATTTTTTTATATAAAAAAAAAAAAATTGGTTATTTAAAAGTATGTCAAGGTCTCATTATAGTGATGGCAACACTATGTTGCATCCTCTATAGAAAATCTATAAATAATAATAATAATAATAATAATAATAAAACACTATGTTGCATCCAATTATCCAATTATGAATTATCCATGTCTAGCCATTCATCCTCCGAAAGGCCACTTTGACTGAGTTTGGCCCCATCTCCCAGAGCTTCCCCACCCCAGGGAGGCGGGGACCATCCTAGGTATTAGAGATTTCTTGAATTGCATTTAAGAATCTTCTTCCATTCTCTTCTGGTAACATTAATGTAAGTCTTTTTTGTTTTTGGTTGATTGGAATCACCTTTGTTTTTTTTTCTGTTTTTCTTCTTTTTATATAGGTCACTGGAATCACTTTCTTTTGTTCCAACCTTTACCTTTCTGCAGCTTCATAAGACTTAATAAAGTATTTAGTGACCCCCTATTCCTAGCATAGAATTTGATGTCTTAATCTTCGAACTACATCCTTACATCAGTAGCTCTGCAGGACCACCAAAATATTAATTTTGAAAAGCATTTCATCAACCCCACTATTTGCTTTAATTTACATCCTACTATAACTTTGGTTTCACTTTAGAAGGAACAAAGATTACAAAAGTGAGAGGAAATGACCAAAGATGCCTCCACAATCTATTCAAGATCTCCTGCATTAGCATGATGACTAAGATACTGTCCAAGGAAGCATCAGCATAGGGATTGTTAATTAATATCAGCGAGATCATGGAATAGTTATCAGATTATTGAGCATCAGAAGTACTTTGTTTCTACCAACCATAACAAGTTATTAGATTATTGAGCATCAGAAGTACTTTGTATATACCAACCATAACAAGCATAAGGGGTCGTGTCTTGGTGCGATAGCAAGTGCCATCCATCAAAAGCAACAAGTTGAGGGTTCAAGTCCAAGTTGATGCCTCTTAAAAAAAGACGCGCCCGGGGGGGTGGTTAAGACTACCTACCAATCACCTCTCCCGAACCCTGCAAAGTGGGAGCTTTGTGCATTGGGTACAACCTTTTATATGGACCACTTTTCTATGGTTAGTAACCTTTACACATTGTCTTTGAAGGAAGCTCAAAAATAAAATAAGTACTTTGTGATGACTGATTTGGAGTCACTGAAGAAATTAAGGATGTATTAGTTTCTTAAAGATTTATAAGATACTTCAAGCAATCTTAACATATTTATTGCTAACCAAGTCAAAGACCATATTGCCTGGAGAAACTAGCACATTGATATATTACTTGTGCAGCAATTTTACATTCTTTATAATAAGTAATATGAGGTGGAATGCTGACAGGCACAACAAATTTACAGTAGATACTGAAGATGCTCAACTAAGAATGGTCATGCTTCAAACTTTTTGCTGTATGACCGATCCTTCTGAAGCCAAAAGTTAACTAGTAATGAATCAATGATGACCTGCACCAATAATTTAGTGTAAGCCAAAAGTGTTCCGCAAAGACTTGCTCTTAAACCAAGGAAAAAGAAACAGAAACAAATAAGAAAAAAAAAATTTGTGATAAGAAAAAAGGGTCAGATGAGGAAAACCTGGTTAATATGTGCCGCAACACAAGGAAGAACTAGCAGCCCTGATTCACCAAGTGCACCACCTAGCTGCTCCACTACAGCTACAACGATAAGTAGAGCTTTCTGCAAAATGAGGTACACTCGTAACAACTAATATCCAATTAAGGATATTTTTTTAATAAAAAAAAAAATCCATTACAAACAATACATTGTTAACAGAAGTTTGACGGATAGAAATGCATTTTACAGTAACCATCCAAAAAAGTAAGGAACAACCAATCCACCATGGTAGGCATTAAAATTACAGATCTATTTATTTTTCTCTCCTTTTTGTTTTGGAAATTTTCATTTTCTACGCGTCCAAAATGAAGGGTAAAGAGATTTGATGCCAATTCATTCAGGCAAAAACATATAAGGTATTATAGATGGGATCAAAGCCTTTTATGAGGTAGATGTATATATAGGAATATTAAACAGGACATATCAATATTGATCAGCCTTGCATAACTGAGTTCTAGTTTTCAAAAGTTCCAGCAAATTGATTGCATGATGAAGCCAATTGGTTAGTATCTAACGATATAGACAAATATATGTAGCTATATGCATGACATCATTCAACGCTACTAGTCTACTGTACTAACCTGGCTACACACTATTAAGAGAGCACGGAAATTCTCTTTCTTAGAAAAAACAGATTTACTACCACAAAAGCCAGATGACATGCTCTTTATTGCAACAGTGTTAAAACCCAGTAAGGTGAGATGCACAAGTCTGCAAACAAATGAAATAAATAATCTTTGTCAAATGTAAATTTTTTCCCCCTGTAATTTTGTTAACTAAAAAGAACTAAACAGAAAACTGCGACAGAGAAAGGTAATAATGAAAAAATGCCAAAAAAAAAGGGAGGCTACTGTGGTACCCTTCTTTTAAGGTGCCAAAATTAAACATCTTTAAGGCTTAAGTGTGGAGTAAAAATCAAGGAAAAATAATTGAGGAAATATATCATGAGACTAAAATAGTAAGCTTTTTGTCCAGAACAACTCCCCCCACAAAATATCTTTTTTGAAAGCAAGATAGAAATAGAACTAAACAGACAACACAAAAAGAATGTCTAATTGATTTATGAAGAACTCACATTCCCATCCCAATGGCCAGAATAAACACTTGCGGCTTAACCATTAAAAGCAAGGGTCTTGATTTACTTACTTGCATCCATGGTGTCTAGAACAAGAAAAAAAAATTATTAATAAAAAAAAAAAAATTCCAAAAAAAAAAAAATACAGAATAGCTTCCAAAAGAAAAAATCCCAGTAATAAATACCAAATAGAAGCAGATGAGCAAATAAACAATTCAAGGTGCAGTGGTAGGATAAAGTCTTCGCAAACAAACCCTATTCATTTCCGTTTGAAATATCAGGAAGTGCTGAGATACAAGGCTCTTGGCAAAACGAAACCCCAAATTTAACATTTTAACGTCATTGAACTCTTAAAGACTTCAAACCCAATTTCTTCTTATTAACTTCTTCCAATCGTCACATAACTTTCTGTAATATTTTTCTTTCTAAACATTAGTGGTAAATCATTCACCTGAAGATCAGGAAAATTGCTATTTTGAGCGGACCTGTTTCCTTAAGAGGTATACACTATTGTTAGTGCATAACAAAAGAAACATAACCTTAAGACTATGCTTCATTGTGTCATGGATGTAGATTTCCTCGCAAGTCATACCTCAGTGCACCCCAATTCAATAGAATAAAGACACTAACTTCAAGAATTGGTACAAACTGATATTACCTTGCAGTAAGCATTTAAATTGATATGCCTTGAAGCCATTCCCCTTCATTTTCTCAACTTCTTCCACAATTTTTAATTACTGTTTCCACCCTCATTTAAACTTCTGACCAATTGGGATTATATTTTTTCTAGAATATACTAAAAGCTTCCATCATTTAAGAAGCTATCAATTTAAATTAACATTTCAAAATGAGGGATGAAATAAAAAAAGATAACTTTTCAAAAATAAATGATAAAAGTATAATCAATAATTTATTTTTGGTCATAAAACTTAGAAAAGCCCCAGCATTCCATGTTGAGAAGAAGAACAAATACTTACAAGACTAAGAAGGATTGTACTTAGCATTGAGAAAATCCTCTGATTCTGATCAATGTATGTTGCCAGACCTATAAACTAATCATAATAAGACACCTATGTGGGAAAAGCGTATGATAATTAAAGATATTTAAGAAAAGATAATAAAATTAATAATAATGAGAATCATATAATATTTATATCAACATATATCTGCTAATCAAAGTCATATCATGTCATATCTTGAATGTATCCAAAGAGGGATTCTCATTTGACATGACTCATATTTTAAACATCCACAGTATGAAAAAGCATTAAAATGGATTACCATAGAAGGTGATACTCAAGTTCAAATTAAACATAGCAGATCATTACTCCATTACGCCAAGGATGATAATAGATGATCCTCTTAGTTTAAAAGCATCATATAAATAATTTTTAGATGTAAGGAGACAATTTGGAATCTTTCTGTACACAGAAGAGATAACAAATGTCAAAAAGAGGGGGAAAAAAAGTAGAACTATTTACCTTTCAACATATTCCGTACTACCTGTCAATGAAAAAGTACATAAAAATCCAGAAAAATGTGGAAAGACAAGGCACATGATAAAAATGGTGAAGTTGAAACATCCACCTGATATTTCCTATAACATTTTTAACAATAACATAATCCAGGAATAGAAAATGAGAAATTCTGGAGGGAAGAATAGTATATTGTAAAGAGAAAGACATAGTACACACAAGTAGGACATAAATTGTTTTTGATTTTTGATATAGATGATACACAATTCAGTATTTTTTGCTGATTGTATATCAGTCCTGATAGAGAATCAAATTACAGAAGAAAGTATTTGGACTATTGATGCTTCCTTCAGATATGGGGCATTCTATTATTTTATTCCTTACCAAGAGACTTGAGCTGATGAAACAGATCGTGGTTTTAAATTATGGGCAGGTATCTATAAGTAGTAAGTTGGGTGGCTTTCAAATAATGAATATTTGCAGCAACATAGGTGTTGGGATCTTGCGTATGTGAGAGTTAAATATTGACACTTTGAGAAGTCTATTTGTGAGGGTTTCATACAACATGTTGGGACACCACTTAGCCCAAAAGGTTAAACCTTTGGATTAGGGCACAATTTTATTAAATTAACCACTCATTCTTATAATACTATCCAATGTGGGACTTTAGTACTTAACTAACCACACCACTCACGCTAATATTCCAATAAATCTCCCTTTCACATGTAGTCCTATCAAGCTATATCTCTCTATTGAATGGAAGCATTTTCTTAAAAATTCAAGAGCCACACATTACCATTAAGTCTAAAGCTTATCTATAGAGTCCCTTTACTCAATCATAGGTGGAGCAAACATGGGAATCTTCCTTGCACAACTATGAGAACCACCAACACGCAAAATCACCTTGACTCACCACTAGTAAAGTCTTTACTAAACCATGGGTAAAGCTAACATGCGAGTCTACCTCGTTCAATGGAGCTTCTAAATCTGATCAACAAGTGAAAAAAATCCGAAAATAATTAGCCTTTCTGTAAGCTAACATTTAAGTGGACAGTTAGCTTATCTAAAATATGTTACTCAGGATCAAGTAGAATAGGGACCAAAATGTTTGACCAACTCAATGAATCCCAAAAATTCCAATATGGGTTGCCCTAAATGTGATTCTTAATGACAATCAAGCTTTAGCAACAATCTAGAATGCTTCATCACAGTGGAACCAGAAAACAGAACTAGAGACAAGTACATCAGAAACAAAAATATATTGGAAACTGTTGTTTCAATGTTCTTGTACCATTAGTTTGTATTTAATAGAAGAACTGGTCATACTTATAGAGAGATAGTGTGACAATCTGCTAATCCTGTTCTCTTGACCAAATGAGATACAACATTAGATCTGGATATATTTATTGACATTCAAACTTCCAGTTCAGCTAAATGAACTCCACAATGTACCACATCAGGTCAAAAACTTAAGGGGAGGTTTTGAATGACTGTTAGCTTGGGCTTTTATCAATTAGGAAATGGGTAGTTACAAGTTTTGCTGATACATCCAAACTCTATTATTTCTGCCTCACTGAAAAATTCAAACTAGGAGGTATTGAGATACTTCCCTAAAATTAGGCTAACTTCAGTACAATAGCTAGAACTAAAGGCACTGGAAGGAACCTTTCCCAAGATTAAAGGGATGAGCAGTGTCAAAATAAGACTCCAAAATAGCTCCCTTGTTGGAATGGGTACACCAAAATCATCAGTAAAAAACTTTGAGATCCAAAATGGCACCTGTATTGCCAGACAAACCATTAGCATAGTATTCCACGGAAATGGCATTAAAAAAAAAAAGGTATTCCATGAAAATGATACTCAACAATGTTATGAATAGAAAAAGATTAAAGACATTCATGTTTATCTGATTAAACAATTCCTATAGATGTCTTCATATGAAAGCAGACTGCACATGCAGTCATCTAAGAACAACTACAAATTTCTTGCAGCAAAAACAATGAATGTATAATAGCAAAGTTCAGGAGAAAAGTATCAGCTGCTGAAGCATTTGTATAAATCAACATAACAAAATTTGATTTAGATATGGGAAACAAAATGATGCTTAGAGGAATAACATCATCACAACATTAAATTAGGGAAAAAAAACATGGAACGGATAACCGTTTTAGTAAACTTCTATTATATTGTGGCAAGCATTCCGTTATATTAGCAATGAATTCTTAGAAGCTTAATATATATTTTAGAAGGATAAATAGTGTGACTGAACATAGACTTTAATGGTGCTTGAATAAAAGCACAGAAAGATGACAAAGCTTCTCTTAATACCGAAATTCCAGAGGTAAGAAAAGGTCCAATGGTACAAAACAAGTTTTTTTTTTTTTTTTTTGAGATATAAAATAATTGTTAGTGAGAAGGAAAAAACTTTGCGTAACAGCATGTATACACAAACCATTCAGGAGAAAAAAGGATTTATAAAAATCTCCAAAAGAATTGCAGGAAACAAGATTTACATGCAAAACTAAGAAATGCTGTTTGGACCCCTACATGACTTAACTACCAATTTTAATGGATTAATTCAATTATTAGCTGAGCAGTTAATTATTCAATATTCAAGCAAAGGTTTGCATGGATAAACATATTCAAAGCAGTAACCAACACACCCACACAAACACAAGTGTATGTTCACGGAGTGTTCGAACTCAACAGTAAAATAAATTTGTCATGGAATTAGCCAACACTAAAAATCCTAACAGAAAAGACAAAGAATCTATGATCCCAATGTGAATTCATATAACTACCCTAGAGTGCAAGATCGCTAAAATATCTCAAGAATGAGGAGTTCAAATCAATAATAGAGACCTGCACATTTTTGAATGTATGATTGCTCCTCTCCCTCCAAATTACCTACATTAGACCCAAAGGAACCATCCTCCAAACCAAGGAACTCCCATATTTTCTAAACCAATGATTTAACCAAAAAACATATCTGTTACTCCCTTCAGTGTCACCCAACACACCCTGAAGAATGAATATACAAAAGAACATAACTCTCAAACAACTAGACAATGTATTAGCAAATGATCCACAGTTCAACGCTACATTTGCATGTACAACGCCTGTCCACCAGGAATATGCCTCTTCTAATTAGATTGTCAAAAGTAAAAAATTTCCCCCCACCTTGTTTTCCATACAAAGAATGCCACCTGTTCGGAACTTCATTAAACCAAATACTCTTCCAAGGAATGATCACATAGGTTGGCCCTTACAATACCTCATAATAGGATTGAACATCCAATTTCCCATTATTATTTAATCTCCCTTTCATACAATTAAAGCCTATTAATGTGGCTTGTTTTAGGTGCACAGATGCACCTTAGTTTTGCCCTATAGCACAGCCTATAGAGAGCCGGTGAGCTCTTTAGTCCAATTCAAGTGGTATTAGGAATACCGCGAAACTGACATTATGTACACTGACCTAACCTTATTCTTATATATATACATCCAACCTCTTGTTAATTTGAACAAGAAAGGGTGCTGGCCATGGCAGCTACGAAGATTGTTCTTGCCAGTTGCTTTTGTCAGAGAGCTCTTTGGGTGTATTTGGGGTTTGGGTATTGTGGGAGTGTCTTTGTACCACCATTGTAATCTCCTAATTTTCCTAGTGAAATTTTATCAGTGGCGCCACCCGTTGACGTAGGCCTAAGGTCGAACCATGTAAATCCTGTGTCTCTTGTGCGATTATTTTTTCTATTTGTATTTCACATAAAGTCACTATAATTAACTAAACTCACAACAAATCAGTCTAAAAACTTCCACTATCTCAACAAAGCAATTACTACTCAGAATATTGGAAAACAAAGTATAGAACAGATTGAATATACTAATTCCAATTCCTAATCATTCAAATGTCACACAAATCTAATATTCCAAGATCTCATTTCTCCTCCAACCTAAGTCTCCAAGTAGGAATAAACCTACAGATCCTTATCCACTGCTTTGATGCCCACACCATTTGTCATCCCAAAACCTCACTCTTCAACCATCTCCAACTTCAAAGCTTAAGAAGCTCACAAATCACTCCTAGCCTACCCTTATACAAATTAAGCTTAAAAAAAAAAAGCAAAATAAAATAGAATAAAGCAAAAAACTGAAAAAGAAAAGAAAGTATAGTCCAAAACACTTTCTCCTCAGCATAACATATATCAATGCCAAGAGCAGTAAAAACAATCTGTAACAGCAAAAAGAGGTATAAGTATATATTAATCAAACAAACAACAAACAGAGCAACTTTTTTTATGAAACCTTATGTTCTGAAGAAATAAAAATGAAATCCTATAAAATTGGAACCAGGGACAAGTTCTGACTATTATCAACTCGATCAACATTTTGTAAACATAGTATTCTAGGACACACAAGATAAAAATCCTCTCTTGTAACGTATATCACCAACTTAAGGAAAAGTTTTAGCATACAAAAAGAAAGGAGCAAGTGAAATCCTAACCTAATGTGTGAATGAAAACACCGGAAAACTAGCCAAGGATTAAACGCAACCACATTTCTGTTTTGGCCTAGAAACCAACTTCCAACAATTGCATTGCATTTGACATCTGCAATTTGACCCTTTCCACAGAAGGAAACAATAAAAAGATTTGCTAATGGAATATCATTTGAGACATTTGTATATAAACCATAAAGTGTTACTTTCTATTCAGTAATCAGCATATTAATTATTTGTGTATAACAATGGTGAAAACTTAGCCAAGTCCTTCCTTACCAAACTGCAATTTATCCATTTATAACAATACAATAAACCATATTAGAGGTTCACAGAAGCTAAAACAGCCTTGAAGTCAACGTATGATAAAACATATTGTTCATTCTTCTTCCTATAATGCTTTCTTGAATTATAAAATGAACTAGACAAAAAAGTTTGATGCGCTCCAGAGAGCATAATTTAGTAAAGGTACCAAGTGGGCCATAAAGGAGTAGTAGGAGGTAAAGTTCAAACTTACTGTCAAAATGCCTAATAAATTAGACATCACAGTCAGAGCAAGAGCAAGAGCAGAGTTCCCATCGACAAGCTGCATTTATGCCACGTTTACCCTCATTAAGTATATAGCAGAATGTTTGCGGAAAGCGTTATAGTACAGAGAGATATATAGTAGAATACTTGTGTCAGTGCAACTCCACTTGATAATGTTGTTGGCATACAACTAAAAATAGCCAATCCTGTAACAAGAATTGTCAAAATCAGTGGCTTTGCCCAAAAAAGGCTATTTCATGATATTGAATGAACAAAAAATATTCTTCATTCATTTAACTGGATTACAGAACAAACTGCAGCTTTTGTGTTCAGCCAGCATGCCTGTTACAAACTCCCGAGGTGCAAGATTAACTTGCAAAATCAGACTGGAGAAGAAGGGACTAAGCAACAGAATAGAAGCCTGAAACAATCAAGTAAAACACTTAGAGGCATACACACTATTGGAAATATCAATATACATCTTCGCATGTATCAATATACTTGAGAAGAACTGAAGAAGCATTAAGGCCACTATTAGCAAAGCATGTTGAGGCTTTATTTAAATAGCACCTCTACAAATTCAAAAGATTATTCTCTATTACAAATATACACACCAAGGTATTAGCATGCCTGCCTATTATATGATAGATGAATATGATGAGAGGATTCTTCTCTTTCTTTTAATGGAGAGGGGAGGATGGTGTTGCTGGAATGATCAATTGAGTAGAACCTACATTGCTTTGATGATTTTTCCTTCCTTCTATTGGTAATGTGTGTGTGTGTATATATATATATTTGCTATTAGTAATTTCAGAAATCCCCTAAGGGAGCTTGAGGTTTGAACCCTGATTCTCCTTATGGGAGGAATGGGAGGTGTAGGCTAAGCCACAAGGCTTGAGAACATCTTGCTTTGAAGAATTTAGTAGATATCCTAAAGCATTTAAAATGCATCACATCTGCAGATACTGCATAAAAAATCAGAGAAATGTATTTGATAAGGTTAGCTCATTATAAGGGGCATAAAAAATCCTTTTTATGATAACCTGAATTATGTAGATTGTGTGTTCATAGCCAAATCTTAAAAAAATTTACCGGTGTTGATGGGCCATAGATTTTTCTTTCTATGTGCTTGTGGTTCGGGTGGTCTGATTTTGCCTCTTTCTATGTTTCTTTCTCCGTGCCTCAGGCCTCATCGCCTCTCTTTATTTCTATCTCCATGTAAAATTGTGTGTTGTGTAGGGGCTTATGCTAAGGGTGTGTGCTGAGTCCCACATCAAGAGTTTACTAAGTTGAAGTGAGATATATAAGTGATTATTAAGAGCCCCAATTGTAACTTGACTAGTCATTTTGGGGGTATAGCGCATATATGGCTAGCGCTTTCCTCTGGTTGTGAACAAAATATATGGTTTGTTTCATAATGAAGTGACTAAATTTTGAAAGGATAATTAGCATAAAATTCTCCTGGTTGATCAATAACTTCCTAAGAGAAGGATATAAACAACGGCAAGTCACGACTAGCATTATCACCAAATATATAAAGGGCCGGAGGACAGAACTTTAACAAACAGAAGAAAAATGAAAATTTTGAGGTCATACTAGCCCAAATATTCCAGCAGGCCATGCTTCTGAAACTGCTTGAAATTCCCCACCCTGTAACTTCAGCCCTAAAAGATTCAAGAGGAGTTCAGGAAAGGCTAACAAAAAGACATCTAAACATACAATCCATAATGAATACAAGAACTCCACCTGAGATAAAGAAAATTCCAGAAGTACTAAATTTTGACAGTGAATATTTGTGTGCAAGACAGCCAAGAGTCGGATTTGCAAATCCCAAAACTACTCCACTGATTAGAGCTACAAATTCAAGTTACAAGATTAGTGAACTAACTGTGTAAAGAACAGTGAAAATAGAAAGCAGGATCTTGCACTGTCAAAAGGTAAATTTACAGAAGCAATTAATATTTTTTCTTTTTTGAATTGGCAAATAGGGCGAGGGGGGCTGGTGGGGTTTGAACCCTAGTGCCCAGGAACCACAAGAGGTGCTAAAACCACTAGGGTATCCCTCTAACCTCAATAATTACAAATATTTTAGTTCCAAAAGGAAAAATAGTAAAGCTTTAAAGGAACATATTACTAACAATAAATCAATCAGGAGATTGACAAAGTAATAATGATGATGATGGTCTTGTCCCGGTATTGGTGGTGAAAATATGACTACATTGAAGAACTTGCGGAACAAAATATGAGTTCAACTAAGTTAATCCAATAATTAAACAAGACAAGCCACACAGATTTCAAATGCAAGGGAAGCACACCACTCAAGGCCAGGCTCAAACAGAACACCAAATTGATGCCTCAAAGGTTACCATAACCTGGGCCTCATGCATGACCATGAGATACTCATGTGAATCAAGATTAGCACCTATGTGATGGAGTCTAAGCTGGTGAGCGAGATACTCATGCCAATCATGAAGCTTTCTTGAGAATAATTGTAGGCTTTTGTCAATATTATCAGGAACATTACCAACAATCAAGAAATGTATGATTTTGACAGATCAAAACTAAAAAATGAACTGAAATAAGGGTCATGTAAATTCAACCCACCCTTATGTGAAGAAACCACATTAAAACACCTTCCACTGACAATGTATATAATGTAGAAATAAATAAATTAGTCCTTCAAAAATGATCAACATTACCTATAGGAAGGAAGTTAGTCATAGTGAAATTTAATAATGCTTTAGTCAAGTTTGACACATTTGCTGATATCATAACCTTCTTGTGATTACTTGCATCAGAGTTTCCCTGTAAAGCACATAATACTTCTCACTTCAAGCAGACATAGGTGGGCATGTCATTCCAATCACTCCAAAATTATTATTCCTAAAGAAGCATTCATTTACAAAGGGATTTTAAAGCATAAAAGTGAGGAAATTTATGTTCAAATGTGAGCATCGTTTCAAGGCAACGACACTTCAAACATAATCATGAAACATACATTTCATTTTACATGGCAAATCACTTTCATTTTGCCATCCAAGTACTTTTCCTTCTTCAACTTATTTTACAGTATCTGGTTTCTCAATTTGAACATACACCAATAAAGATGCCTATAGGATTATGATGTGATATAACCAACTGTTGTATACACTATTTCCCCATAGATAATCATTTCATATATGACTTGTAAAACGAAAGTATGCACATAGATTGGCCAAGCAATAATGCCCCACAACAACTCTCTCAATGCCAAAATGGTAAGAATAGAGTAAATTTAGTCTCCAACACGGCATCTCGTTATAAGCTCTCCTAATATCCACAATGTTGTTACATTTTCTAATGCATAACTGTTGAGACAACATGTGATTCATAGCACAAAAATTCTCACACCAACTACATAACAACTCATCAATCAAAGTCATTAATATACTAGTTGAGCCAAATTGTTTTTTTTTTTCAAAGTTTCACACTATTAAATGGGGTTGTATACTTAAAATGTGAAAGAAAGAAAAAAGTGCATTTTTTTGGGTACTTATTTCTAAGTGAGAGCACTAGTGAAAAACATAAAAACAAAAATACCTGGAACGCATTATTTTCATACAAAAAAATTAGAATTTGGGAACCTCAACATCAACCTTGACTATATTATCAAAATAAATAAGCAATCAAGAAATTGTAATAAAGTGGGGAATTGAAGAAGATGAACCTGATTGGAATTGTCAGTGGCACGTATAATAGTCAATGGAGGTGTCCTTACAGTAGGCTTGGAAACGAGAATTAAGCCATGGAAAAGACCATTGTATTTGTTGGACAAAAAATATGGGTTGTGTCGAGGAAAGTACCCAGATAACATAGTTGGTCTGAAACTCTGTGTTGGCTTCATCATAACTGAAACGTTGGAAAAAGCAAAGAAGCCTAAACAGTGGCAGTTGGAACAATATTCACATGGAAGTGTGTTTTTCTAGTTTCTACTTTTGTTTATACCGTTTCTTGCAGACCCAGGTGGTCCAAATTAACCAATTTTTATTTTTTTTGAATTCAATTAACCAATTATTGTACTATAAATAGTGGTAGATATAGGACACGTGACTCGCGTGAAACCAAAGGTTTGGGAAATTAGGAGAACCATGTTCACTGTGAAAGGACTTGTATGGTCCCTTTTTTTTCAGGGGTTATCCTGGAAGAGAAGACACTGTACCATCAATCATATTCATTCCTGTTAATGCAATTGTCCTTGGCTGTGGACCGTTGGTGGTGATCTTATATACTTCTCAATATTGCAAAATGGTGTGTGTAGAGAGAGATACTCCGTATTGATAGAACTTCAATAAGTGAACACCAATGTCAAGAAAGGACAACCCATTTCAATTACAATGTGAATTTTTAACTAATGAATATGTAATTCAATGACAATTGTGTGTGGGTAAAATTTAGAGGACATAATGGAACTCCACCAAGGACCTCTTGATTGAGTTCAATCACCTGCTAAAGAAAAAGACCTCAAACCAATTAAGACCACTCGAAGGAGGGTGGCTAAGAAGGCTTCGATAGTTAAGTGAAAAAACTACTAGAAATAAGTAAAAATGGAAAAGTTACAGTTCATATAGCTTATTAAGCCTACCTTGTTACCTTGTTTTGCTAAGTAAAGGGATATTTAAAGAGTATATGGAAAGGTTTTTGGCGGACCTGTCAGTTAGTTGTCCTCTCAAGTTGGCTGAAGGGATGTATGTCAGGATAACAGTTCCAAGATGCCACAGATGAGTCAGTTCTAATAACATTAAATTCGATGTTAGAGTTTGGCCATTAAGTTTGACTATTATGTTAGGACACACAGTACAGTTATTGTAAATCAACAATTGAATAGATATAAATAAAACGAACACCTCAATTGGCATAATTTTAAATAGAAAAATGAACACCTTTGAGGATATAGGTTTATAATTGCCTATCTATAGAAAATGTATATAAGTTTCATCTAATTAAGTTTTTATTTATTAATATTATTTTTTTGATAATTTGATAGTTAGGGGTGGGGAAATTTAAAACTTATACATCTCTGTTGGAAATACTTAGAGAGCTCAATTGAGCTACACCGCTTATATATCCCCCCAAAAAAAAAAAAAAAAAAAAAACTAAAATCTATATTTTCACTCATGCAGTTAGTTGTTCTCAGATTTGTGGTGCGTCAAACTCGGCCCAAGGCCATAGACCCTAAATTGGGCCTACTGTGAATTTGCACCAAGAGATTTTTACCAAAACTGGGCTGGCGTGAGTTTGGACAGGCTTGGTTGAGCCCATCTCATTTTTCTTCTCCTAAATTTTTCAACCGGATTAACTAACACGATCTCATAATTAATTTTTAATTCATAATAAGTTACATGCTTACTTTACCTATCAAAAGCTAAATGATTACTTTAATAGTGCTACAAGTTCATTCTTTTGATAATATGGAGGTAATATATATATATATATATATATTATTTTTATATCCAACAACAAAAGTCTTTTTATTGCCCATTTTTTTAATAATTCTTGATTCCCGTTGATCACGGCTAGGTCTCAATTCCCTTTGAATTATGAAGTGTTGATGACACCACCAAGTGGTGGTATCTTAATACAGAATAACTGTACCATAGAAATGGACTTTGTCCCTTTCTCTTAAGATTTATTTATTTATATTTTCTCTATCCTCCTTATTTTCTAGCTAGTTTTTGTCATTTCTTTGCATCATTGCATGAAGAATGTATCTTATGTAGCAGGTTATGCAATCGACACTCACAATATATGAGTCTCACTCCCACCAACTTGTATAGTTCACAAATTATGAGAAACTGCATACACCTACAATACAAGATACTTTTTTTTTTTTTTCATTTGCATGCACCTAGGTGGCAAGATTAATTTAGAAAAAATAATTTATTTTCTTAAAAGAGTTATAAATTTATCTTATATGGCATCATGATATTTAAGGAGGTGAATTTAGACTTTATTGTTCATAGAGGATAATATCAAATTTTCATTTTCAAAAGGGAGATTTCAATATTGAACAAATGCCAATAGTATTAATTATCAAATTATTCAAATTATACAAAATAGGATGCTAAGTTAGACCCATAAAAAGTGTGGGGACTAAATTCACCGTAAGCTTTTTGTCCTCTTTGGGGAGCCAAGCCCGCAAGGTTTTGTTTTCAGGCGGCGTGAGTTTCCTCCTCAGGTTCGACCCATTTTTGGGAAGCCTTTAGATTCTGTCCCACATCGGGAAGAGAAGCGCCCCACTCATGCCTTATAAGCTTTTGGGCGTAGCATGAGTGTATCACTACCCACAAAAAGTATGTATGTAACTTTATAAATAAGGTTATGTTAGGAATTTTGATTAAAATATGAACTCGATTTTACCATTTAATCATAATATTGTACCAAATTGGTTCTATTCATATGATGTCACTAAACATATACGAGTTTTTATTTCCCATGTATCACTATTATTATACATCAAACTTATTTAAAGTGTTAAAATTAAGACTTTAAGCACTAAGTGTAACTAATTTTAACACAAAATATAGAAAAAGGTCAAGTTGATATCCGAAAGGGAATCAAAAAGAAAAGTTAAAAAAAAAAAAAAAAAACTAAGATACCTATACAGAGAACAAACCAAAAGAAAAGGAAAAAAGAGAAGCTTTTAACTTTTACGATAGACAAAAATTATGATGGGACATCATCTATTCATCTTATAGTAAAATGATATAACCCCACTAGACCGTTGATCAAGTAATTTATAATAGGGCAATGTCTCACATAAATTTGTCCCTTCTTTAATTATCCATATAGGCCAAAATTAAAATGAAAACAAAAATAACAAAGAATATATGCAACATTTCCATTTTCAATTAATCTCTTTATCTCATCCTTTGCACACGGACACTAATAAAGATTGAAGCTGATGAGTAGCCAAGTCAAGTCAATTTTCCCAACTCCTAATATATTTATTTATTTAGAGAAAACAATTTTTTTTTCCAACTTGTTAGTTACAGACTATTTGTATATACGCATAATGATTAAAGATTTAGAAGAATTGACATTGTTCTAGAGAAATAGAGATACCATTTGATCAAATTTCAAAGAGGAAATGGAAAAAATACTAAAGTCTAATACATGAAACATTCCACTTTCAAAGCCTCCTGTTTGAAATTACACACCCTTGTTTGGTACTCTCCCATTAGAATCCCAACGGACCCAACTGCTTAAAACTGCCATTAGAGAGAGAGAGAGAGAGAGACTCAGTCACTCAGGTCAGGGTCAATTGGTAAGCCAAGATGTACTTATAGTACTAAATTCGATTAACCAAACAAAGATATAGAATTAATGTGGAGATTGTCATAAACCTCTAGCACAAGTTTTTGACAATGTTAATACTTAATACCAATATCAATCTGCTACTCATTGTCCGCGTCCGTAGATTTATAAATATAGTGTTTATGTCAACATCTCATAAGTTGGATTTGCCTTGAACCTTTGAATTTGAAATCTGAATTAACATGGTAAAAGCAATAATAATTGAATTGTGACATTGCAAGAAAATTCTAAGGATGTAAAATGATTCCCAACCCACCTAGTACAAACAAATAGTATGTTCTATTTACTTTATTCCCTAGAAGTCATACAAGACCAGCGATAGAATAAACCTCATTCATATTTCAAAGTTTTGGTCATTATATTAAAATATATATAGTGAAATACCCCCCTACCCATTACTCAGTCATAGTATTTCTAATTCCTGACCTCTTTCTTAATTTGGCTATCTATTCCTTTAAGTGCAGTAAAATTGACCATTGGAAATGTAATAATATCTGGGTATTCATGACTGGGTCTAATTAGTATGACACTAGCTGGAATCACCAACAGCAACAATGACGGGTTTGTGTTTTTGATCAAATTCTAAGAGGACTTTAGGTGGGGGGGTAAGGAAAATATATTTCAAAGTAAATGATTTTACATTTGACCTCTCTGAATCTTTGGAGTTTCCACCAGGTAGTCTGGAAACACTTTGGCCACTGTTTTAGTAAACGTCGGTTTCCATCTTTCCACAATTTGAGGACAACTTTCAATATTAACGGTTAGTGTATTTTGCTCCTAAAGTCCTAATTTATATGTCTTGGTTTGGAAATTTGAAACAGCATGGCTACTATTACTGAAAAGGTGAAAAAACTTATTGATTATTTGATTTAATAAAGATATTAAAAAAAAATTAAGGATAATATATGAAATTGAAGGAGAAAGAACTTATATTTTATATATTACTAGTATATATATAATAAAGATATTTGATTTAATAAAGATATTTTAAAAAAAATTAAAGATAATATATGAAATTGAAGGAGTAAGAACTTATATTTTATATATTACTAGTATATATATAATCCTGTGAATATGCATGGATATGCATGAGTACATTTAAAAACAATCACAATTACACACACATATGCGAGTTCACAATTACACTTTTTCTAAACCATAGATTTCTAAAATATGTAATGGTATATATATTGTGGGGTCATGGGCCCAAAATCATACAATGGGGCGTGGGGCTTTAGCCGAGAGCGTGGTAGTCTGAGTCCGAGGAGGAATATCTTGTCAGACCAGCTAAAGCACGGTCAGATATAAGTCCTAAATAGTCAGAGTGACCTTCCAGGAAGTTCTAAAGGATAGGAACTCAGGAATATCTAAGGGAAAGCTGCTAACACCGCATTTATGTGGATAAGACCCCTGAACATTGTTATCTCGGTTACTGCAACTCACAGAACGCTAAAGAGAGTGTTTGATGGGACAGACACTCAAGTATAAGCTTGGATGATCAGCAAGTGGAAGGCCAAGATCGTTCAAATGGGACTATATAATAGGAGAAACCCACCATGGAGAGAGGATCCTGGGATTAACAGAGAAAGCACTGTAGCAATTTCAAAAACTCTTGTAACCATTCTCATTCAATATTTACTAGAACAAAACTCCTCAGATTGTGCCGAGAACAAACTTTTTTTGATAAACTCAGTTCATCTCTGTTTGATTGTCATGAACACCATATTAACTGTTATCCATGCACTAAAGCCTAGCTCTTTAACCCACTCTCTACAAATTTATTGTACTGGGCTCACTGGTCCAAGATCTCATACACCTTGAGCTTGAGCTGCAAAACGTGTCCCTACAATTGGCGCCGTCCGTGGGAAGATATTGTGTGTTAGTGAGTGCAACGGTTAATCATGGTAGGGTCAAGCTCCCATCAACAAGAGTCCCTAGAGAAGACCATTTTGGCGGTGGTGCATGCTACATGAAAGCTTCCCCATTATTTCCAAGAACACACACAGTTGTTGTCATAACTCAGCTTTCGCTCAGGTCTACATTTCGAAGTACTGATTACGCAGGGAGGATTGCTAAATGGGGCACAGTTCTAGAGGCTTCTGACATCAAGTATATGTCCCATACCTCTATCAAGGGGCTAGTTCTCGCGGGTCTAGTAGCCCGATTCGCTGAATTCCCATTGGAGAAAGAAGCCGAGAACCAAGGCATGGATGGAAAATCAGTTGGCACAATCTCCCTGCAAAAACTTCTATTCTGTAAGGAATATATTGATATTTTCTAATCTTTTGAAGCGGTTAAACAAAACCTTAGCTATGCCGGGTCCTCGGACCTTCTGCTTTAGGGAAATTAATACGCACTGGCATTTTTTGAAGCGGTTAAACAGAACTTTAGCTATGCCAGGTCCTCGAACCTCCTGCATTGGGGAAATTAACACGCACTGGCATCTTTTGAAGCGGTTAAACAGAACCTTAGCTATGCCGGGTCCTTGGACCTCCTGCTTTGGGAAAATTAACATGCACTGGAATCTTCTGAAGCGGTTAAACAAAACCTTAGCTATGCCGGGTCCTCGGACCTTCTGCTTTGGGGAAATTAACACGCACTGGCATATTTTGAAGCAGTTAAACAGAACTTTAGCTATGTTGGGTCCTCGGACCTCTTGCTTTGGGGAAATTAACACGCACTGGCAACTTTCTAAGTGTTTAAGCTGAACTCAATCATGCCTTGGTCCTCGGACCAGATGATGTGGGAAGGTTAATACTCCATGACAACTTTTCAAGTGTTTAAACAGAACTTTAGTCATGCCTGGCTCCTTGGACCACATACTTTGGGGAAAGTAACGTTCCATGATATCTATTTGTTTCTCACTAAATGTCAAGACAGACCCAAGATTATAACCGACTCCTCAGATTGGTAGCTCTGAAAGGAGCAATTTACAGTACAAATATAGGGCGCATGAAATGGCACTCCCACGAGTGTAAATCAAAGGATCAAGTGGAGTTAACTCTTAAAGAATTCAAAACCCCACTTTTCTCCTCGGATGAGAGGAAAAAACCGGAGTTTTGAGGGGCTATTGTGGGGTCATGGGCCCAAAATCATACAATGGGGCGTGGGGCTTTGGTCGAAAGCGTGGTAGTTTGAGTCCGAGGAGGAATATCTCCTTGGACTAGCTAAAGAATGGTCAGATATAAGTCCTAAATAGTCAGAATGACCTTCCAGGAAGTTCTAAAGGATAGGAACTCAAGAATATCTAAAGGAAAACTGCTAACATCGCATTTATGTGGACAAGACCCCTGAACAGTGTTATCTCGGTTACCGCAACTCACAGAATACCAGAGAGAGTGTTTGATGGGACAGACACTCAAGTATAAGCTTGGATGATTAGCAAGTGGAAGGCCAAGATCGTTCAAAGGGGACTATATAATAGGAAAAACCCACCATGGAGAGAGGATCCTGAAATTAACAGAGAAAGCACTGTAGCAATTTCAAGAACTCTTGTAACTATTCTCATTCAATATTTACTAGAACAAAGCTCCTCGGATTGTGCCGAGAATAAACTTTCTTTGATAAAATCAGTTCATCTCTGTTTGATTGTCATGAACACCATATTAACTGTTATCCATGCATTAAAGCCTAGCTCTTTGACCCACTCTCTACAAATTTATTGTACTGGGCTCACTGGTCCAAGATCCCATACACCTTGGGCTTGGGCTGCAAAACGTGTCCCTACATATATATAATTGGATTTGGATTTTTTTGGTTTTGCACCTAATAATTAAATTGTCACAAAAATTAAAAAAATTAAACGGAACACGTGGTGCAAATTAGAACTCTAATTGAAATCCAATTTAAAATATAACTAGATTTAGACTCTTCAATTTTTGCACCTAATAATTCACTTGGCATAAAAATTAAAAAATTAAATGGGATACGTGATGCGAAATTGAAAATCCAATTAAAAATCTAATTGGATTTTCTTTAAGTTTTGGCTTTAAATATATATATAAATATATATATTTATGGATTATCTCAAAAAGAAAGTTCTCAATGAATGTCAAAAACTTTAAGTTTAGTGGCATTGCCTTCTCTCCTTTACAAGGAAAAATAAGGTTCAAATTAATTTTCTTTCTCCATTATTGTAATCATGGAATTAATTTTTTTTTTAAATCTTAATGATGTATATATATATTATTAATAGGTTAAGAAAACTATGGTTAGGACTTCAACATTACATGATCAAATGCAATATATGATTGCACGCACAACTATTGTAATTGGTACTCACCTAACTCGTTTTAAGTTTTAACTAAAGTCTCTTAACACCTAAGCACAAACCATAAGTATTTTTTTGTTAAACAGCACAAACCATAAGTTGAACAAACTATTGCGCGTGTTTGCTTTCCCTATCTTATCTATGAAAAATATCATTGTGCTTGTTAACAATTTTTTGTCAAAATAAGCGTTTGTTTGGTATTAGTGTTAAAACACGGTTTTTTGTTTATAAATTGTAGGAAATTATGGGCCCCGCAAAAAAAAAAAAAACTTTTTTTGGTACATGTTTTCTAATTTTCCAAAAATTTGTTCTCCAAAATTACTGTAGAGAACAATTTTTTCAAAACACATTTTCTAGTTTGAGATTTAGTTTCTAAAGTTATCGTTCATTAAAATAATTTTTTTTTCTTTAAAAACATTTCTTTTTCTCCCTATTCGTCTCTCTCTCTCTCTCTCTCTCTCTCTCTCTCAACTGATAACTATTGTGACTCTCTCATTCCTCTATCTCCCTTGTTGGTGTGGGTATGTAGCTCATCCAATATTGCTTGGTGGGTGAAGCTTTGGCCACCATACATGATGGCTTTGAATGGATGGGATTCACCGCAAATAGCAGTGTAGGGTGGAATTTGGCTGTTTGACCGCCAGAGCATCATTAGATTTCAACCATCAGAGCATCACGACTCTCTCTCTTAACTGCGAATCACCGTGATTGGTTGGGGTTCATTCCTCTCTCTCTTAACCAAGACAGGGCCGGCTCAACAACTTTGAAAGCCTTAGGCGAAAATTTTAAGTGTGGTCTTTTTTATATTTAAATATTAATCAAATAATATATATTGAATTTTTTTATTTAAAATATTTTTTTCTTGCTTTTTGAGATGCAAAATTACTAATTAAGTTTTGGTATTTAAGTTCCTCTAACATTTCTTTTTTAATTGATAATATAGCTAATCCACTTAATCTTTCTTGTGACATAGTAGACCTTAAATAAGATTTTGTTAATTTTAATTTTAATATAACTAATCCACTTAATCTTTCTTTTCAAATAAAAATTAATTTATTACATGGTTCAATAAATTAGTGTCACTATAATACAAATGAGTTTTTTTTTTTTTTTTTTAAATAATAATACAAATAAGTTGATATGATACACATCAAATTATTAATTGGTATGATAATTTATAATAATTGATAAATTAAGAAAACGTGTTGTCCTATGGGCCACTGGGCTGTGCAGCCTATGCAGTGTAGTGCGCAACTGTGCAGCCTGTGCTGCTGTGCAGTGCGCAACTGTGCAGAAAATGTGCTATCCAGCCTAAATTTAATTTTGTTAGCTGAAGTTGGACTATTTTTGTTTTTCCCTTTTTAATCTTCTGCATTTTAGGATACAATGGGGCATTTTTAATGCATTTTATTGACCAATAAAAGTACTTAAAATTTTTTTAATTAAAATATATAGATAAATATATTATATATATAATTTTTTTTTACAAGTGGAGGGTTTCTTTTATTTGGAGGCCTTAGGCGATTGCATCAATTGCATTACCTATTGAGCCGGCCCTCAACCAAGAACCACCATGACTCTGTGTGTGCGCGGCAAGGACAAGTTGGTCTTGTTAGGGTGTGTGTACATGCGCTACGACGACTGTTTAGGCTTTTTAGGGTGTTAGGTTTCGTGGTGATGGATTTAAGTTTAGGGCTGGGTTTGTTAGGATTGGGGACTGTGGTGGTGTTGGGCTGGAATGGAAAAATGAGTTAAAGGAAAAATAAAAATAAACAAAAGGAAAGGAAAGGAAAGGGAAGAACCAAGAAATAATAAATAAATAAAAGAATGAGAAAACATTGTCAAACAGGATTCAACATTTTTTTGGGAAGGGAAAACAAGTTCTGGGGATAAGTTTTGAAAATGCATACCAAATACGTCCTAATATATTTTCATTTAAAAAAATAATAAAAAATAAATAGGAATGGAGGATTTAAATCAATGTATTTCACGTAAAGAGAACTAAGCAATATCATTAAAGTACAATACTCTAAACGCATTTTTTTAAAAAAATATTTATAAGATTTTAAGCATAACTTCTTATATACTCTAGCAATAATAATTAAGTTTAAAGCATATACTACTACAAAACAATGCAAGAAAAAGACTTGCAGATAGTTCCATGGGTCAAATAGAAATACAAAGAATTCAGTAGGATGGTCTATCTACAAGACAAAAAGATGGGCCTAAATAAAGCATTTTGTTTAATTTGGCAGGAAGCTCTCAAGTCTCACCACGGTGGGTGACCATTGTCTATGTAGAATGATTAATGGGCATCATCATCACCTCTCAAAAAATGTAGGGAATGATTGATTATCAAAAATAATGCAGGAATGAATGATTTCTGAGTGGAATTTTACAAAGAAAATTAAGAAGTGCCTAGCAAAAAAAGAAAAAGAAATTAAATAGAGTCAAGTCAATCAAAAATAGAAAACTACCAAAATCCAAAAATTAAAAATTTCTACAATTGCGGCGAAACAAACAAAAATTCTTTCACGCTGGTATGACAAATGACTCCAAAGAAACCTGCGTAAATAATTATTATTTAAAAAAAAAATGATTGGAAAAGCTGACTACTACATTGTAGCATAAAAGACTTGCAGAGTTTTCATACGTGATGTCACATTCCAACGCTGTATGATGTCATTTTATTAAAAAAAAATTTGTGAGAAAAAATAAAGTTACCTCAATGAAAATTTTCTACTCAAAGTTTGAATGTGGAATTTGGGAAGTGGAATATAAAGCTTCAATTTTCTCATTTTAAGACTAGGCAAGTAGGTAACTGTTCAAAATTTGTCATGCTATTATTTTGTTAATTACGTAAGCATTGAGACTTACGATGATTAATAGAATAATCAATTGTGTTTATTTTTAAAACATGAGGTACTAAAAGCGCTTTATAGGTAAACTTCATGGACCACTGCATTATTTTGACCTAAACTCTATTGATAAAGCAAAGCAACTATAGATATGTATGAACAACCAAAAATCTTTACTAATCTGTACCATTTTCCCTTTACCTCTACTAAAACTATACAGCGAATACCCCATAAATTGCATAACACTTTGTCCTATAATGAGCTTTTAAAGATTTTGCAGCTAATGCTAGTTTTCTCATTCCATTTAATTGCTTGAAAGAGACTTTCCTAAGATTTCACAAACTGACCTCATCCCGAGAAATTAAGATATCATAAGGTTATTTGGGCTCACCTTAAAAATTATAAACAAAAATATATAATTGGGCCATATTGAACACCTTGTTAGTGGTCCTTGTTCCAAAAAATAAATAAATTGTATTTATTCACCCACTAAATATAATATACTGCTACACCGTACCCCAAGCCACCATACAAAGAATACTGATCTAAGACACTTTCTCTTCAAAGAAATAATACCCCATTGAAGTATATCAACTTAGTAATGCCTTCTTGATTTAGTGAAACATCTCTAATTGAAGGAATTGAGGAGACACATAAGTTCAATTTGGTGAACACTCAATATATATATTTCTATACATTGTAGGAACAGAAATATACAAAGAAAAATACTTGATCATCAATTTATTTATTTGGCCCCAAGGACAAACTCTAAAACTCCATCAAACTCAAAATAAATAGATAAATAAATATTTATTTTTTATATTTATTTGTGGTGGGGAGGTGGTAAACGCTAGAGAAAAAGTTGAAACTAAAAAGTCATAGCCTACAAAAGTAGTCTACTATCTACAAGATATCTAACTCCATACGGAAGATTTTATACATTCATTAGCTTTTTATTTTTTTTATTTTTTATTTTTTATTTTTTTCTAATATCATAATTTTTTATTTTTTATTTTAAATAAGTTTGCTTTGAAGATATAAATTAGTAAGAGAATGTCCTATTTTATAGGTATTTTAAGTGGAGTTAGAGATATATTTTTATCAGATTATCTTCAAATTTATTTTTCTATTAAACATAAGGTTTAGGGGTATTTCTAAATCACATAAAAGTTCGGTCTAAAGAAAGAAATCATCTTATAGATAATATAGATTAAAAAGCACTTTTGTCACGGGAGTTCATTTTCACAAACTTGATCTTGGAAAGTTGGAAAAGAGGTCTCAAGTTAAGGAGATGGTATCTCATGCGCCTGGCGCATATGAGAATTTTTCCAAGATAAATCAGTGTGCTAGAAGTTGCTTATCAATAAAATTGAATTTTTCTGTTGAAAATCATCTAAAAATAAGCTGTGAAAGAGATATTATAAATGTTAGGATCTTTACTAGTGTTGATTAATTATGTGACAAAGTTTGCTTTTAAATTGTAATTGTTAAACAATTTTCAATTGTATTTGTAATTTTGTATGGTGTTTTTGAGGTTGAAGTCTGAAGATTGTTGTTCGCTGTACAAGTTTGTAGAATTCGGTTGAGCAAATTTCATGATCTGTCGAGTAAATGTAATAAGTTATATATAAATTTTTACCCGTCATTCGTGAGAGATAGGGTTGAGCAAACCCTTTAAGGAAAGCACCAACTTGGGCTTTCACGACAGTTTTTGGGGCCAATCATAGCTTAAACCCTACATTTTTATATACGAAAATTCAACCCTAATTTAATAAGAAGGGAAGATGGCAACACAAATGCAAAGATCACCACCTTTGTATTGGAGTTACTATTTTTAAAACCACAAATGCCAAGAGAAATGTTCAGGAAGCATCGGAGTGACCAAGAGTTTGATTTTGAGGTTGACAAATCAACTTGAGGCATCAAGCTAGTAACATTGAAGGCATAAGGTAGGAAACTGAAGCAGGGAGTTTGGAAATTTAGTGTGCGTTTGGGTTAGGATTAAAAATTAAAATTATTTCACTATTTAGCTTATTTTTGTTACTATTCATGTGCTTCAATACACTTTTTGGCATTATTAATGGGCTCCACTATATTATTTTAATTAATTTTTACCTTTATCTACAGTACTTTCAGTAATAATTTTTCAATTTCAGCAAAATAAGCGGTTTCTTAACACACCTTTAGTACGACTCCGTGTATTGGAAATCGCGTAGTGGCTTAAATAACACGTGTATGGCAAAAACTTTCAATAGTGGACTTGGTGGGTTGAACTTTGCTGCAGAGTGGTCTTACCTATTGAATTTTCTCTCCATCAATAAACCCTTGTCTTTGTGTATGTGGGTTGCTCATGTGATGCTTATCTTGTGTTTGTTTATTCATGATTAGTGTTGAGCTTAAATTTATTAAGTAACTACTTGAACTTAATCTTGAATCATTGATTAAAATTTGTAGCAAGTCAAATTAGGGACTTAAGCAAACATTTTTCAACAAATGAGATGTAGCATTGCTTAATTATGTGGTAAACCCTTGAATATTTGCTTCGGATTTATTTATTTATTTATTTTGGTTGAAAGTAGATTCATTACAAACTAAACATGAACAGTGAGATTAACCTACAAACTTGAAACATCAAAAGATAGAAAGAGGGGCAAATGGGCAATGGCTTCCAGAGAGAAGTTATTGATAACAAAAACTTGCAGGAAGAAGATTAAAAGATGGACAATATTATTGCAAGTAGTTAAGACTTAAGAGTTCAATTAATAAGATTAAAAGATGGATATGTCTAAAGATAATGTATAAATTAAATTAGAATTTCTATTTTATCATTAGTAGCAATTATCTCAATTAGTTTTTTTATTTTTTATTTTTTATGAGATATCATTTTACTCTAACCTAATATAAATATATATGTGTTAAGTTTCTTCCCAGAGACTTAAACCCCGACTTTTGTCCTCTCACCCCACAATAATTTATTTTTGTGAAATGACCATCATGCCAACTGCCAATGATGCACGGAGGTAATTATCTCAATTTTTTTTTTTTTTTAAATGTGGCATATTTGTTTGAGTGGAGAAGCTAGGCCCATCTGAATCTTGAAGAAACCTTAGATTCTTACAAAATGTTCAAGGATGAGCACATGAAGATCATTGATCACAATTCATAAATATTTTCCTGTCCAATCAACACGATATTGAAAATCCGAAAGGTACGTACGAATCATATCATTTCAAAGAAAAGGCCACTGTCTAAGCTATAAAATGAACCTGTGAACTATATGTGTTGCGTGCACTTTCGGTTCTAGCTTCTTATATCAATATGATATATAAACAGAGTTTAAAAAATGGCACAAAGTATTGTGAATTAGTTATAATATATAAAATAAAATAAAAAAGTTACGTCGCAAATTACACCCCTAAAGTTTAGGGTGTTTGAATTTTACACCCTGAAATTTTAAAATTTGAATTTTACTCTTGAAATTTGAGAGTATTTAGATTTTACACCTTGACATTTCAAAATTTAAAATTTACCCCCTAGATTGTAGGAGTGTTTGGAGAGAGAGAGAGTGTGTAACATGATCGGTACAATTACGGCTACATCAACGGCAAAACTAACAAAATTTACTATTGCTAATGGCCAAACCAACAAACTTACTATTGCTAATGAGAGTGATACAAAATTTATTATAATTAATAACGTGTTAAATTTCTCAAACCTGAAATTGGTTCTCTGGCCAGTTGGATTTATCCAGAAGCTGCTACCATTATTCTAAACATCTTTAGACCTAAAATTTTTGTGTTTAAATACTTATTGTCTAGGTGTAACTATTATCTTCTACATCTTATTTAGTTAATTAGAATTACATTATCTTTTACATATTTTTGTTTAATTTAAGAAGTGAACGTCATTACGTCAAGTCTTTAAACTTACCAATTACCATGTGGATATTGTCGAATTGCTTTGATAAAGTAGCAAATTACTTTTTTTGAATTGGCTTCCATCGTGGAGATGTTGAATAATATATATAAAAAAAGACCCAAACATATAATATGACCGTAAACAAAGTTTTGACTTCTCAAAGTAAAGTATACAAAAACGTAAGATTTTTTTTTTTTTTTTTTTTTTGGGGTGATAGAGCTGCAATTATTTCATATGCTTTATGATGATTGTTCCTTATCACTATGCCAACACATCAATTAAATTTTAGTGTAGACATGGTTTAAACCCCTTAGACAACAATAAATTTTACTAATTAAGTTAAGTAAAACCCACAATTTTCTATGAAAAAAAAAACTCACAAATTTAAGAACTTTTAAGGCTACTATATTTGCATATGCATATGAAGTGTGTGTTTGACAATCGATTATAGGCTAGCTTTTTACTTAAATTATCCACTATTTGTGGGTTCTACACAACTTTTTGTCTCAACTTTATTTCAAATAAAATAAGTTTTATTTTTTTAAAAATAAGATAGTTGTTCTACTGGATATATAGGTCACTCAAGACCTTTGGTCTTTACTCGGACCCGATGAAAAAATATGGGATCGGCAAATAAATTACCCAATTTTTTTTCTAATTTCCAAAGAAACCAAGGTTATGTAGTGATACATAAATTTTTGAGTTAGCTCAATTTAAGGATAAATTTTTTAATTACTTTGTTTTTCTGGTTATATGTTTTGACAAATTATATTATATTTTTCTGGTTATATGTTTTTACAAATCATAATGTAGGGTTTATAGTAAAATTTATAATATCTCTAACATTACTCTTTCATTATATATATTATATTAAAGTTAGGGTCCAGTTAACAAGTGTCCTTAGGACATTAGTTAAAATCTTTAAAAGGGTCTGGTTAACAAATATCCTTAGGACATTAGTTAATGAACTATTTTAGAAAAAAATTGATACCATTTTTAAAGGAAATATAAAAAATTGTTAAAAAACTCACTTGTTTTTTTCTTGTCCCATAAAGAGTTTCTAAAAGTATTTCCTAAACGAATACTTATACGACATCCGTTAACAAAATATTTAAAATTAAAGCACAATAAGAATAAAAATGAGCTTTTAATAGTTGTTTAATTTTGAGTCACGTGTCCAATTTAGTTTCCTTAATTTGCCAATTATAATAGTCAACGAGAAAGTTAAGATGACCACTTCACTCACTTAGGTTAGACCACCTCATCATCGTCATTATTGAATATTTCTGTACAAAAGCACATATTACAACCTAGATTAATATAATTTTACTGGCTTCTATGAAATCAAAAAATAGGTTTGATTGTCTATCTTTTTTATATAAGGCATCCTCCGAATAATTAAAATCAAAGCTTTCTTCTAGAAAAATGATCATCATAATAATTAAAATATGACCTTCTGTTCCTGAGATTTAATTGCTACAAGATAAATAGAAAACATGATAATTATCTTTTCAAGATATTTATTGCTTGCACTCTTCAACATCGTTCAATATTAATATATGCATAGAGGAACAATAAAAGAAGGATTTTATGTACTGACATATGCCTTTGGTGCGTTAGGATGGAGGGAGAAGGAAGGGGAGTAGAGTAGTGTTGTCTAAAAATAAGTTAATTTTGTGCTAAATTTATTCTACTCTACTCAACTCTCCCTCTCCCTCTCTCAATCCAAACGGATTATTAGGATGTGCGTACATTAGTAAATCATTTTAGAAAATTTTTTATGAGAAAAATGAAGAAAAAAAAAATGACTAACTTTTTTGACATGTTTTTCAACTTTTCATAAAAAGTTTACTAAAATAGATGATTAATGTATGTCATAAGGGCATATATTAATTGGACCATAAAAGAAATGTTCCCTTCTTTTTGTTTGTTTTTTATGATTTTTTTTTCACTACCTCTCTCTCAAAGTCAGTTTTGTATCACCTGTAAAAGTAGTAACGCTGATCAAGATGAATACTTTTGCACGGTTAACTTACAAAGTATGAAAGGTAGAAAAGAGTAAAGGACAGTGGAAAGTGAAGTAGTAGTTGTGGTAGAGAATCATAAACAGTGGTGATTATATTACAAAAAGATAGGGTTAAATTAAAAAGAGATAGAGATAGCTATAGCTAGAGAGAAGAGAAATATCAAATATGTGTTTTATCTCCTGAAGATCCGCTAAAGGATATCTTGTTGTCGGCGAGTTTTTATAGATCAGTTTTTGTGTATGTTAAGCTAAGGCACCAAACTATACCCACATGATCAACTCTGCATAATTGCTTCTGTGGGGGTCACCTTTTTTCTGGTTTGTCCAAATAAAGATTACAAGTTTACTTCACGGACACTTATGTGGGGGTCACCTTTTGCTTTGTAATGCTTAAGGTTCTTACTTTGACAAGGTTTGTCTTCTTTTTTTTGGAATTAACTTTTACAAGATCTAAAGCTCTCAACAAATGTGGGGTGGATATATATATATATGTAACTTTAAGATATAACTCCATGATTCTTTTTGGGTGAATTTGTGTTGTCCTATTCCTACCTTTATGTATTATGAGAAGTTCTAGAGGGGAATCATTTTGTTTAATTTGTTCCAATAATTTCAAACTTGGGATACTTTTGGAATTGTAAGGAAATTGACTCTTTATCTGAAAATTACATTCATTTGAGGGCAAATTATATGAACATTCATGGGGGGTTTAGAACATTTTCAAACACATCTCATGCATTATCAATTCAAAATTTTAAACTTTTGTGATATTGTAAGTGACAAATTTGACCTATCTATCTCACTTCTATCAATTCTAAGTGATAGAAAGTGATCACGTGCACTGCAGGATGAGCTTGTATGAGCCTTCACCCTTGTTTGCTAGCAAAGCTTGATTAATCATTTGTATATATATCTTTCATGCCCATTCCACTATGTGCATTTGGATCACACACATATCTTATCCCAATTCACCCAATGAATTCTTTGCTCTTCCTTTTATTGACTCCACCAAAATTTACTAACCATTACACTTAGATCCCTACATAGAGAAATGGAGAGTTTGAAGCAACTCATTATGTAGGTTGAAATGGCTACATGGGCCAAGTCGGGTAACCAAAGTTTTTTTTTTTTTTTTTTTGTTAGGTGAAAAAAGGGATTTCCGATGTGGACTTATCGATCTCACGCCACGTGACGGTAATAGGTAATACCATGTGTACCATATGAGCCTTGTTAGGGTTATCACTTGAACCGCTCTTCTCTGAGTGTTGGGACAAAGATTCCTACTATCAAGCCATACCCCTATGTGGTAACCAAAGCTTCTATTTTTATCAAGACAAAAGCTTCTATATGAGTATGTAATACAGACTAGGGTTAGAGGAGGACTATATAATCCACAATAAAAAATTTTGTGAGCACTTCAAAATTGTGTAACTTGATATGTTTGTATGATATGTTACATTCAAGAATTTATATTATATTATATATATATATATATCATTTGGTTGAAAATATAAAAATATTTTTAATTGCAAATATAAAAAACTTATCACAGTGTCTTGATTTTTTTTTTCGTCTTTATTTGATGGCCAATATATATAGGAGATTATTTCAATTTCCGCAGCTTATATTGAAATTTTGACTACCAGCCCTCATTAGCCATATACATGTTCAATGGAATAAAAACTGCATTATGCGTTATTAACACAACTAAATGAGACTTTCTAGGTGCATGATTCATTTTGGTTCCATTCAATACTATTTTCTTTTCCTTTTAGGTATTGACCAAATGTCCAAGCTCCTTTTGCTTTCACTATTTTTTCCCTATTTGGGGACATCTGCTCAATGCCAATGTATTCTGAGAAAACGTGTGCATGTGTGTTGAAATCCCAATATTATTTTTTTTAAAGAAAAAAAGAAAATACATTATACATGTACACCTAATGGCTAGATGCAAATAATAGTTTCAGACTATTCTAGGATTCTCTTCATCTTAGTGAGTCTCATCTTTGCATGTCATTTTCCATAACCCCACCATTAGTCTCTCACTCTCTCTCTCTCTCTCTCTCCCCCAACCAAAACAAAGGCGAAAGGTAGAAAAGAAAGAAAGAGGGGGCTAAAGTTCCAAAAAGACAAACCAAACCACCTTTCATAACCATATAAGTGCTAGCTTTCCCACATAAAGTCTGGATATAACCATCTAAGGAGAGACTTCAAAGGAGCTCTCTGAGGATGAGTTTAAGAAATCAACTTGTAGGTGAGCACAGTTTGTGCTTCCAAGCCCCAACTTTCATTGAGTGGCTCAAGCCCTCACCCTCTGCTTCATCACTGTCATCATCATCATCCTCTTCCTCTTCTTCTTCTTCATATTCTTCCTTAACTACCCCAAAAGAGTTTGTTCAGGAGACTTTACAATGCTTGCCTCTTCTAGGCGGGTTTACTGAGACCAAACCCTTGAAACAGCAAGATATTAGACTCCAAAAGGAGGGTTACACAATCAAAGAAGAGGAGGTTGAGAAAGTTACTGTTGCCTTGCACATTGGTTTGCCTGACACGGGTGATTCTGATGCTGAGAAGATGATTTTTGACTCTAAGGAACAAGAACCCGTGAAGAAAAGCTTCCATGGTTGTTCTTTTAACACACAGAGTAGGTTTTGGATACCAACACCTGCTCAAATTCTTGTGGGGCCGATGCAGTTTGCTTGTTCCATATGCAGCAAGACCTTCAATAGGTACAATAACATGCAGGTTAGTTCTCATCAATTTCTTGACTTATTTCTTGAATTATTGTTTTTTTTTTTTTTTTTTTTTTCATTTTGGACTTGAAGAATATAATTATATTTTGGGACAAAATATAGCCTAAATATTATGTATGATCAAAACAAATATAGATCATAGAACTTCATGTTCCTGGTGAAACATGATAGAGGTGTTGTTTAAGTTTATTGCTTATATATTTTGTTCAATATATTCTTTCTTTGTGCTAATTAATAATTACTAAAGGTTAATGCACAGTTTCATGTACACCTCTTCTCAACTTCCTAAATTACCATTTGCTTTTTGCATGGTTGGAAAATTGAACCAACATAATGTATATTTCAAAAACTAAAACACCTCCAAGATTATGCATTCCTTGAAAGGGGAATTGTAATTCCCTTTACCAGCAAAAACCCTATTTTCTCTAAACGAAATTATCCATTCCCATGAAGATTCTAGTTTCCATCCAACTCCAAGAAGAAACAATCCCCAATGGAGTGCAGGCATGCATACCAATGATAATTTGCTTTAATTCTTGGTAATGGAGAAAAAGGCATAATAATATATACTACAAATCACTTAAATCTTGTTTTATGTTTATTTTGGTTGCTATCACATTAAGCATTCTGTTAGATATCAGCGTTGGTGTAGTTATTTTTTATAAGATATCATTCAATTTAGATATATTATTCTCTAAGTTTTATACCAACAAGGTTTGTATCTAAAAGAAGAAAGTCTTCAAGTCCTCTCTTTTAATGTCCATCAAGAATATGAAGCTAATTGAAACAAATGTAATTGAAGTTTGGAAAGAAAAAACTGAGAGCCTTAATTAAATGACCCCCTCTTCTATAGGAGTAATCCTTCAAGGCCTTTCTTTAATTTTTGTATGCAACATTTCCCTTTTGTTTGGCCACTCCCTACGATTTCTAAAAGGAAAACTTCTTGTAAAGCCCACTTTTTTGCCTCCTGTCCTTTAATTCTTCCTCTTTGGGTCAAAAGATAATGAGCTTGGGTTTGAAAAAAAGGACCAATTTGCTTATTGAATAAAGCTGAACATGATTACAAAGCAATATGAGCATCACAAGATGACAATTCCAACCAGAACTTTGGATACTCATTCTTTAAATAATAATTCTTAACCTTTTTATTAAAAGATGCAGGGAAATAGTCCACTGGTGAAGGCCCTAAACAAGCCAAAATAATCAATAGCCTTTTTGTAACTTACACTTTCCCGATCATGGCATGTTGCAATCTTAAATAGTTCATCAATAATGACATTACCAAAACTTATTCCTAGTGCTAGCTTAGGGAGGAATTAAAATCATTTATCCATTCTAAGTGTTTCACTTTATACTTTATTAATCATACCCTCAAGAAGTGCTACTGTCCATAATTGAGAATCAACCAACAATTCTAATTGTAAACAAATACATATGTACCTAGTTAAAGGTTATTTTTATTTATCTTATGAGATTCGAGATTTAAACAAATTTGATGCAAGTATGATATAAATTAGACATGAATGTATAAAAAGTTTTATCCATTCTAAGTGTTTCACTTTATCTTCTATTAATTACAGTATGCTATGTGTTAAATTTTTTTTTTTTTTTTTTGGAACTTTTAGTTATTTTACAAGGAAATAAAAATGGATGTGCCAAATTGTAATTGGTTATTGAAAATAATCTTTTTTTATTATATATTTTTTATAGATGCATATGTGGGGGCATGGATCCGAATATAGAAAAGGACCAGATTCACTTAAAGGAACTCAACCAGCTGCCATGCTAAGGCTGCCATGCTATTGCTGTGCTCAAGGCTGCAAGAACAACATCAACCATCCGCGAGCGAAGCCACTGAAAGACTTCAGAACACTGCAAACTCACTACAAAAGGAAGCATGGAGCAAAGCCATTTATGTGTAGAAAATGTGGGAAAACATTTGCAGTGAAAGGAGATTGGAGGACACATGAAAAGAATTGTGGGAAGTTGTGGTATTGCACTTGTGGTTCTGACTTTAAGCATAAGAGATCACTTAAAGATCACATCAGGTCCTTTGGAAAAGGCCATTCCCCACACCCTTCTCTTGATGGTTTTGAAGATGAAAAGGAATGCATCACAGGTTCTGAGGATGAATTCGCTCGCTAATTAACTAGCTCTTGATCCATGGCTTACAAGTTTAATCCCTTCCCATTTCAGCTTTGTTTGATATAGACGTAAAATCTAAGTATGCATGCTTATCTAAGCTTGTGCTCAGTAACAAAAAATTCTCAAAACAATTTGCGCGGAGGCACCACTGGGAGCGGTTTGTTTCGGAGCACTTGCTGGGCGATAAGCAGAATTAATATGTATCTTTCAATATTTAGACGGTTTGCATAGTTAACTATGTTAATAAGCTGATTGCCACAAGTGATGAAGTAGATGAATTTTCTTCTCTTATCAACAAAAACTAGGCATTAGAAATTAATGTTTAAGCTTTTGTTCTAAGGAGAAAATTTGTCCGCTTCATTCCTAACTGGTAATCTTTTATAAGATGATTGTATTCTTGTTATCTTTTACAGCTTACATTATCATCTCTCTCTCTCTCTCTCTCTCTCTGAAAAGTTGATTTCTATATGAATCTGTTTTTAGCACCTTTCCATTTTGGCATTAGCTTTTTAACTTATTTATTTATCTATAACTTTTTCATTCATTTTTTTTCAAGGTACAATTATGTTTCAACCAACTTTCAGCAACCAATTAGCATAAACATTCGGCCAAAAATTGCATCCAAACACATACGTATCTTTCTATATGCTTCAAAGAATTATAAATAAATATGTATAAATTATCAAATTAAACTCTCCTATATCAACTGATCAGGACTAAGATCTACTATGCATATGAAAGCTCCTTTGAGAAAACTCAATAATGTTTTCTAAGATTTCTAGACAAGATTGTGCAGTTTGTCATTTTCTCCCGTACAAATCAGAAAACAGCAACTACATGTTTGTGGATTTTGAACTAATATCTACATTCCCTATACCATTATTATAGGAGTTGAGTTATAACTTATTTGCCATATATACATAATTTAGTTATTAAGTGCTCGACGAGCTCTAAATATTCACATTTACCAAAAAATAAATTAAATTAAATTAAATATATGTATGAATTTTCCACATGCAATGTAGAAGATGGGAAAGAGTTAGAAGTTAGAACCCTACTAGCATATGCGATCTGTATATTTTACAAAAAGCCTTAGGCCATAAATGAAAATATAAAAATACAGAACCCTCAAAGTATATATAATTAATGATTATATTATTTTATATAGTGAAATTTGGAGAAATCATTTTATTTGACAAGAGCCTGACCAACTGTAGCAGAACACTAAGGAAAAACTACTTGCATGTGAATCCTTGCCTTTTCCATCTAATGGATTAACTAGAGATATCTAATTAAATAGTACTAAGTCAAAAGGATACCCGTAAAATTACACTATCGTTTTATTGTCCCTACTTTCAAAAGCATAGTGGGGAAGTTGGTGAGAGTCCAATTTGGAGGCCTAATTACCAAATCAAAAATCCACCAACTGAGATTACAATATCAACCAGAGAATGATTGGGTACTAATTAACCTCAATGGAAAATTCATTTAGTCTTACTTTGAGGACTTTCTGATAATACACACCCACAAGATTGAAAGCCCAAAATACCCCCACACACACACAAAAAAATTGCTTAGTATGTGTGAAAAAGAGATTTCCAGAAGACTTTTTTCTAAACCAAGATGCAAGGCTATCTAGATCAGTAGTGATACACAAAACAAGAGAGAGAGAGAGAGAGAGAGAGAGAGAGAGAGAGAGAGAGAGAGAAGGGGTTGAAATTTGGCTTCTTCTGTGGTACTCGGTAGGCTTGACCAAAGACTTAAAGGTGTAGGAAAATTTGTGAGAAGGTGTTTGATTTTAAAAGATGAGGGACCTCCCTCCACCATGGTTTGTCGGGTGAGAAAACAATCATATAGAGGGGAAAAGAACAACTGCCCTCTTTATCTCCATTGATTTAGCTTAAACTGTGTTCATATTCAAAAGAGGCAGTTTGAGTGTAACACCATTGAATTTAAGCCACTTCTTTGAGCCAACAGGTATAGCAACTTTCTAGCTAGCTAGCCACCAAGCTGGTCGGTAAGGAGGCTCAGTTTCTTTTCCTCCATGCATATCCTTTTTAGTATTGCCATCAAGTATATATCATCATCATTAAAATTTAAAACCTAATAGTCCATGCACAGGAGGACTGATAGGAAAAGAATTTAAGGAATACAAACAAGTTTACACGTGCCTACACAGATTGTCTTTTGCTAATATGACATTTTTTACAAATTAGTGCAAACTAGTGTGCACTAATTAGTAAAGGACAAGACATTTTTTTTAGGCTTTGTGGTAGCCTAGGGTGACGGTATCTTGTTTTTTACTGACTTTAAGATCAAAGCGTGTTCGCCATTTTATGTCTTCACCTTATGACAAGGTATCGTTTGATAAAAGAGGAATCACAAGCTAAAGTTCTCCGCCCACGGAATATAGAGAAAAGGATAAAAACATTCATCACTCTAATTAAGGAATCCACTAATTAAGAGATATAGAGCAATAAACTCACCACCTATTTGAATCCATCAAGGGATAAGAGTCAATATGGAGAAATCTTTCTTACAAGCCAATGGCTGAAAATAACACTTATGATTCTCTTATTTGCATCCATACATGAGTTAGGACTTATATATAGGACCAATCCTTAAAGCATGAGGAATGACATCCTACATATTTCCAAGATCAAAACATTCAACAAAAATCGAAGTCTAAAACAATTTTTCACAGCACAAATAACAAGAATCATCAACAAGACTTTAAGAAATACAGTTTGGAAAGTGAAAAATCTAATTTTGACCCTATGTAGTCCAATAATAGAGTGATTATCACTTTTATCCCAAACAATCAATAACGGCTTAACAACTACACAATGATAAAGAAATCACAAATATATAACCATAAATCCATAATTTAAAAGCAATAAAATAAAGAATAAAACAAATACAGGAATTTGGTGAAAAGAAGTGAAAAACTGTAAAAACCACCTTAGGATAACTTATAAAAAAAAAAGTTTACAACATACTATTTACAAAACCTTTGCATAGCAAACAACCCATACCGTTCTAGTGCATCAACTCAAACCCTCCATGCTAGACTATAAATTTGGAATGTAAGTGGACTCACTTACAAATTTTACAGTTTATCTAATTTCATAAGAATTTAATTAGTGTAAAAAATTATAACTTTTGAGATGTATATGTATAAAAGAGGATTTTTTTGCTTAGGGCCTTTATGCTCAAGAAGAACGGCACTTGTTTAGATTCTTGGTGCTCAACCTTAGGGTAGATTTAGGAATACTAGTTCCAAATTCTCAGTCTATCAAGGTTTGAGCGAGGGTATTATAAAATTTCTGTCTAACTTTAATGATGTCTTGATTCTTGAGTTAGCTTCTTGAACTTCAACACAGTAACTCCTAACTTGACCTTTTAATAACTTTATTGCACCCACGAAAACCCTTAATGCTACATGTTTTGGCACATAAAATTTTCTAATCTAAATCTTACCAATTTTCAAACAATCTAACTATTCCCCATCTTAAAGAATCGGGTCAAGCGATGATTTAACACTAAACCCAAACTAACTCGAGCCCTTTAAATTGTTTTTTAAAATAAAAAAATTTAAAATAAAAAATTTAGAGTTTTAGCACATTATATATACTATATGAGTTGCTACACAATGTGTGGTACAACTTATTATTAGTTTTTTCCAATATTTTAATAAATTTTTGTAAGAATCTTGTAACTTAACTGATTAACACCTCGTAGTATTTTCAATAGAGACATTTAGGGTTCAAATCCCCACTCCAACTATCGATGTATAAAAAAAATATTTCAATAAATATACTTATAAAAAATTGTAATCTTTAGTTATTTTATAAACAAAATAGAAGGACACTAAGAATAATGTAGTGATTTGATCATACTATATATACATATATGCATTTACAAAATGAAAATTGCATGATATAGTGGCTAATATAGATAGGCATGTTTCATGCCTACTAAAAAATGCAAATTTCCTTCAATTATTGTTTTTACATTCTTGATCGTGTGTTACTAAATTTATTTATTTATTTCCTTTTTTTTTAGACATTGTTTCAATAAAAAACTAAATTTGAGCAAAAATATCAAATTTCAAATCAATTGTTTCTCACATAAAAAAAAAAAAAAAAACCAATCATTATGTTTAAAATAATTAATATAACAAAATAAACATATTTAATCTTTCTAATTACATAGAATAAATACTACAATCTAGTTCCACACACACATATATGAATTCACAAATACTTAATTTCTTATGGCGCATTAGTTTCAATTGTTGTCAAAGCAACTAAACATGAGGAAGAATGTCACATTCTAAATTTATTATTATTATTATTCCAACTAAAAATTATTTCTCATATAGAGTTTATAAAAATAATCATATAAACTTATTTAATGTAAATAATTAATGCACAACTATAAATAATTAATAGATGCATTTACTCTATTGGCTAATTTAATGAACTAATATTTTGATATAAATGCAAACTTTGTTAAAGTAGACACCTAAATAAAGATAATTTCAAAGAATGTGCCACATGGTACAACCTCATACTCTCCAACATGAGCTCTCTCTCTCTCTCTCTCTCTCTCTCTCTCTCTCTCTCTCTCTCTCTTGATTATTTGTGATATTGAGATATGTTTTTGGCTTAAAATGATTATTTATAATGTAATTACTTGTTAGTTCTAAATTCAATATTAAAAAAAAAAAAAAAATCTATTTGTTTGGTTTTTCATATTTCAGATCAAATGGGTTAATACTAAAATCTTATAAAACAGGTCAACATGATTGTCTCTTTTAATAAACAAGTCATGTTAGGATTGATGAATCCTAACTTGTTTAATAAATGTGTCAAGTTAGTGTTGACCAATATAGTTGAATACTCATGAGTCAACACAATACGAACCAGACACACGAATATGAATTGGCACCTTAACTCACCACCCCTACTCCTATTGTATAATTTAATAAACAGGTCATGTTAGGGTCGATGAATCCTAACCCGTTTAATAAATGTGTCAGGTTAGTGTTAACCAATATAATTGAATACTCACGAGTCAACACAATACGAACCCTACACACGAACACGAATTATCACCCTAACTCACCACCCCTACTCCTATTGTATTGTACCTTACCGGTTAACACCTTTTTTTTCCCTATAGAAGAAAGAACATTCAGTTATATGAATCAAACAAATGAGAAATTAGTCAAAACAACAAAGTCTAAATTTGGTGGAACAGACTCCATCCAGACTTGTAATGGAAAAGAAATTTTTGTTCTATGTGCTAAGACATGTGCAACTGTATTATCTTGCCTAACAACATAAGAGAAGGAAAAGTTCTGTAGAGAGCTTGCAACAGACACAATGTCTTTAATAATGTGGCCAACATGAGATTATTCCAAACCACCCCTGCGTAAAATGTTTATTACTACCTTTGAATCACGTTTCAATTGTAAATTGCACCGCTTGTCTAGCTACTAATAATTCATAGGTCAGTATACATCATTAAATTCACATAAATGACACCTGTTATTTTAACTTGATCATTTATACACAGAGATAAGACCAATGTTCAAAAACTAAAATCAAGGAACAAACTAACATCCAATGCCAAAATAAAGCTAAAGCTAAAATTAAGGCCTCAGTACTCCTAGGACTCTGTTAATATCTAAAAAGGTAAAATACTATTTTGATTTCTAAACTTTACCAAAAGTTTGTTTTTTATCCATAAACTTTAAGAAGTTCATTTTTCATCCCTAAAAGTTTGTTTTTTATCCTTAAACTTTAAGAAGTTCATTTTTCGTCCCTAAATTATTGAAAAGTCCATATTTCGTCTTTAAACTATTGAAAATGTTTTATTTATGTCCTTAAACTTTACTAAAAGTTTGTTTTTCATCCCTAAACTATTGAAAAAGTTCTTTTTTCATCCTTATTTTTGTCTCTATACTATTCAAAAAACTATTTACAAAGTTTAGGGATGAAAAAGAACTTTTTAAAGTTTAGAGACGAAAAATAAACTTTTAGTAAAGTTTAGGGACCAAAATAGTAGTTTACTCTATCTAAAACTACTTATGGATTGATAGCACATGCTATTTAACATAAATAATAATTTTTTTTTTTTTAGTAATGTTGTTCTAGTAACGTTGTTTAAGTATTATGGAAATACATGTGAATGAAAAAGTGTTGTGGAAATACGTGTTGCGTTGTTTAAACAACGAAAACTGTCGTTTAAACAACACAACCAAACAGGCCATAATATCTAATAGTGGTTATCAAATCTTAATTCAATATTGACATAAACTTTCCCGTGATATTTTAATATAAATTCCAACACTTGGGAGCTAACAAATATTCTCATTATAGTCATAGATGGTCAGGGTTAGGACTTAGGACAAAAGTTATATGCTAGGTGATGAACCAAATAATTCACTTCGTCCAGACAATCCACACTGGACGATCAGAAGCGCCATTAAACAGACATTTAATGGCGGAACCGTTACACACCAATAAATATAGGAGATATGGCCGTTGGAGGGGACATCAAGCCATCTCGTTGAGCCACAAGAAGACGTTACTAGAAGGGAAGACCCTATATATAAACAATATTAGACTCCTAGAAAAGGTACTCAGACACTTACATTTAAATAACAAGAGACCTGCATACTATCATTATCTTTGCTCAATATACTCAATTTTCATTTGACTTTATCATCGGAGGTTCGGTGGCCGACACCACACCAATGACCAATCAAGCAAAGTTCTATCTTTTGATCTCGTGCAGGTTCCTTGAAGCGCCAACGACGCGTTCCATTTGGACGAACATAAGCAACTGACGATTTTTGACATTATTAGTTTCGCGTCGTCTGTGGGGACGACTTCAAACCCTAGTTTGATAACATAGCTCTACCCCTTCCAACACCCAGATGGAGTCTAACACACCTCAAGATGCAACGGCATTAGCCCTGCAAATTCAGACACTCACAGCTAATATAGAGGAGCTCCTAAGTCATAAAAAAACGTGACACGTTTGTTTGTTTTGGCTAAATACCTAATATTTTAACGTTAGTTTGTCTACCTTTTTCAGTCAAAAAAAAAAAAAAAAAAAAAACGTTAGCCTCAACAAACATGGCAGGCTCATCTTTTTCATTCATAGTTTTAGTAATCTAATCAGTATCGATCCTATCTTCACATTCCACCATTTGATTGAAGAAGAACGGCCCACCACCACCACCTCCATACATTGCAATGCTCAAGAGGAAAGATGGTGAACAAATTATTAATTACACTAGAAATCCACTTTTCATTATTTTATTATTATTATTAAATATCCATAAAATATGTCACACACTAGTCAATATATGACACCTACGAAAATTCAATATATATATATATATATTAGAGCATTCGTAGCAGATGTTGCAAAAATTATGCCATTTTACCACATCAAATACTTACTTTATTATTTTACCACATCATTTTACAACATCTCATTTATCAGATGTTTTATAATTCAATTCTATATATTAAAATAATATTTACTACACATTAAAATACATTAAAATACAATAAAATAATAATTTTTGGTTTACCACATCTGTCCGTACCGTTGCAAATTTGCAACGGTACGGACACAAATTGTATAATTTTACAACATATGCAATATCTGATGGGGAGCTGATTTTCCTGATGGTGTGGGATATGTGCCAAATATTTAGCATTTGGCATATATCCCACATCTACCTACTGTGGTGCTCTTACAAACACAATTTGTGATATAATCTATCCACTCTTCAACCCATTCATTCCAATTAAAATGTTTCTTACCCACGTGTAGTTAAGAGTTCTAAAAAAAAACACCACTTTTTATTTTATTTTATCCATTTTCAATTAAAAATGATATTCTTTATGAACCTTTTCTATTCCTTTTTTTGCTCTTCCAAATAGCAACATAAATGTCGAAGTGAACATATTAATTAATCTGAAATAACCCAATTTCAAAGAATCTGTAAAAGGAAAAATTAAATGAAAAAAAAAATAGTCCTTTTGAGCACACATAATGTTGTATGGTGTACCCACATGATAAACGTTGTCACGTTCTTGACTTCTAAAAAGAAGAAGAAATAAACCTTCAGCATAGTTATCAAAACCATAAAATATACCATAAAATAAATATATTAATAAAAAATTAACAAAATTAATTAACGAGAAATGCTGTATCCACAACATTTTCACAACAAATTTTAAGTGGTAGGTTGTTATAGGTGGTTAAAAAAGTAATTTAAGTTGTGAATTCAAATTAGAGCCAATAACAACTTACCACTTATGATTTGTTGTGAAAATATTGTGGACATAACACTTCTCTTAATTAATTATGGCTAGATTTATACATAAATATGTTAATATATTAAAGACTGAAATTAATACAGTATAATTTCATAGAAAATATAAGTTTCATTGAAATATTTAGAACTTGCTTACTACTCAATAGCTCTGTATCTGACAGCTGAGTATTTCGTCATTCTAAAATATCTACTCACAATAACAATGGAAATTATAATGAGTTGCGAATAAGAGGGGAAAAAAAGTGAGCCATTGTGAGCTTAAGAGAAAGTTGGAAGGTCCTAGCCAAAAGAGAGGAACAGAGAGAGTTGGAACCATCGTCAAGAAAATGCATACCCCATCTGTTTCCAATATAACCAATATATCTCTGCTAGTTATGTTCCTTTATGTCACATCTGGCACAGAAATAACCCCATATTCCTTCAGGCAGTAATCACCCAAGGCTCTTGATAGTTTCTGAAGAACTCAATATCAGCTCATTCTTCTTTGCTTCCTTTGCCAACTTTTCTGCAATTTCCCTTACAACGTCATTCTTATAATTTCTCTTTTTCTTGATTGGTACACTTCTTGTGAATCCATCAAGATAGGAGGGAAAAATCACTATCACCTATACAACCCCATCTTACCCACCCACAGTTACGTCAGCTGCTTTAAAATAACTTTGTTAATTATTTGAAATTTTATCTAACATACAATATATTCCAAAACTTGTAAATTTAAGATTTTAAAGTCTTCATTTTATCTCTCAGCTAAACCAAAATTTATTGTTTCAATAGAACCCTATTGGATTCTCAATATATATATATATATATATATATAAAATAAATATTTAAGCACTAACCAACCATAATTGGAACAATAAGAGTATCAACATTGGTGGTGCCAAAATTTTAGCAATTTGGCATCACAAAAAGTTATTTTATCTATTTTACCACCCCACTTTACAAAAAACTCAAATTAGTGGTTTTATTTTAGCATTCAATACAATAAGATAATATAAACAGCACAATAAAATAATATAATTATTACAATAAACAACAACCACCACCACCAACACAATAAAATAATATATATTTTAATAATTTTTTTTTACCATCTTAGTTATTGTGTGCACTGTAACTTAGTAGCAAAAAGAAATGGGTTTTGCTCCATTAATGCAACCCACTTTTGCTATATTTTGATAATAAATTTAGCATTTTAGCAAAATACCTACTATAATACTAATGCTTTAAAGGCAATTCTAATGCTTTAAGAAAACATAATCATATTATTGATTTAATTCACAAAAACATGGATTTTATAATTATTTGTAGGATCTATTTGAATAAAATAACACAAACCCACATACACATCACACGTGCTACTCCAACAGAACAAATAGACTCAAATTCAAAAATCATGATAAGATTAAGGAGTCCTCCCCACCCACCCCGTACCCAATACCCACAGGAAAGTCAACGATAATCATTTGAAATCGTATATATCTACTTTTACAAATGGGTGGCCCCAAAAAACCAAAAAAAAAAAGGAGAAAGGGGAAGAAAAAGCAAAAAAAAAGAAAAAAAAAAAGACATTGAATTTAGGGTTTTATCCTTTCGAGTCTTACCTTTAACAATATCAAAAACATTTTTATCATTTTGGGAGAGTGAGAGATCTGGAAGAATGCTAGAGAGAGCGCTGAGAGAACACCAGAGAGATAACCATCTAATTTTTTTATTTTATTTTATTTGTATATATATGCTTACCTACTTTGCCGGTAACTAGTATCCATTAAAATTTTATATGAAAGGTCAGGATTAAAACACCACCAAATTTACTGTTGAGATTGAGGTAAATATTATACCAAAAAAAAAAAAAAAAAAAAGAAGAAGAAGAAAGAAAGAAAGAAAGAAATAAAGGATATAGTAGAAGGACCCTTCAATGGTTATAGAGTACAAATTATATAACAATATTAAGTATTGCATTGGTTCAAGTGAGTAACATTTTTTTTGGTGTTGTATTTCAATTTTCATATAAATATATATATATATATGTATTGATAAGAAGTATTTAATATTTTTTATTTGAACGCTACCTCTTTATTCCCATTATCTACCTATTAAAAAAAAGTATTGCTCTATGAAAATATTATATTATCCTTTAGTGGATTCGTTGTGTTGTTTTGAATAGCTGGAAAAATTTTAGTGCATAGCCGATAGTGAAGCATCTTTGATTAAAAAGTTAGAAGAAAGAAGATTAACATTTTCCATTTATGTTTTTTTTTTTCATTCTTTTTATAATAATTAATGGTTTAGACTAATTTATGGTTGGATCGACTGGACCAAAAAAATGAAGTATTCAAGCTCTGTTTAGAAAAAAAAAAAAACCCAATTGGTTAGAAGCATCTCAGATATAGATATAAGATACTTCATTCGTTTTGGTATAAAAGGTATAGGCCTATTGGGTGCTTTAAATTACAGCCCATATATTAAGCAAATTCCATTTTGAAAACCACCACCCAACGTGGGAATATCACTTTAAGAAAAGTATTAAACCAGTAATTCTTCTAAAAGGAAATGGAAATATGGTTCTAAATTAAAAATTTGTCTTTTCTTTTTTCTCTTCTTCCTATGCATCCTAATCATATTTCCTACATAAAGCCAACTAAAAATAATAATATATATTCAAAAAGTCATTTGGAAAATTAATTTTTGTATTAGATGACTTACCACTTTTTTCTTTTTCTTTTTTTATTTCGATAGTTACAAATTTACAATGTGGGATGAGAGATTTGAACATTGAATGTTATGGACACACCAACCAGGAACTAGTTAAACTACAAGATTTGCTATTAACTTTTATTGGTTTATACTTTATAGTACTACATCTTGTTTACTCTTGAAATACTTATGTAGACATTCAATTTTACACCCATAATTTAACCTTGAGAGATGACCAAAATAATCATTCTAAGCACTCAAAAATCATGATTGCATTTCACTCATTAAGTCATTCATCACATATCATAAAAATGATTTTGAGATTCTAACGATCACAACGATACGTTCGGTTCCTGAATCGGGCGGTCGAATCAAAAGACATCATAAGATTAAATTTTAACAGCATGCATGCATTTATTTGGAAGGAATTAATCACATGTGATTATTGAAATTAATTTTGATTGGTTAATAATTAAAATTAATTAAATTAATTTTTGTAATTGGTTAAGTAGTTTTGTTAAAATAAGTTTGGTTGCATGGGAATAAAAGAAATAATCTGAAAATGTTAAAAATTAAACTAATAATTAAGATTTAGGGTGATTATCTTTGAGATAATTATTTTAAACATTTAATTATCAAGTTAAGGTGAATTTTATCAGGAATGTGAGTCCAAGACACGTCCAAGTATAATTCCCAGCTCAGAAAAATGCCCAAAAAAGAGTCCAAAATGTGCAAGAAGACAGAATCGGGTGAAGCTGTTAGGAGTGCTAATCAGCAGTTGGAAAGTGCCACCCAGCACTTCAATAGTGTCGATTAGCACAAATTGCAAAATGGGCCCAGATACGTTTTGTTCAGGTCAAAACTCATCAAATTTAATTTTTTGAGATAATATCTGACCTAACTCGTGTCTTCTAACTTCTAAAGCAACCCTAACTTATTTTTTAAGCAGATACACCTCTATAACTAGAGGAGAAAAACCAAAATTCAACATTCCTCTCCCCTTAACGTAAAAGAAACTCTGGAAGTCTGACTTTAAGATTTTCTTTTTTGTTAAGTGCTAATGCTTTAGATTTTAGAGAGATCCTTTCTCTCAGACTTCTAAAGCAATTCCCCCATTTGTTTAAAGAATTTATGCAAGTAAGTAATTTGTTTATTAGTTTTTTTTTATTCACATGTTTGTTTGCATACTTGTTTAAAGTTTATTCATAACATGCTTTCATATTTTCTTAATCAATCTGTTCATATGATAATCTCATGATTCATGCATAATAGATCCAAGATGATGTATGAAGTTTCTATTATGAATCTATAACTCTTTCTTGAAATCTCTTTTTTTTTTTTCAATAAAAATAGATCTAGATATTTCTCTCAAATCTCATGTTTTCTATCTAAATAAAAATAGATCTGGATTTTTCTCTACTGTTTTTCTTTCTAAATAAAAACAGATCTAGATTTCTCTCTCAAATCTCATGTTTTCTATCTAAATAAAAATAGATCTGGATTTTTCTCTACTGTTTTTCTTTCTAAGTAAAAACATATCTAGATTTTTCTCTCCAAAACTCATCGTTTTCTTACTAACAAAAACATATTTAAAATATTTTCTTAATTTCTTATGTTGTAATAAAAAACAAATCTAAAATACCTTTTTCAAAATTTACTCTTGTTTTAAAAAGAGTAGATTCATAAAAGTCCACTTCTTGACTTAATCTTAGATTTATCATTTAAACACATGTTGCATTTCATCACTATATGTTAATGGGTACTTAAATGATCATTAGAGTCTAGAAGATCGGATTTTATCCTGGTAGGATGGGTGCCTAACACCTTCCCATCCTGTAACCTAGACCCCAAACCATAGATCTTAGATTCGTAGAGTAGTTTTTTGTTGATAGATTGTAACTAGGACAAATAGCTTTGTAATTTTTTACTTAGATTCTAATTAGGACCAAAGCCATGTAAAGTTTCTTTCTATCAATTGTAATTGTTCAAATAAATAAGAACTTGATGTTATTTATGTAACTTTGTAGTCTATAAAAAATAAGTGGCGACTCCACAATAAACAAAATTCCCAAAGGAGAGGTGCCGATACCATCTCTTTTTAAGAGATCCCAAATGTTTTGGTCTCTCACAACTTAATAATATTTCATTTAACTGAGGTGAGAATAATTTTCCTATCATAGACTTCAACAAATACCTTAGTTGAAAAATAAATACTTTTTTTTTTTTTTTTTTGCTACATTAAACTTGGGGATGAAGTTGAATCTTGTGCATTCTCGTGGAGGAAGCTAAGAGGTGCCTACTAACCTAAGGTCATTGATTCCAAAATAAATACTTACTAGTAGGGATTGTCAACGAACCATGATAATTCCATAGTTTGTTTGAATCCTGTACATTGTTGTGGAATATAATAAGCCTATCATCTGTCCATCAAATAAGAGAAGAAATAAAAGATAATGATGATAATAGCAATTTAAATCTATCCCAACCATACTAAAGGGTGAAATAGGGGTATACAAGTGAACACCATATGTTTGTTTAAATTTTTGGATTTCCGATTTGGTATTGAAGGGTTCGATTCCAATTTATTGTTTGGGTTTTGGTATGAACTTGAGCTCTAATTGATGCTTTTTTTTTTTTTAAAGAGATATGATATCGATGTAATAAGGGTTTCTCTAGCACTTGGCAAGTAAGACAACCTAAAGCCCCAAATATTTAACTAATAGAATTATCCCTTTACTTGTAAAAGTTTAATTAGACCCAATATATTAACCAATATATAAAAATAATTTTTCCAATATAAAAAGCAAAAAACAACTTTATGTCACTTCATTGGTTGTATTGACTGTTCATTTGTTTTGATTGAGAGTTCTTGATTGGAGAACTCATAATCTCCCACACTCATAAACTAAAATATCTTTTTTCTTTCTTTCTTTCTCTCTCTCTCTCTCAAAAACCAAAAGCAAAATTAAAACTAACAAATTTAAATATAAAAAAAATCAATCTCAAACCTCATTTGTTATGCTCATAGCTAGAAAAATGGCCTCTTTTGATTTAATAAATAAAAGGCACTCTTTTTTAAAAGCCTTCTGCTTGTCGCTTTGTCCTTGGATCAGAAATTCAAGATTGACCATGCAATAGTCTTTGAACAATTCAGCGGTTTGACTTGGGAACAGTTGTATAGTAATAATATTGACATTTGACATAAACTTTAAGAGATATTAAACGACCTTAGAGCATTAGCATCCGGGATTCTAAAAAATATCTCAATTTACCATCTTAAAAACTACTTTATCTATTTTACAAACCATTTTACAACCCACCTAATATCCCAATTCTTATTTTTCACACCTCACCCAAATACTATTCAATTTTTATTCATTTCATTCTCTATTTCTCTCTCTTCCTCACCATCTCTCTCTTTTTTCCTCACCCTTTCTCTTTCTTCACCCACAATCAAAACCAATCACCACTTCCACATCCAGCCACTGCCACATCTAGCCACTGCCACTGCCACAAACACCCACTATAGACACCGCATTTTGTACTCCTTCCGACTCGAGCCCCCGTTCCCCAATAATGTTGAATTCTAAGACCCAAGGTTGGTTTTGGGGCAAAATTAAATGTTAAATTGACTTGAGAAATGTTAAAATGAAAAATATAAATTTTAATGAGCAAATAAATCTATTTTCGGAAAAATAAAGCCAAGGAAACCCTCGCTATGCGCACGCAAGAATCGGCCTGTGCATGCAGCTTTCTGCATGCGTACGCAAGCTCGATCTTGTGCACGCATAACAAATTCTAGAAACCTATACAAGACAAGTTTTCTGCATTAATGTTAAGGTTTGGAACAAATCCCACACCGTTTGGGAGTCGTTCCAAATCCCTTTTTTCACACTATAAGTAGCCTCACATGGTATATTTTCAAAACAAATAGAAATCTCACGGGAAAACACTAAGATTCATTAGAAATAGTGAATCAAAGAGGGAGTTTTTCATAAAACATTCTCAAGTCAATTTTCTTTTGATTAGGGCATTTTCTGGCCTTGATATTTGAGTTTAAGATTACTAATTACTGTTTTATTGAATTGTGAATAGATTTGACTGTGGGGAAAGGTCAAAAATCAAGCTTGAAGAGTTTTTGTTTGAGGTATTAAGTTTTAAACCTTTCTTTTCTTTTCTTTTCTGCTCTTTAATCCTTCTGTTTGCTTTATTTTCTTGTTATAATATGCTTTAATATGTTTATCTAGCTTAGGTTTATGTTTTTGTATGTTTAAAATGCATGTTAGGATGTTAGATTCAGTGTTTTAAGTTCTGCTATGTTTCTAGGGTTTCTGGGCAGAAACCTGCGCACGCATAATCTTGCCTGCACATGAACTTGCTCAGAAATCCTAATTTTTTTTATATTTGTTTTTGCTTCTACTTTCACATGTATGCTTTTGTATAGCCTCTTTCTCGTATTTTCATGCTTTCAAAGCTTCTGTTTCACATGTTTGTTTGCTTGTTTGCTATCACATGTTAGAATTAGGGTTTATCTAGTGTTTTGTTGTTTTGATGCTATGAACATGCATTCACATGCCCATGCATGATGCCATAGGTGCTGAGTTGCTGCAAGGTAAGTAAAAGGTAAGTTATGCGTTTGTATTGAACATACATTTGTGATGTGATCTTGCTTAGGTTTAATGATAATTGTGATCTTGATGCCTTGGATGATGACATGTTTTGATTGGCTTTGTTTCTACTCTTGATTTAATGATTCACATGTTTCTACCTTGGATATGATGATAGAGTTTATGATGAAGCATGCTTAGATGTATGATTAGGGTTTGTGAGATGATGAATGCTTTGATGCCATAATGAGATGAATGATAGGTTGTTTGATATGCATGATTAGATGTATGGTAGGTTTTGGTTTAATAAGGTTAAGACATAAGACACAATGATGGGAAGCCAACCCTATTGTTGGGTGGGTTTGGGTGCCTAACTGTTAGCATTAGTGCCCTTAAATCCTATTGTATAATGTTATGTTTGACATTATGTATGATTTAATGTTATGATTAATAAAGTTGTTTTATTATTATCTAAAATAATGGTAACATAAATATTTGGACATTATCATATAGTCCATGAGAAGTATAGTATGTGATTTATGTGATTTAGTCACAGAAGATATAGATCACAAGTTCTTTGTAAATTCAGAATTTTAGTTCGTAGTTGGTAATGAAATTGGGTATTTTATCTGCGAAAATTATAACATATCAACTAAGATGATTTGTCTTGATCATGGAAGTAGAGACTTCTAGTTGATATGTTGATATGTTTTAAAAGTTAAAACATATTGAACTAGACCGTTGTGAGATTTATTATTCTCCTAACGACTGTCAAATGAATAATAAATCTCACTACTTCTATTTGCATGAACTCTTAATTTTAAAAGAATAATGGACCTGATTATGAGGTGTAGGTTACTTTGATATATCAGGAGTGAGATCTAAAGTCACGATCAAAACCTCAGTCTGTTGGGCAGCCACATTTAGTGTTGATGGAACATATATTCTCAAGATGGAATTCATAATCTCTTAACAGAGATATAAAATATTCCCTTAAGATAAGTTTAATGAGTTTGGTTATTCAGAGTGTTAGGCCTAACCACTTTAGTAAGGAGTTACTAAAGTATATATTTATGAAATTAGATTTCATAAATATATGATGAATAATTTAAAGGATTAAACCGGGTACTCGAGAATTAAGATGTAGTAATCTTCAAAGTGGCAGTCTACATTCATGACTTTGTATTACTACGAATATTTTATGAAGGGGTTGTATGTATAATAAAGTTTTGAAATATAATTTATTAATAAGGTCTAGAGTGCAATTATATTTATATAGTGGTATTAAATATAATTAATGGTAACTTTAGATTTGTCAAGAGTTGACAGAAAAGCTCAAGGCCGATTGGAGCTAAAGTCTTATTTGTTCCCTTTTGGTCCCACTCCAAGCCACACACTAAAGCTCAATTGGAAAGGCCCAATAGGCCAGCTCAATTAGATAATTAGTTAGATATAAAAGGAGAAACATACAGAATTTTATAGATGATACTTTATTGTGAAATGGTGTGTATGTGTGAGTGAAGCCACTCGATTATTCTCCCTTGGAAATTGATTGAGAGATCACACTTCTTGGGCGTAAAGTGGAATTGGAGTGAAAATTAAAAGTGTTCCCAAGTACTTCTAATCTTTTGTTTTGAATTTCACCACACCAAGGTACGCTCTCTTGTTCTTTAATTCTGAAATTTACATAGTGCATGTTATCAATCATGAATGAAGTAGATTCGTGTTTGTTGCTTCCGCTGTGTGTTTTGTATGAGATACAAAACCAGTTTTTCCAACAATTGGTATCAGAGCAGTCTTCAATATCATGCTTGTATAACATGTGATTGAGTTTTATAATTAAAGAAAAACCGTTTTCTTGGTGTTCTAGTTTACTGCAGTAAAATTTCTGCATATTTATGTTCTTATTGTGGTCTACGATGTGGATATGTTTAGAGTTTCATGGCATTAGTTTTAAAGTTCTAAATGAAACTGGAATATCGGTCAAGCATGAGCATTTCGTTTTGCACTGCTTGGATATGGTTTTATTTGATAACCGTTGCCGATGCCATGATTAATATATGTGATATTTTGATTGTTGATTCGTAAAGGCAATGGCCGTTTCAATAGTTGAGGCTATGGCTTAAGGTTTAAGAATATGAATGTAACTGGTATAACCGTCATGTGCGTGCACTTTGTTTTGCACCGGTTGGATATACTTGGCATAGTTATTGTTTTTATTCAATAATTAGTGTTGCCGTTAATGTATATCTTGGCATGATATGTTGTTGTACAAATGTATATCGTGGACCCATGTATTCAATATGCCATTAACATGCTTTCGTTTATATGTTTGTTAAAGTTGAATAATGAACATTGCCGGTTGCTTTTGATTTTGCTAGACGTGCATGCATGAATGAATAGCTTGTTGGATATATTTCACATAGCTTTCATTCTTGAATGATGAACATGTACAGATGTTAGTCTAGTGATATATATGTGAATTCATGTAAGTATATAAGTCTAAATTATAGATTTTCACATGATGTTCCTTTCAAAATTGGTTCTTGGTGTTTTGTATATGCATGATGTTACTTTGAGAAAGATAACAATGTATGCATACAAGGAATTCTCTTTTTCAGTTTTAATACAAATTACTGATAAAGATACTCTCATGTTAATGCTAGATTATGAAATTTATTCCTAATAAGATTAGGATTATGTTTTCAAGAGTTTCTAGCATTATTATGGTTCTTGATCTTAAAAACCTTTAATTTAAAATATCTAGTGGGAGAGAGATACAAGGGTTGGATCTCACGGCTTCCATTATCTGTTCATAGTAGTGTGGGGTAAGCACCTCGTTTTGGCGAATATGCCTCGCGATCCCAAAGGAGGATGTTTACTTCATAGTACTACAAGATTGAACTTATCCGTTTAAAGTAGTGTGAACAAGCACCTCGTCTTGGCGTATATGCCTCGCGATCCCAAAGGAGGGTGTTTTGTTCCATGGTACTACAAATTTAAACACTATAAAGGGAGATGAAATGTGGCTACACATGATTTTAGATAATGGTGTACACTAGACTAAGTGTAATGTTAACCTCCCAAAGAAACTATGTCATTATTACTTAGAGGCTAAAGGTAATACGGCATATTATTAGTGTTTGATAAGAGTTATCATGATAGCACTAATAATGAGAATAGTTCTCAATCAATCATAGTGTTTATAATATACTACTACCAAGGAATTATAGACATGAGATTGGGTTGTCGTTGCATATTTTATATTATGATTTTATTAAGGTTCCATACTATATATTTATATGCTAAATTGATAATGTCTAGTTTACTAATTATATTCATGTTTGTTATTTTCAGATTTAAAATCATGGCATCATTTAGCTCACTTGTTGCTATTCTTAATCAAAACAAACTGATTGGATCCAACTATGTTGACTGGAAAAGAAATTTGGACATTGTTCTTACTGCTGAAGAGCACAAATATGTGCTTACTCAATCATGTCCTAGTTTTCCATCATTAGATGCTTCTCTTGAGGAAAAACAGCGATATGATCGTTGGTAGAAATCTAATGAGATGGCTAAGTGCTATATCCTAGCATCTATTTCAAATGTTCTACAACATCAAATGCAGGATGTAGAACTAGATTCAGACATAATTCTAAGTCTAAAGGAGATGTTTGGTGAGTAAGGCCATTCTGTAAGGCAAGAAACTATGAGGCTGATTTATAATACCAAAATGGCTGAAGGTACTTCAGTGAGGGAGCATTGTCTTAGGATGATCTCTAATCTGAATGCATTGAAAGTTTTAGATGCCAATATTGATGGAGAATCCCAAATGGATATGATACTCCAGTCACTACCAGAATCATTCAAGGAATTTAGACTTAGCTATAATATGAACAAAAAGGTTTACTCATTGTCTGAATTGATAAATGAGTTGGTAGCGGCGGAAGGCATCCTTGATACTTCTAGTGTTGATGCCAATATGGCTGAAGCTTCTTCTTCTCAACCTAAGTTGAAAGATAAGGGTAAAAAGAAAAAGAAGAAAAAGGACTTCGCCAAGCAAGATGGTAAACAAGTTACCTTAGGAGTTGCCAACAAAGGAAAGAAAACCAAAGGAAAGTGTTTCCATTGTGATGAGGAAGGACATTGGAAGAGGAATTGTCCAATATTTAAGGCTGCTAAGAATAAAGGTATGAAAAGTACATTCCTTCTTGAAACATGTTTAGTACAGAATCCCACGAATTCTTGGTGTGTGGATTTAGGTTGAACTAATCATATTCGCAATTCTTTGCAGGGGTTTCAGGAGACCAGAAAGCTAAATGAAGGGGAAATGTTTCTTACCTTGGCTGATAGGAGCAGGATTCCAGTTGTAGCTATTGGAGTGTTTAATTTATATTTTGAATCTAGAGTTTTAATATTGGAAGACTGTTTGTATGTACCTAATGTTCATAGGAATTTAATTTCTACAACTTATTTAGGTAAACATGGATATTATGTTATCCTAAAAGACAATGTTGTAATAAAGAAGAATAAAATGTTTATCTGTTCTGGCAATATTGTAGACTGTCTTTATATATTAACTCCAGATAAACATGAATTATACAATTCTGAATTAAATAATAACTCTCATGTAAAATCATTAAAGAGAAAGTTTCATTCTACTAATGATGCATATCTTTGGCACTTGCGTTTGGGTCATATTAATTCAAACAGAATTCAAAGACTGATTAAAGATGGACTCTTACAGTCCATGGACTTTAATGGATTTCCAGTTTGTGAATCTTGTTTGGAAGGTAAAATGACCAAACAACCTTTTAATGCAAAAGGTAGAAGAGCCCAAGAATTGCTTGAATTAGTTCATACAGATGTTTATGGTCCTATGTCAACCCAAGCAAAAGGAGGTTATGAGTACTTCATCACTTTTACTGATGATTACTTAAAATATGGTTATGTGTACCTAATGAGACGGACGTTCGAAGCCTTTGAAAAGTTCAAAGAGTTTAGGGCTGAAGTTGAGAATCAATTAGGTAAACACATAAAGGCCATTCGATCTGATTGAGGTGGTGAATACCTTCTTGGGGATTTCAAGGACTACTTAATTCGAAATAGGATTGTATCCCAATTAACTGCATCTGGAACTCCCCAACAGAATGGTGTAGCAGAAAGAAGGAATAGGACTCTTTTAGAAATGGTTAGGTCCATGATGAGTTACTCAACTTTACCAGTTTCTTTTTGGGGATATGCACTAAAAACTGCAATGCATATTTTGAATTTAGTTCCATCAAAATTTGTTCCCAACACACTTAAGGAATTGTGGAGTGGGCGTAAGCCTAGTATGAGATACCTCCACATCATTTGGGGATGTTTGGCACATGTGTTGAAAGGGAAGTCTGATAAGTTGGAAGCAAAACAGAAGTATGCATGTTTTTAGGGAATTCAAAGGAAACTAAGGGTTATTTATTCTATAATCATAAAGATAACAAAGTGTTTGTTAGCACCAATGCCAAGTTTTTTGAGGATGATTATGTGAATAATTTTAGTCCTAGAAGTAAAGTTGTCTTGGCTGAAATAGATGAACTTGTAATAGAACAACCAATGCATGAAACTAGGGATGATGTGGGTGTATTAGATACACCACAAGACATTACTCATAAGATGACTAGTACACAGGTGCCTCGTCGTAGTGAGATAATTGTTCGGCCTCTTATAAGATTTATAGGTTTGGGAGAAACTTATGAAACTATCCCAGAAGAGGCTGAATTGGATCCCTACACTTATGAAGAGGCAATGAATGATATAGATGCACATCATTGGGTCCAAGCTATGAAATCTAAATTGGATTCTATGTATTCTGTTCGCGTAAAATAATCTGCAAGCGCACAGAATCGTAACAAGTAGTAATGTGTTTTTAGAAAACGAATGTCGAACCCACAGAAATTAACTATGTTATTGAAGACCGAAATTCACTAAATTAATTACTATTTGGAAAATTGAAAATAAAAGGAACGTTCTACTATCTAGATTAAATTAAACTATTTAATAAAAATAAATCTAGCAAAGCGTAAAAGTCTAAAAGTGTAAAGAAGAAAATATGATAAGAATGGATCTAGAGCGGTTGATTTCACCTAACAAATCCCACACAATTTATTATTCCTAATTATTAAATTCTAATGATCTCCCGTTGATGATTAAAAATTCCTTAAGTATTCAATATCTTCTCTCGAATAATATCAAAAATATCTTCAACTAACAATTCCATATCTCTATGCGAATTTAATTAATTGGAGACTCATTATGTACTTTGAATTTTCTGAAAAATCACATTAATCGCGGTAAAGCATCTCTACTTTCGCTCAACTAATGGTGTTTAATTCTAGAACTAAAATAACAAATCACCTCTCGGTCTCATTGTCATTCAATTGATCAATCAATAAGTCGTAGAAAGAAATATTAAGCATTAAGAATAAGAATTAAACACTCAATCATGGAAATATTAAAAATAAAATAACTCAGAATATAAATTGTGTGTTCATTGCTAGACTACATCAACGCTCTAGAAAATAAAATTTAGTTCATAATAAAATTGAAAAGAAAACAAATAAAACTTATGTCTTTCATCTGAATTGGTTGATCAACATGAAACTCTCGCCTTTGTCCTCAGATCCTCCTCTTCAGAAAGACTCCCAAAAAAATACTTCAATGCGGCACCCTCTTTTCCTCTCAGGTTTCTTCTCCTCTCTTTTTTCCCTAAAGAGCCTTTAAATAGGTCAAGGAATCCTATTCCCGTTTGAAGAAAATCCTAGATTTTTAGGCTTCACTTAACTGACAATGTTGGCCCATTTATCTCCAGAATTAGGGCTTTTGGTAAACTACAAAGTTGTAGCCCTTTAAGTTAACTTTCCATCCCAACTTGAATCACCTCGATTGGACATCTAAGCCCAAAGTTATGTCGAAATTACTAACTAATGTGCAGGCTGGAATCCTAATCCAAATTGGACTTGAATTTGGTGCAAACTTCCTTTGATTCCTTGCTCTAGTTGGACTTAAATTAAATTGGGTTGGTCTTCTCTTGAATTCACACCTGGCTGGATGTAAGTTGATTTGATTCAATTGACCTAGCCCCACTTTGCATGTAAAGCCCTTGTATTAATCTGAAATCTTCTCATTCCTTCAAAGTACAAATGAATGGATAAATATAAATAAAAATCAAATCAAATCAAAAGAAATAAAGGAAAACTAACAAATTTAATAAGTAAGAGGATAATAAAAATCATGTAAAAATTACACTTATCATATTCCAATCAAGTATGGGATCTTGTAAAGGCGCCTAACGACATTAAACCTGTTGGTTGCAAATGGGTTTACAAGACGAAAAGAGGGATAGAAAGAAAGGTTGAAACCTTTAAAGCAAGACTAGTGGCGAAAGGGTATACACAAAAAGAAGGTATTGACTATGATGAAACTTTTTCGCCAGTAGCCATGCTTAAATATATCAGAATTCTCTTATCCATTGCTGCTCATTATGATTATGAGATTTGGCAAATGGATGTCAAAACTGCATTTCTTAATGGCAATCTTGAAGAAGAAATCTATATAATGCAATCGGAAGGTTTCATAGCAAAGAACCAAGAGCATATGGTATGTAAGTTGAAAAAGTCCATTTATGGACTTAAGCAAGCATCTAGGTCATGGAACATCAGATTTGATCAAGCAATCAAATCATTTGGTTTTGAACAAAATCTTGATGAACCATGTATGTACAAAAGACATAGAGATAAAGTAGTAATGTTCCTAGTGCTTTATGTTGATGATATTCTACTAATTGGAAATGATGTAGGGGTAATGTCATCGGTAAAGATTTGGTTGTCAAGCCAATTTGATATAAAGGACCTAGGTGAAGCTAACTTTATTCTAGGGATCAAGCTTTGGCGAGATTGCAAGAATAAGATGTTAGGTTTATCACAAACTGGGTATATAGATAAGGTTTTAGAACAGTTTAGCATGTAAAACTCCAAGAAATGATTGTTTCCTTTTAGACATGGAGTTCCTCTATCTGATGACCAAAGGCCTAAGACACTTGAGGAAGAAAATATAATAAGACAAGTCCTTTATGCTTCTGCAGTGGGAAGTCTCATGTATGCCATGCTATGTACTAGACCAGATATCTGTTATTCAGTTGGCATGGTCAACCAATATCAATCAAATCCAGGACTTAAACATTGGTAAGTTGTAAAGCATATTCTCAAGTATCTACGGAGAATGAGAGATTATATGTTTGTTTACCATAGTGAGGATTTCATTCCCATTGGTTATAAAGATTCAAATTTTTAGTAAGATCTTGATTTCAGAAAGTCCACTTCAAGTTGTGTGTTCACCTTGGGAGGTGGAGCCAAAAGTTGGAGGAGTGTTAAGCAATCATGTATTGCCGACTCCACCATGGAAGTTAAATATATTGCTGCTTGTGAAGCAGTAAAGGAAGCTGTTTGGCTCAAGAAATTCCTTTCTGATCTTAGTGTTGTGAGAATGGAGCAAGTTCCTATCATGTTGTTTTGCGACAATAGTGAAGTGGTTGCACAATCCAAGGATCCAAGGAATCATAAGAAAGGAAAGCACATAGAAAGAAAGTACCACATTATTCGAGACATTGAGGAGATGTAGTAGTAGCAAAGATTGATAGTGAAAATAATCTAGTAGATCCCTTTACCAAAGCCTTGCCCCAAAAGACTTTTAAGTCACATTTGGAGGGAATGAGAGTTAGATTAGTGCACAATAGTCTTTAGGGAAAGTGGGAGATTGTTAGGATTAGTGCCCTTAAATCCTATTGTATGATGCTATGTTTGACATTATGTATGATTTAATGCTATGATTAATAAAGTTGTTTTATTATTATCTAAAATAATGGTAATATAAATATTTGAACATTATCATATAGTCCATGAGATTCACAGTATGTGATTTATGTGATTTAGTCACAGAAGATATAGATCATAAGTTCTTTGTAAACTCAGAATTTTGGTTCGTAGTCGGTGATGAAATTTGGCATTTTATCTGCGAAGACTATAACATATCAACTAAGATGATTTGTCTTGATCATAGAAGTTGAGACTTTTAGTTGATATGTTGATATGTTTTAAGAGTTAAGACATATTGAACTGGATCGCTGTGAGATTTATTATTCTCCTAATGACTGTCAAATAAATAATAAATCTTACGACTTCTATTTGCATGAACTCTTAATCCTGAGAGAATAATGGACCTGATCATAAGGTGTAAGTTTCTTTGATATATTAGGAGTGAAATCTAAAGTTACGATCAAAACCTCAGTTTGTTGGGCAGCCACATTTAGTGTTAATGGAACATATATTCTCAAGATGGAATTCATAATCTCTTAATGGAGATATAAAATATTCCCTTGAGATAAGTTTAATGAGTTTGGTTATTCAAAGTGTTAGGCCTAACCACTTTAGTAAGGAGTTACTAATGTATATATTTATGAAATTGGATTTCATAAATATATGATGAATAACTTAAAAGATTAAACCGGATACTCAAGGATTAAGATGTAGTAATCTTCAAAGCGGCAGTCTACATTCATGACTTAGTATTACTACGAATATTTAATAAAGGGGTTGCATGTATAATAAAGTCTTTGAATATAATTTATTAATAAGGCCTAGAGTGCAATTATATTTATATAGTGGTATTAAATATAATTAATGGTAACTTTGGACTTGTCAAGAGTTGACAGAAAAACCTAAGGCCCATTGGAGCTAGAGTCTTATTTAGTCCCTTTTGGTCCCACTCCAAGCCACATACTAAAGTCCAATTGGAAAAGCCCAATAAGCCAGCCCAATCAGATAATAAGTTAGATATAAATGGAGAAACATACAGAATTTTATAGATGATACATTATTGTGAAATGGTGTATATGTGTGAGTGAAACCACTTAATTATTTTCCCTTGGAAACTAATTGAGAGACCACACTTCTGTTAGGATAAGTGCCCTTAAATTTTATTGTATGATACTATGTATAATATTAAGTATGGCATTATGTATGACTTAATATTGTGTTTAATAAAGTTGTTTTATTATTATTTGAAATAATGGTAACATGAATATTCGAACATTATCATATAGTCCATGAGATGTATAGTATGTGATTTATGTGATTTAGTTACAGAAGATATAAGTCACAAGTTCTTTGTAAACTTAGAATTGTAGTTCGTAGTCGGTGATGAAATTGGGCATTTCATTTGCGAAGATTATAACATATTAAGTAAGATGATTTGTCTTGATCATGGAAGTGGAGACTTCTAGTTGATATGTTGATATGTTTTAAGAGTTAAAACATATTGAACTGGACCGCTATGAGATTTATTATTCTCCTAATGACTGTCAATTGAATAATAAATCTCATGACTTCTATTTACATGAACTCTTAATCCTGAGAGAATAATAGACCTAATCATTAAGTGTAGGTTGCTTTGATATATTAGGAGTGAGATCTAAATTAACGGTCAAAACCTCAGTATGTTAGGCAGCCACATTTAGTGTTGATGGAACGTATATTCTCAAGATGGAATTCATAATCTCTTAGCGGAGATACAAAATATTCCCTTAAGATAAGTTTAATGGGTTTGTTATTTAGAGAGTTAGGCCTAACCACTTTAGTAAGACTAAAGTATATATTTATGAAATTGGATTTCATAAATATATGGTGAATAACTTAAAAGGATTAAACCGGGTACTCAAAGATTAAGATGTAGTAATCTACAAAGTGGCAGTTACATTCATGACTTTGTGTTACTACGAATATTTTATGAAATGGTTGCATGTACAATAAAGTCTTGGGATATAATTTATAGATAAGGCCTAGAGTGCAACTATATTTATATAGTGGTATTAAATATAGTTAATGGTAACTTTGAACTTGTCAAGAGTTGACAGAAAAGCCCAAAACCCATTGGAGCTAGTGTCTTATTGGTCCCTTTTGGTCCCACTCCAAGCTACATACTAGAGCTCAATTGGAAAGGCCCAAAAGGCTAGCCCAATTATATAATCAGTTATAAAGAGAGAAACATACAGAATTTTAAATAGAACAACTTACATGAAATGGTGTATGTGAGTGTTGGACACTCTTGAATTCTCTCTTGAACATTTCATATAACTTATTGAGAGACCACACATCTTGGGCGTTAGTGGAATTGGAGTGAAAATTAAAAGTACTCCCAAGTGCTTACAATCTTTGTTTTGAAATTCACCACACCAAGATACACTCTCTTGTTCTTGTATTCTGAAATTTACCTAGTGCATGTTGTCAATCGAATGAAGTAGATCCGTTAATTTTCCGCTGCATATATGTATATTTCCATCAAATGGTATCAGAGCGGTCTTCAATTTCGAATTGTATAACATGTTTTATGAGTTTTGGAATTAGAGATTATAGTTTCATATTGTTTGAAGATTTTGCATTTAATTTTCTGCATGGTTATTGAAACTATGATTTTATAAAAACTGATATTGATGTTATGATGTTGTTTAAATTTGAATTTAAGTATGTTAAATTGATCTTTAAGGCTATAGCATCAATGAATTTCAGTTTTGATATCATTATCTAACTATCATGTTCGTATGTTAGTTGTTTGTTCAAGAAAAACCGTAGAAAACTGCCTTAGAGAAATTCTGGAAATTTGAGTTTCACGAGTTTCGATCGATCGAAAATCACTTTCGATCGATCGAAAATCACTTTCGATCGATCGAGTGAAATAGTGATCAGACTTTCTTAAATAGATTGATTTTCGATTGCTAGTCGATCGATCGAATTTGTTTTTCGATCGATCGAGAGGCAATTTCGATCAATCGAAGAAGTCAGATGGTCAAGTTCGAATTTCTTAATTTTTTTGATCGATCGAAGGGCACATTCGATCAATCGAAAGAAAGAAAATCAGAATTTTTTCAAGTGTTTTCACATGTAAGAAGAGTAAGACTATGTGTAATTAGATTATGCATGTTTTAAAATTAAAAACCTTTCCTTTAAAACATCTAATGGGAGAGAGATACAGGGTTGGATTTCACGGCCTCCATTATCGGTTCATAGTAGTGTGGGTAAGTACCTTGTCTTGGTGTATATACCTCGCGATCCCAATGGAGGGTGTTTACTTCATAGTGTTACAAGATTGAACTTACACGTTTAAAGTAGTGTGGACACGCACCTCGTTTTGGCGTATATGCCTCGCGATCTCAAAGGAGGGCGTTTTGTTCCATGGTACTACAACTTTAAACACTATAAAGGAGATGAAATGTGGCTACACATGATTCTAGATAATGGTGTACACTAGACTAAGTATAATGTTAACCTCCCAAAGGAGTTATATCATTATTACTTAGAGGCCAAAGGTAATACGGCATATTATTAGTATTTGATAAGAGTTATCATGATAGCACTAATAATGAGAATAATTCTCAATCAATTAATGTGTTTATAATAAACTTGCTACTAAGGAATTATAGACATGGATTGGGTTGTCGTTGCATATATTATTTTATAGTTTCATTAAGGTTCCATACTATATGTTTATATGCTAAATTGATAATGTCCAGTTTACTTATTATATTCATGTTTATTATTTTCAAATTTGAACATGACATCATTTAGCCCACTTGTAACCATTCTTAATCAAAACAAACTGACTGAATCCAACTATGTTGATTGGAAAAGAAATTTGGACATAGTTCTCACTGCTGAAGAGCACAAATATGTGCTTACTAAACCATGTCCTAGCCTTCCTTCATTAGATGCTCCTCTTGAGGAAAAACAACGATATGATCGTTGGTAGAAATCTAATGAGATGGCCAAGTACTACATCCTAGCATCTATCTCAAATGTTCTACAGCATCAAATGCAGGATGTAGAACTAGTTTTAGACTTTATGCTAAGTCTGAAGGAGATGTTTGGTGAGCAAGGCTGTTCTGCAAGGCAAGAGACCATGAGGCAAATTTATAATACCAAAATGGCTGAAGGTGGTTCAGTAAGGGAGCATTGTCTTACAATGATCTCTAATCTGAATACATTGGAAGTTTTAGGTGTTGATATTGATGGAGAATCCCAAGTGGATATGATACTCCAGTCACTACCAAAATCATTCAAGGAATTCAAACTTAACTATAATATGTACAAAAAGATTTATACATTGTCTGAATTAATGAATGAGTTGATAGCGGCGGAAGGCATCCTTGGTACTTCTAATTTTGAAGCCAATATTGGTGAAGTTTTTACTTTTCAACCTAAGTCGAAAGACAAGGGTAAGAAGAAGAAGAAGAAGGAATTCACCAAGCAAGAGGGTAAACAAATTGCCTTAGGGGTTGCTGACAAAGGAAAGAAGCTCAAAGGAAAGTGTTTCCATTGTGGTGTGAAAGGACATTGGAAGAGAAATTGTCCAATATTCAAGGCTGCCAAGAATAAGGGTATGAAAAATACATTCCTTCTAGAAATATGTTTGGTGTAGAATCCCACGGATTCCTGGTGTGTGGATTCAGGTTGTACTAATCATATCTGCAATTCCTTGCAGGGGTTCCAAGAGACCAGAAAGCTTAAAGAAGGAGAGTTGTTTCTTACTTTGGCTGATGGGAGTAGGATTCCGATTGTAGCTGTTGGTGTTTATAATTTATGTTTTGAATCTAGAGTTTTAACATTGGAAGACTGTTTGTATGTACCTAATGTTCATAGGAATTTAATTTCTACTACTTACTTAGGTAAACATAGATATTGTGTTATCCTTAAAGACAATTTTGTAATAAAGAAGGGTAAAATGTTTATCTGTTCTAGCAATATTGTGGATGGTCTTTATATTTTAACTCCTGATAAGCATGAATTATATAATTCTGAATTAGATAATAACTCTCATGTAAAATCATTAAAGAGAAAGTTTCCTTCTACTAGTGATGCATATCTTTGGCACTTGCGTTTAGGTCATATTAATTTAAACAGAATTCAAAGATTGATCAAAGATGGACTCTTAGAGCCAATGGACTTTGATGAATTTCCAGTTTGTGAATCTTGTTTGGAAGGTAAAATGACCAAACGACCTTTTAATGCAAAAAGTAGAAGAGCCCAAGATTTGCTGAAGCTAGTGCATACTGATGTGTGTGGTCCTATGTCAACCCAAGCAAAAGGAGGTTATGAGTACTTCATCACTTTTACCGATGATTACTCAAGATATGGTTATGTGTAACTAATGAGACAAAAGTCCGAGACCTTTGAAAAGTTCAAAGAGTTTAGGGCTGAAGTTGAGAAGCAATTAGGTAAACACATAAAGGCCATTCGATTTAATCGAGGTGGCGAATACCTTCTTGGGGATTTCAAGGATTACTTAATTCAAAATGGGATAGTATCCTAATTGACTGCACCTGGAACTCTCCAACAAAATGGTGTAGCAGAAAGAAGGAATATGACTCTTTTGGAAATGGTTAAGTCCATGATGAGTTATTCAACTTTGCCTGTTTCTTTTTGGGGATATGCACTAAAAACTGCAATGCATATTTTAAATTTAGTTTCATCAAAATCTATTCCTAACACACCCATAGAATTGTGGAGTGGGTGCAAGCCTAGTATGAAATATCTTCACATTTGGGGATGTCCAGCACATGTGTTGAAAGGGAAGTCTGATAAGTTGGAAACTAAAACGGAAGTATGCATGTTTTTAGGGTATTCAAAGGAAACAAAGGGTTATTTATTCTATAATCATAAGGATAACAAAGTGTTTATTAGCATCCATGCCAAATTTTTGGAAGATGATTATGTAAATAATTTTATGTTGGAAAAATACATGTTTGTAACGAATACAAAACATACGCAGCAGAAAATTAATGAATTTACTTCATTCGCAATAGATAACATGTACTATGTAAGTTTCAAAATTTTAGAACAAGAAAGCATACCTTGGTGCTGTGAAATTCAAAACCAAAAGATTAGAAGTACTTGGGAACACTTTTAATCTTCACTCCAATTCCACTTGATGCCCAAGATGTGTGGTCTCTCAATCAGTTTCCAAGGAGAGAATGGGAGAGTGTCCAACACTCACATACAATCCATTTCATCATTTCATTCTCTCATATGATCTTAATGAAGACCCTTTATGAAAGTCTTATGAAAAATTTAATGAAAGTACTTTTATAAAATTCTGTATGTTTCTCTCCTTATATACAACTGATTATCTAATTGGGCTGGCCTTTTGGGCCATTCCAATTAGGCTCTAGTATGTGGATTGGAGTGGGACCAAAAGGGAACAAATAAGACTCTAGCTCCAATGAGCCTTGAGCTTTTCTGTCAACTCTTGACAAGTCCAAAGTTACCATTAATTATATTCAATACCACTATAAGAATATAATTGCACTCTAGGCCTTAATAATAAATTATATCCCAAAACTTTATTATACATGCAACACGTTCATTAAAATATTTGTAGTAATACAAAGTCATGAATGAAGATTGTCACTTTGAAGATTACTACATCTTAATCCTTGAGTACCCGATTTAATCCTTTACGTTATTCATCATATATTTATGAAATCCAATTTCATAAATATATACTTTAGTAACTCTTTACTAAAGTGGTTGGGCCCAACACTCTGAATAACTAAACCCATTAAACTTATCTCAAGGGAATATTTTATATCTCTGTTAAGAGATTATGAATTCTATCTTGAGAATATATATTCCATCAACACTAAATGTGGCTGCCCAACATACTAAAATTTTGACCGTAATTTATAGATCTCACTCTTGATATATCAAAGTAACCTACACCTTATGATCAGGTCCATTATTCTCTTATGATTTAGAGTTTATGTAAATAGAAGTCGTGTGATTTATTATTCATTTCACAGTCGTTAAGAGAATAATAAATTTCACAGCGGTCTAATTCAATATGTTTTAACTCTTAAAACATGTCAACATACCAATTAGAAGTCTCCACTTCCATGATCAAGACAAATCGACGTAGTTGAGATGTTATAATCTTTGCAGATGAAATGCCCAATTTCATCACCGACTACGAACTAAAATTCTGAGTTTACAAATAACTTGTAATTTATATCTTCTGTAACTAAATCACATAAATCACATACTATGCATCTCATGGACTAAGATAATGTCCCATTAGTTCATAAATAGTCTCATATAATTAAACAATTTAATTATTTATGACATGCCAATAAATTGAATTTTTAGGGCATAAACCCCAACATTTTAATCCTAGAAGTAAAGTTGTTTTGGCTGAAATGAATGAACCTGTAAATGAACAACCAATGAATGAAACTAGGGATGATGTGGCTATATTAGATACACCACAAGATATTACTCAAGAGATGTCTAGTACACAGGTGCCTCGTCGTAGTGGGAGAATTGTCCAGCCTCCTATAAGATTCATAGGTTTGGGAGAAACTTATGAAGCTATCTTAGAAGAGGCTAAATCGGATCCTTACACTTATGATGAAGCAATGAATGATATAGATGCACATCATTGGATCCAAGCTATGAAATCTGAATTAGATTTCATGTATTCCAATCAAGTTTGGGATCTTGTAGAGGCGCCTAACGGCATTAAACCTGTTGGCTGCAAATGGGTTTACAAGAGGAAGAGAGGGATAGATAGAAATGTTGAAACCTTTAAAGCAAGGCTAGTGGCGAAAGGGTATACACAAAAAAAGGTATTGATTATGAGGAAACCTTTTCACCAGTAGCAATGCTTAAATCTATCAGAATTCTCTTATTTATTACTACTCATTTTGATTATGAGATTTTGCAAATGGATGTCAAGACTGCTTTTCTCAATGGCAATCTTGAAGAAGAAATCTATATGATGCAACCGGAAGGTTTCGTAGCAAAGAACCAAGAGCATATGGTATGCAAATTGAAAAGGTCCATTATGGACTTAAGCAAGCATCTAGGTCATGGAACATCAGATCTGATTAAGCAATCAAGTCATTTGGTTTTGAACAAAATTTTGATGAACCATGTGTGTACAAAAGACATCAAGATAAAGTAGTAATGTTCCTAGTGCTTTATGTTGATTATATTCTACTCATTGGAAATGATATAGGGGTAATGTCATCAATAAAGGTTTGGTTGTCAAGTCAATTTGATATAAAGGACTCGGGTGAGGCTAACTTTATTCTAGGGATCAAGTTTTAGCGAGATCGCAAGAATAAGATGTTAGGCTTATCACAAGCTGGATATATAGATAAGGTTCTAGAACGGTTTAGCATGTAAAACTCCAAGAAAGGATTACTTCCTTTCAGACATGAAGTTCCTTTGTCTGATGACCAAAGGCCTAAGACTCAAGAGGAAGTAGATATAATGAGACAAGTTCCTTATGCTTCAGCAGTAGGAAGTCTCATGTATGCCATGCTTTGTACTAGACCAGATATTTGTTATTCAATTGGCATGGTCGTCCGATATCAATCAAATCCAGGACCAAAATATTGGCAAGCAGTAAAGCATATTCTTAAGTATCTACGGAGAACGAGAGATTATATGCTTGTTTACCATTGTGAGGATTTAATACATGTTGGCTATACAGATTCAAACTTTCAATCGGATCTAGATTTCAGAAAATCCACTTTAGGATGCGTTTTCACCTTAGGAGGTGGAGCCATTAGTTGGCGGAGTATTAAGCAATCTTGTATTGTAGACTCCACCATGGAGGCAGAATATGTTGCTGCTTGTGAGGCAGCAAAGGAAGCTGTATGGCTCAAGAAATTACTTTCTGACCTTGGTGTAATGAGAATGGAGCAAGTTCCAATCACATTGTTTTGTGACAACAGTGGAGTAGTTGCATAATCTAAAGATCCAAGAAATCATAAGAAAAGAAAGCACATTGAGAGGAAGTACCATATCATTCGAGATATTGTTGCTTGTGAATATGTGGTGGTAGCAAATATTGAAAGTGCAAATAATCTAGCAGATCCGTTTACCAAAACTTTGTCTCAAAAGACTTTCGAGTCACATTTGGAGGGAATGAGAGTTAGATTAATGCACATTAGTCTTTAGGGCAAGTGAGAGATATTGTTAGGATAAGTGCCCTTAAATCCTATTGTATGATACTATGTATAATATTAAGTATGACATTATGTATGACTTAATATTGTGTTTAATAAAGTTATTTTATTATTATCTGAAATAATGGTAACGTGAATATTCGGACATTATCATATAGTCCATGAGATGCATAGTATGTGATTTATGTGATTTAGTCACAGAAGATATAAGTCTCAAGTTCTTTGTAAACTTAGAATTGTAGTTCGTAGTTGGTGATGAAATTGGGCATTTTATCTGCGAAAACTATAACATATTAACTAAGATGATTTGTCTTGAACATGGAAGTGGAGACTTCTAGTTGATATGTTTTAAGAGTTAAAACATATTGAACTGAACCGCTGTGAGATTTATTATTCTCCTAACGACTGTCAATTGAATAATAAATCTCACGACTTCTATTTACATGAATTCTTAATCCTAAGAGAATAATGGACATAATCATGAAGTGTAGGTTGCTTTGATATATCAAGAGTGAGATCTAAAGTAACGGTCAAAATCTCAGTATGTTGGGTAGTCACATTTAGTGTTGATGGAACATATATTCTCAAGATGAAAATTATAATCTCTTAGCGGAGATACAAAATATTCCCTTGAGATAAGTTTAATGGGTTTGTTATTTAGAGAGTTAGACCTAACCACTTTAATAAAACTAAAGTATATATTTATGAAATTGGATTTCATAAATATATGATGAATAACTTAAAATGATTAAACCGGGTACTCAAGGATTAAGATGTAGTAATCTACAAAGTGGCAGTCTACATTCATAACTTTGTGTTACTACGAATATTTTATGAAAGGGTTGCATGTATAATAAAGTGTTGGGATATAATTTATAGATAAGGCCTGAGTGCAACTATATTTATATAGTGGTATTAAATATAGTTAATGGTAACTTTGGACTTATCAAGAGTTAACAGAAAAGCCCAAGGCCCATTGGAGCTAGTGTTTTATTGGTCCCACTCCAAGCCATATACTAGAGCCTAATTGGAAAGGCCCAAAAGGCTAGCCAGTTAGATAATCAGTTATAAGGAGAGAAACATACAGAATTTTAGATAGAACAACTTAAATGAAATGGTGTATGTGAGTGTTGGACACTCTTGAATTCTCTCTTGAACATTTCATATAATTGATTGAGAGACCACACATCTTGGGCGTTAGTGGAATTGGAGTGAAGATTAAAAGTATTCCCAAGTGCTTACAATCTTTGTTTTGAAATTCACTACACCAAGTTACACTCTCTTGTTATTGTATTCTGAAATTTACATAGTGCATGTTGTCAATCGAATGAAGTAGATCCGTTAATTTTCTGCTGCGTACATGTATATTTCCATCAACTTCTTGGGCGTAAAGTGGAATTGGAGTGAAGATTAAAAATGTTCCTAAGTACTTCTAATATTTTGTTTTGAATTTCACCACACCAAGGTATGCTCTCTTATTCTTTAATTTTGAAATTTACATAGTGCATGTTATCAATTATGAATGAAGTATATTCGTGTTTGTTGCTTCCGCTGTGTGTTTTGTATGAGATATAGAGCCAGTTTTTCCAACACTAACACCTTCTGATGACCATACCTTAACTTCGAACCTGTATCTCTGGTAGTAAGATCAAAAGGTCTTTCTTCGAAAGGACGCTATATATGTGGTTCCTAGGCCATTGCAAAAATTAGGTGACAACTCCTAAAAACGACCCCCGCACCCACAAAAGCCATAACCAACCAACGCTAATAAACCAATCTCAAAGACCCACGCCACCACCACTAGACCAACACTGCCACTATAGCACAACCCACACCAACACCACCGCACCATAACCCACAACACACAAAACCCAACAACCCACAACCTCTAAACCACAACCCACCATTGGACCAAAGCCTAGCAACCAGCCACAACCTCAACCGATCTCAATGAAATGACTATGCCACCAGCCACAACCTCAGCCAATCTTAATAGAACGACCCATGCCAAACTACAAACGACCCACTTCAATCTCCATGCAAAATGACCCACGCCGATGGCAAGGGATGAGAAGTGGAACAAGAGAGAGAGAGAGAGAGAGACTGTGAGATGGAGTGAGTCAGGGAAAAGGGAAGAAGGGAGAGGAGAGAGACAATAAAGAATGATTAAAAGATATAGGAAGTTGCTACAGTAACATCTTACTTTTATGATATTACTGTAGCTTGAGTAGCAAAATTTTTTTAGGTATACACTTTTGGATGGATCATGGTTTTTTGGGATTGAGGCTATAAAATGGTAAATTAGGAGTTTTACAACTCCCAATGCTAATGCTTTTATAAGGTTTTCATGGTAAACTATCCCAACTAGGTTACTGATGTTAGGAAAACACATGAAAAATACAATTTTGTATCTCATACAAAATCACGTAGCGGAATATAAACGGATCTACTTCATTCATGTGAGATAATATGTAACATTTGAATTTTAGAAACAAATAATAAGAAGGCGTACCTTGGTGCAGCGAAATTCAAAACAAATGAAGATTGAACTTGGGAAGACTTTCAATCTTCACTCCAATTCCACAATGTGCCTAAGATGTGTGATCTCTCAATCAGTTTTATACGTATTTGTTCTAGAGAATAACCAAGTGTCTTAAAAAACAACTTTAAATCTCTCTTTTTTAATCATACGTATATTTCTATACTTAGGCAGTTACTTTATTTAATAACTTTTATTAAATAAATAACTGATTATCTAATTAGGTTAACCTTTTGGGCCATCCCAATTGGGCTTTGGTGTGTGGCTTGGAGTGGGACCAAATGGGATGAAGAAAGCTCTAGCTCCAATGGCCTTTGGACTTATCTGTCAACTCTTGACAAGCTCAAAGTTACCATTAATTATATTTAATACCACTACATAAATATAATTGCACTCTAGGCTTTATTAATAAATTATATCCAAAAACTTTATATAACATTTAACTCTTTCATGAAAATATTCGTAGTAATACAAAGTCATAATGTGTAACTGTCACTTTGAAAATTACTACATCTTGATCCTTGAGTACCCGGTTTAATCCTTTAAGTTATTCATAAATATTTTATGAAATCTAATTTCATAAAATATAAACTTTAGTAACTCTTTACTAAAGTGGTTAGGCCTAACACTCTAAACAACCAAACTTATTAAACTTATCTCAAGGGAATATTTTATATATCTATAAAGAGACTATGAATTCCATCTTGAGAATATGTATTCCTTCAACATTACGTGTGGTTGCCTAAAATACTGAGGTTTAGACTGTTTGTCTAGATCTCACTCCTGATATATTATAGCAACCTATATTTCATGATTGGGTTCACTATTCCCTCAAGATTGAGAGTTTAAGTAAATGAAAGTCGTGAGATTTATTATTCATTTGACAGTCATTAATAGAATAATAAATCTCACAGCGATCCAGTTCAATATGTCTTATACACTTAAAACATGTTAACATATCAACTAGAAGTCTTCACTTCCATGATCAAGACAAATCATCTTAATCAACATGTTATAGTCTTCGCAAATGAAATGCTCAATTTCATCACCGACTACGAACTAAGATTTTGAGTTTACAAAGAACTTGTGATTTATATCTTCTGTGACTAAATCACATACTATGTATCTCAAAGACTATATGATAATGTCCAAATATTCATGCTACCATTATTTTAGATAATAATAAAACAAGTTTATTACATAGAACATAATGTCATACATAGCATACAATAGGATTTTAGGGCACTAATCCTAACAACTGATGATAAGAAGAATCAACATAGAAGAAAAAAAAATATACATCCTTTGTGAGGTTGGAAGAAATAATGCTTGAACATCTATTTATTGAATGAGAATAGTAAAAATTATCTAGATAAATCTCCAATGATCTATTATATTCTTCGATATTTAATTCAATTTTATAATTGACTATGTTAGATTTTTGATTCAATCAAAAGAAAAGTTAAAACTCATGAAGGAAATGGCTAGAAATTTTATATTATTCACAGCTATTTGTTGTAATTGTAATAAGATATGATGACAAGAAACCACATTATGAGGCAATTAGAAAGGGAAGTATTTAATTATGTACTTTTTATTAATCAAGTTAATAAAGTTTACTCTAACCATTTAATGTCTTGGAAATTGTAGATGAGGAGTCCTCCAGGGGAACCCCCTATCTCCCTTTTTGTGAAAATTAATTTCGATGCAGTTATTAAGGAGGAAAAGTATTGCAGCTATTGGCAGAAATAGTATGACTATTTCAACACTTGTAAACCTTTCTACACAACATAGTCCACGTTATTTTTTGAAATTCTAGTGTTGTGAGAAAAAATTAAAAAGTTGTTGAGGACAAATTTTTCACACCACATGGCTTCATTTCATTGGCGACCCGCACCACGTCAACACTATCATAGATTTTAGGAAAATCTCTTCTAAATCCCAAAAGAGCCCATATTTACACAAAAAGGCGTCAAAACCCATGGTTCAAGCTCATAGCACATCATCTCATTTTTTGGCTCATGATCTAAGCTCATGAGTCTCATTAGGGGAATTTTGGGAGTCGTGGTTTGGAGGGCCAAGAAGTATGTTCAGTAAAACTCCAGTGGTTCAAAGTTGATAAAAGAAAGCATGTTGCTTCGCATGTCTTCCCCAATTCCCTGAACTTTGACGGGTCAGTGTGCAATAAGTAACATTTGGTAAGCCTCTCATATCACATAACACTTAAAATGATAAAACTCCCCATGCTCTTTACATAAAAATTAATATTCACCATATAATATAAGTTTAAAAATGTAATTATAGTATTTCATATAAAATATATTATTATCATCTAAATCAATTCCAAGCACATGGCTAAATATATATTAGTATCTCATATCTAGCGTTAAATGTTCTCCTTACTCTCCAAGATTTGATTAAAATACAAAAAGATCATAATTACATCTCTAAAACTTTATCAAATATCAACCAACTTGTCTATCACTTACCAAAATTATATATGGACTAAACATATAATTTTCCAAAAGAGGAAATTTAGCCAAAAATACCAACAACGGCTCTAGTAGAAGCTGCAAACAGCTCCTGCACAAATAGCTCCAGCAAAAGCTACAGTAGCTCCAGCAGGTTGACACATGTCCTAAAATGACATCACTTACTCATTAATGCCCAATCCCAGCAGCTTGCTGTCATACCCAAAAAATAGAAGGATCTCATAAAGATTATCTTACCATTTTTAGCCAAACCATGAATTTAATGCCAAATATTTTCCCTCCAAGCAAAAGATGTCATTTAGATGGCATTATTTGACAACTAACAGCTGTGACAACACCATTAAGTCTCTAACTTTGCTTCTTTTGGTTAAAAAACAAAATCCCACTAATGAAACCACTTACTTTGTCAAAGACTTTTCCTTATTTGCTAAATTTCCCTTCAACTAATTCTAATATAGTTACATACTTGGTTCTATATAAAAAGGACCAAGCTACACACTAAAGGGGGATCCATCCCTCTCTCATCCTCAATATTCTGAAACTTCATTTACCTTGCTGCATATATCTCTAAACTTCTCCATACTTCTCCATCTCCCTTACAAAGATATCTCTTCTTAGATAATACCATTACATTACACCTATGACACCACACTATTACACACTATCCATCTCTCCCACACTTTAATATTCTGAAGCTTCATCATTTTGTTGACCAAAAACACATCTCCATCTCATTCTTTATTTCTCATACAAAATCTCCCTTCTTAGAAAGCAACATAACCCATGACATAACACAAAAAACCACTCCAGTAGCAACTATGATCTCATGTATTTACTATGTTTAACCTTCATATTATCTATCTCACACTTCCATATATTTTACAAACACATTCCTCACAAAATACCCATACATACTTCTCATATATCTTTAAACTCCATGTCTCACAAAGAATACATATACAAGATCCATGTCCAACAAAGTATCTACATATAATTCATATACATATTACAAACACCATATCTCATAAAATATATATATATTTCTTACCATCTCCACACATCTTAAAACATATCAAACACTCTTCCAAGAACTTATTACTAAAAGTCATTCTCATGGAAGGCAACATTACTCATATTTGACTAAAAACTAAAAGAGTATTACATGGAGAAAGTCATTTAAGTGCATGATGAAAGGGGATAAACTCAACCAACCTATGCACACGGCTGTACATACTCTCTCTCCCTCCAGTTGCACCCATTTTTCCCCTTCAATCATAAAGTCACCATCGAAGGACTCATAATATCATATTGTACTGCTGGACTCGTTTTATCACACTGCTGAAATGTCATAAATCCACTGCTATTCTACAGCTGGAACTACAAACTGTGAAGATAAGTCAATCTTTCTCCATCTTTGAAATTACATTATTAAGTACATGTTAATTCATTATTAATGTACTGCTGGATGCAAGTTACTTTAATATCATCTCACTATTTAATAAACCTGATCTCACTAATACTTGATTAATGAACATACATATTAATAAATCGATCTACCACCATCGCACATATATTACTTGGACATGAATCACCATTGGACACATATTTTTTGGAAATGAACTACCATTGGACACATATTATTTGGACATGGACCATTGCCAGACATACCTTATTATGTTGAACATGAACCATGAACTGCAGCTGGATATGGACTATTGGACTCATCCCATTATTGGACATTTGATACCTAATTAATTATTTTCTAATATTGGACATCACTTAATATGCATAATAATAACGTATCAACTCACCATTTAATCAAAGTTATCATGCTAAGCATATTATTTATTTATTTAAACCATTATCATGATTCTAAGACTTTGGGTTTCATCTATTTTGTAGGCTTAAAAATACACCGGAAGCCATTGGTCTATGCAGCCCAATGTCGAGTTCCGGGTTGAACTCCCTAAAACAAATCCGGGTTTAGTAAAGTCACACTTCCAGCAGGAGACACGTGGCTACGCGCAAAAAACCGCCCTTGACAAAAGTTTACTGTATAAAAACTTAAACATGACTCTTTTTTCCCCTGATTAGTCGATTAAGGAGAAAAGTTACCTTTTTAACATTTGCTCTCAGTCATCCATAGGTATTACATCTTGTGCAATAATGTTTGACATAATTTGGTGGTCTAGGAATCAAGCTATCTTTGAAGGAGTCTCACTTGATACTTTAAAGATTACTATTCCTACAACTTGGACTCATCCACAACTAGGATGGTTTAAAGTAAATTTTGATGTTGCTAAGGCTATTCAGCCAAATAGATCCACTTGTGCAGTAGTGTGTAGAAATGATAAAGAAGAAGTTATCGTTGCATATTCAAAACTAATGCCTTCCTTTGATCCTCTACTTGGTGAAGCAAATGCTGCAAAGTTGGCTCTCTATGGTTGCTCATCACTACCTTAATTATGTGATGTTTGAAGGTGATTCCAAGGGTATGGAATTGTTTATGTTATGTCTTCCTCATCCTCCAATCTAAATTCGGTTGTTTATGTTACGTCTACAACATTTTCACAACAAATCATAGGTGGTAAGTTGTTATTGGTTCTAATTTGAATCAACAACTTAAATTACTTTTTTGCCCATCCATAATAACCAATAACAACCCACAACTTAGGATTTGTTGTGAAAATGTTGTGAAAATGTTGTGAACATAACATTTCTCTTATCTATTACAACATACCCAACGTCCCAAACTCTATTTTTTTCCACTTTTTTTTAATATTCTTTTTTTACTATTTCTCTTTCTCTCTCTTCCTTTTCCTTTCTTTCTCCCTCTTCCTACAAGCAACCAAACCCAAAACCCATTTTTGTGTTCTCTCTTCCTCACCATTTCTGTGTTTGAAAGAACACCACCACCATAAATAAATAATAATAAAAACCCAGCCACCACCACCCACCTCTCTCTTCCTCTCAAACTCATACAACCAGTCAAAAAACCCAACCATCTAATCCAAACACAACCCACTGCACCACCTCTGCCAACAAAACCCACAAAACCCACCATTATCGCCGTGAAAAAACCCTAACCCCACCACCAGGAACAAAAACCATAAAACCCACAACCACCTCCATCAACAAAACCCACTACAACCATCGCTAAAAAACCCACCACCACATCAGGACCAAAACCCACCATCACAACACTTACCACCACCACCATGAGGCACACAAAATCAAATAAAGTGAGAAGAGATAGAAGAGAGAGGGCGAAGATATAGGATCAAAACGTCGATCTCGCCACGCCACAAACCCAGATCAACCCCACCATCACAGACCACCCCAAAACCATTGACCCAGACCCACACCGCTGCCATTGATTACAACCCACACCCACGCCTATCTCTGCTAGTACCACCATCACACGAGGTTTCGGATTTGAGAAAAGGGGGTTTCGGGTTTGAGGAGAGGAAAGAACAAAACAAGAACAAGAGTGAGAGAGAAGAGAAGGAAGACAGAGACAAATGTGAGAGAGAGGAAGAGAGAATAAAATATAATTTAAAATTATACAATTCTGTTACAGTGCCATCTTAGATATAAGATGGTTTTATAGCAAGATTGTAAAAAATTTTACAATTACAAAACCGAGTAATGCATTTTTTTTGTGTTTTGATGCTAAAATATAGCATATTATGACTTTTAGAAGGTTGGATATTGATGCTCTTACATGGTAAACTGGAAGTGATAAAGAAAAAAAATATTAAGTTTATTTAATAGTGACAGAAAATTAATCATAGTGTCTTATCTAGGACAATTGTGGCAAAGTAAGTGTGAAAAAAATATGTGGTAGCATTTTTTTATTTAGAAAAAAAAAAAAAAAAAAATCAGCAGATATGAAAATACCGGGCCCAAATCCAAATGGTCAAATCTCAACCAGATTATTGCTTGTTCCAACTGCCTCTACCTGAATCTAATCAGAAGATCAACTCCAACAAGTCCACGTCCCAAACTCCCAATCCCCAAAGTCACGCACTACTGGTCAGTCCAAGTCGAAGCCCAACCTCATCTTCTTGAGTCGGTGTTGTACGTTGACTTTTTCTTTTTCTTTTCCTTTTTTTGCAACTCATTTCAATCAATATATTAAATACTAATAATTTAGAGTGACACGTGTCATTCAGTGACTATCCGGTAGGAGATGAGAAGCAGGGACAATTTGGACGTGGCGTTAGCCGTGACGCCTTATGCACCTATGCCGTATATGTTCCTTCAAACACAAATTCACACCTCACACCTCATTCATATTTCAGACTTCAGACACAAAAGATTAGACACCAAACAAAGCAAATAGCAAATAGCAATAATTGTTAATTTGGAAACCCAGCTTGTGTTTTGATGGTAGCTTAATTTCGGCCTTTGCTCTAACTTTGGCTGGTCAACTAAATTTAGCACAAACGTTATTAGTTGAAATAGAAACAAGAAAGTTTTTTTCTTCTTCCTCCTTAAATCTGTTTTTGTCTGTTCGGCATATTCTATAGGTTTTATGATCTGTTACACGAGTACACCTATTGTAATCCCTATAGAAACTTCAATAATTCTGGTAGTTGTAGCCAAAGCCAAAACTCCAGAATTACATGTCAGAAAGAGAAAATTATTGGAACCACCCAAGTGTTTGTGTTCGTCAGTTTTGAAAACGAGGAAGACGATAACGCAAATGGCGACCACCACCGTTGATACTCATACGACGACCATGCTGACGTCAGGAGCGAGCGGGCGCGTGAGGGCACTGTTCTCGGTGCGCGTGTGGAGGAGCTTGGTGATGGTGATGAACGCGTTGGTGATACTCCTTCTGGTCCCATTTCGTCGACGGAGGCGGAAGGATGAGGAAGGTGGGAGCCAGAGCCAGAAGAAGGTGATGGTCCCAGTGAAGATGGTGACGTGGAGGAAGAGAGGGTCGGTGGTGGTGGAGCAAGAAGTGGCAGTGAGAAGAGCACTGGCGATGAGGAGAGTGGCACAAGATGATGATGATGGGTTGAATGAGGAAGTGATAAGAGACTACTCCCTCTTCCTCACGCCTAGAGGTGATACCATTTTCACTCGGTCCTGGACCCCCAATAACAGCAACAACATTCGGTAATCTATCACTTTTACTTTTCATTTTCTTTTCTTTTTTTCTTTTTTTTTTTTTAAATTTTTAATTTTAATTTTTATCTGTTACCACTTAGGCTTAAGGCTTCAACATCCTTTAAGAAACTGACATGTGTGCTTGTTTGCACACGACTCACTTAACCGCACTTTTTTTTTTTATAAGATAGAAATTCTATCTCAAGTTTAATTTAAGTGTACATATGCGTAAGTTTCTGCTGGAGACTTGAATCCTAACTGTTGCCCCCCACTTCACAAGAACTTTGTACTTATGAAATGACCCTCACGTCAAGGGTGCGCGGTGGTCTCACTTAATCACACTTAACCCGACCAACACTTGTTATGTGCATTGCACACATGTTAGCTTCTTAGAGGAAGTTGAAGAGTAAGGTTAGCCAAACTTTGTCCTTGTATAAGAGCGTTATGAAATTTTTAAACATCATGTTTTTTCTAGGCATGTTGATGAGTTCAGATCTGCCTATAGATATCCAGAGATTTGTTGACCATTAGCAAGGTTTAATTCTTGACAGTTGGAGTTACAGTTACTGATATGTTAGATTTTGTGCTGTGATAGAGATTTAATCTCTGACAAATTGGTATCTAGTTTTAAGGCCTTTGTCTAAACTACTTGCCACTGGATATGAACTCTATGGGGTTCCTCATTTCACCCCCCCCCCCCCTCCAACTTAATACACACACACACACAAAAAGGAATTAAATGGTCAATGAGAATAAAAATTCATGTGGGATTGAAAGCATTTAAACAGTAGTATTTGTACTCATACCAATAAGAGGCCTTATTGAAAGAGACTATTGTTTAATGCTCTCGTTTTGCTCAGAAAATACGGTGGTACCACAGCATCTTTTAGAAAACTTGTTTGTGTTCATAAACATATTAGCATATCATTGCATATTATTGACAGAGAGGATTGAAATGCAATGCTAAAATTTATGTGATGAGAAGTTGTGGAGATCAGATGATTCAGGATTGTCTTTTGTTACTTTGGACTTGAAAAATTGACATAATTGGCAAGTTTTACAAGTCATGGGGTCCAAAATTGTAAGATCAGTCTACTTGTCACTTCTTACACTAATGTGTGTCATCAATGTACAATAACACCAAGTAGCCAATTAACAGTCATGGTGAACTGCTTTGGAGATTTATCCTAGGTGGACACAACAGGCTTACATCAGTCTTTGTAACCCATTTTCATATGGGATTTTCCAATACAAAAGTATTTTTTTCATATTTATTTATTTTTTGTTAACTAAATCCAGTAGGCTTTTTCTGTTGGTTACAATATACAATTCCATGCTAAGTTTGTGCAGTATTCCCCTTGATTTCGTGTTCTTAACTTCTGCAGTTTCATGTTTGTTTTCAACTTTTATATGGAATAAAGTTCTGATTGCTATCTATTTTGTGCAGGGGATTGGTTCTTATTATGCATGGCCTGAACGAGCACAGGTCTGTGATTTATGCTCATGCCTGTATAGAAATTATCTTCGTGGACTATATTGCTTGATCTATTTCTCAAGAATTTTATATTATTGACAACAGTGGCAGATACAATGATTTTGCAAAGCAGCTAAATGCCAATGGCTACAAGGTCTATGGAATGGATTGGATTGGTAAGTCTAAAAACCATCTTTACATGCTCACCATTGAGTTTCTCCCCCTATATAAGCCAAGATTATCTGTATGTGTGTGCTTGAAGATGCTAAGTACTGTTCTTGGCCATTGATAATAAATCATTGGTCCAGTTTATTTCAATCTTATTTTTAACTCTTGAGTTATGGTGTTTATAGTTTAATGGGTATTTCTATTAACTATCCTCTTCACACACATTCCACGTGTATTCAAAGGCTCTTAAAATGAAAAGGAAAAATGAAAATTTCTAAGGTTTGCAATAATGCATTATTGAATTTGTTAAAAACGTTAAAAATTTAAAGTAGGGGAAGTTTGGATAAGTTGAAATTCTGTTGAAATATGCAAAATTTTTAGAGTCTTATTACTCTGATACCTATCTGAGGCATGCATTTGTAATTTTAATCCATACCTCCATGTGAAAATACTAAGAGTTTCATTAATCTGATACCTCCCTCTGAGGCATAAATCTGTAATTCTGATTCATAGCAAGTGACAGGCACCTCAGAGTAAATGGAAAAGGAAAGCAGTGCTTAAACCCTATCATGCCAACACACAAATAGATGAGCTGCACAAGCTCAAAAGTGAATGAGAAAGGATTTAGATGTTATGTAATTCTCCTTTAGCTTATATGTTTGTTTGCTCTCTCTCTCTCTCCGGGAATGGTGGTATACAAATTTAGAGTGATGTACTTATTATGCTCTTTAATTAACTCCTCTGTTATAGTTTAATTACAATTTATGCTTAGACTATAATTTGGAGCACTAATTGATGATTCTTAAGCAACATCTTGGTGGTTTTTTATTTTGATTTTGATTTTTTTGTTGTTGTTGAAGAAGTTGGTGACTAGCAAAAATGCTAATTACTGTCTTGGTGGACAATGAAGTCATTGGTTTATACATGTGTGCGATGCTAGCACAAGCATCATAATTTTATTTATGCTCCATGCTTAATACAATCTCTATTATAGTGGTAATTCTTTTATGCTGGTACTGTGGAATGCCATAAAACCAAGAGAGACCAAAAGTAAAATATGATGTGGGGGGATAGAAGAGAACCCATGCAGTTATTTCAACAGAGTTTCTACTTTTTAGTTGCTATTGTTACTTTACCCAATACCCAGGGAAGATTTAAAGAAGCCACCTCCCACAACACCACCCCCCCTCTCCCCCCCTTTTTTAATACTCTGGTCTCTCCTGTTTGGTCCCGTAATCTCTCAACATCATATATATAATCCATCAATACCCCTCCCTCCAATTTATATGTTTTAGATTCATACCTGAGTTTACTTTCATCTTTCAGTGTCTATGGTAGAATCTACACACTACAAAGAAATGGTGATCATTTTTTTCTCAACAAGTTTTATACCTTGCACTTAATTCTTGTTCCCAAGAGCTGATCTTTCAAACAAAGGTCATACTTTTCCCCCACTTAATTACTATTTTATAGTCTAGAGATCACCATTCTTCAACAATGCATCTATATTTGGATGTTGCAGGGATTGAGTAGTTCATTTGGGTTGCCCATTGGTGCCAAAAACATGTGAAAGCTCCTCTTAATAAGTAAGCTTATTATCTGCATGTTTGTGTCTACCTGCTATTTTTGACATTGGTAAAAGGAGGGGTTTTGGAAATTAAGCCAAAGGCTGAAAACTAAATGGAGCCTTCTCCCTGTTTTATAGGAGCCGAAGAAACAGAAAATTATATTCAAAATTTGTTTTCAAAGTTCTCCTTTCTTCTGATTGGTGCAAGTGTTTTGAATCAATAAAATTTTGAATGGAACGCGATGCTTTTCTTGAATCAACATTTAGGAGAACATCAAACATTGTTTAAACCAAACTTAGATCAGTGAGCATGTGAACATGAGACAATCTAAAGGCATTATGCTTGATACATTCTCTAGGTGCTGTTTGTTAAACTGGGTTTTACTCAATTTCTAACCTTGTTATATAAGCTAAATGGGAAAATTATCTTTTGCTAAATGCCTTGTAATATATGCCAAATATAATATAAGATAATGGTTTTCTACTCCTTTGTTTTGTTTTTATTTATCTTTTGTGCTGTTAGCTTTCTAAATATACTTTTTTATATCTTCTTGTGATGACCTAAATAATTGCTTCCATTTAATGGCTTTTGATACTAATATTTTATTTGGGATCTGTGATATCTTTGCTAATTTGACCCCAGACCAACTTGAGCTGTCAGCAGGAACGGATCTAAAATATCTTAAACCAGAAAATTTGGGGGCATGGCTCACTTTTGCCGTCCCTGCTACATGGCGCTCTATTTTCTACTTTAGTAGTTTTTTATTACTAAATTTTTCTTATCCGTTTGTTTATTTATTTTCATATAGGTCATGGTGGAAGTGATGGGCTGCATGCATATGTTCATTCTCTTGATGATGCTGTTAATGATATGGTATGGTTTGAGGTTCATTTACAAGGGGCTGATGATACTGTAATCAAATAATCACCACAAATTTTTTGTGGCCAAATCTATCATAGCATGTTCTTTTTTTTTTTTTTGGGAGTTATTCATCAAGGCATATTATGGGATGAATAGGGGCATTGGTTGATTATATTGCTAGCCCAAAAAAACAAAGATCGTTTTAGTTAACTCTGTGCATTTATCTTGTTATTTTGTCAGAAATCATTTCTTGAGAAGATTTTAGCTGAGAATCCTGGACTTCCGTGCTTCTGTTTTGGACACTCAACTGGTGCAGCAATTGTCCTGAAGGTAAGGTTTGGTTGAAAGATGCAATTTTCGCAATACTGTGGTTGACTTTTGATATCTCCACATATTATGATAATATACTATAGTCCCAATTTTTACTGACCTAAAGGACCTCAAGTTTATGCATGGTTTTCATTGTTTTATGTGAATAATTTTAGGCAATGCTTGACCCAAAGGTTGAAGCCCGGGTAGTTGGTGCAGTACTAACATCACCTGCAGTTGGAGTTCAAGCATCACATCCAATTTTTGTGGTGAGAATATCCTTTTAGTGAGATCTCTCTTATATCTAATTTGGAAATGCTAATGACTTAAGAAATTTATATTAAGTGCCATTTTCCTATCAAAATACACACCATTGAAGAGGCAAATAAATGAGCAAGTGGAGTCATCCTTCATCTTCTCATGTTCCCATTGCAGGTACTGGCTCCAATTTTCTCATTTTTGTTGCCAAGATACCAAATTAGTGCTGCAAATAAGAAGGGCACACCAGTTTCTCGGGACCCAGAGGCACTAATAGCCAAATATTCAGATCCACTAGTGTATACCGGATCCATCAGGGTAAGGACTGGCTATGAAATTCTCCGAATCACATCCTACTTGCAGCAGAATCTAAGAAAATTGAGAGTTCCCTTTTTTGTTCTCCATGGCACTGCTGATACTGTAACTGACCCTGAAGCTTCTCAGAAACTGTATGCAGAAGCCTCCTCAACTGACAAAACCATCAAATTGTTTGATGGGTTCTTACATGATCTCCTCTTTGAACCAGAACGTGGAGCTATTATGAAGGACATAATTGAATGGTTGAATTGTAGAGTATGATGCTAGCTAATGCACAATATGAGAAACAAAATTGATAAGTTAGCCAAAGGGAAGCAAGGAATTGTATTTCTTATGTTGGAAAACCCGACACTTATTTCATCGAAATTTCCGGATTTAAATTTCCTCATAACAATTATTTTCTCATTTTCTTTAGGGAGATAAGGATTGGTTGCTTATTTGGAGCATTTCACAATGAGAAATGATATGTTCACAACAAATCTTATGTAGCAGGTTGTTATTGGTGGGGTAGAAAAGTAATTTCAGTGGTAAGTTCAAATTAAAACCAATAACAACTAACCACCTATAATTTGTTGTGAAAATATTGTGAATGTAACACATCTTTTTCACAATTTATGAACACTTTTTTGGCGGACCAATTGATAGTGATGCAACTCATGTAATGGTATATATACGCTTCAGTTCATCCAAATAATTGCATACCTCTCCTTGGTGTTAGGCTCCAGCTTGATTGAAAGTTTGGCTAGATTTTTCAGGTGTAGAACTTGTAACTCAATTAAGCAAATACAGGCCTGGGTAACCAAGAGCCTTTTGCTTTAATTAATATCACTCTCCTATTTTCTCCTTCAGGATAACGTAGGTTCCAAAATTCAAATCCTAAATTTCTCAATTGTAAGTTGTAAGCACACACCAAAAAAATTATATATATATATAGAGAGAGAGAGAGAGAGAGAGAGAGAGAGAGAGAGATTATAGAAGAACTCGGTTTTTTTTTTTTTTTTTTTGAGAGAGTTTTAACATTTGCCGTCCGCTCCTAATGATAGCTCTTTATCATCAGACCAAGACACCAATCAGTTTTTGGTGTAGGCGGGGATTGAACCCCAGATCTCTTATACAACCATCAGAGATTTTACTAGTTGAGCTAACTGGAACCCACAGAAGAACTCAATTGATAGGACAAGAGAGAAGACAATCACAAAAGGACTTATGCTATAAAATGAACTAGTCGCAGACCCGCGCGTTGCGCGTGATAATTTCTTTTATGGTGATTGGATGTTTTGGTCATGGAATTTATTTTGTATTATTAGAGATTAGTATTTGAAATAGAAAGATGAAATTTTATTGTTGAATTAATTTTTTGGAACATAATTTCTACCATACTCAGTTTACTAATTTGTACATTTCCAAGTCAATTGAGCACATTTTGCATGTTACATGTAATTTTTCGTTTCCATAAGGATAAGGGCGATCACGATCTCAATGACCCACTCCATTTTTCTTGCATGCTTGGTTTTTTGGGATGCAAAATGTGTTTGTTCCAAAAGTTGTATGTCGAAGGATTTGTTGATAGTTTTGCAGCAATTGTTTCCCATCTTGTTGGTTTAGAATTGATAATAGTAGCTGGATTCCTACCTCATTTGATTCACATAAAAGTGCAATTGCGAGTCCATTTTTTGCATTTTCCCCCCCCTTCTTTGTTGGCTTGAAGAAGGATTTCTTTTCCTGCTTTAGTTTTATCTTGCACAAAATATTTGTGAGCTCTGATCCAAAATAGTGCTTTTTTGTTTCCAGCCCTAAAGCATCGATGAATGAGCTTTTCTTCATCTTTTCGAAGGAATAAAGGATTTTGAAGCAGTCCAGTCAGATTAATGTGGTGAAGAACTTTTGTTTTTTTGGTTAGCCGATTGAATCGCTTGCAGCTGTTTTTTAAAACAAAGAACACATATTAAGAAATTAATGTGCTAAAAAAATACATATTTTAATACTATATTATAAAATTGAGAAACATTTATTTTCCTTTAAACATACTTTTCATGCCTACAATTTGGTTCAAGTTCAATTTATTTTGTATGCCTATATTTAAAAAGTTAAATTTCATTCTAGAAAAATTATGACTTCTAAAATTTGTATATGTAATACTAAAAATTTAGGAAAAAAACAAAAATACCAACTAAGTTAAATTACCGTTTGAAAAAGTATAGTATGCTCATACCATTATGACAAAGCAACTACTTCCCAGTTAGAAAAAATGTGAAACTTCATTTAGGCAAATCATGAAGTAACTAAGAAAGTATTACCCTGCCACCTGTGAGTTGATTTTCTGTTCTTTAAATCAGAGTAGAGAAGGGGAGAAGTTTATTCATTTTCTTGACTGTTTGAATAAGGAGAATAGCAAGCAACAAAAGTTCACTTACAACCGTTGGATATCTATTTGTAAAGTTGTGATTTTCAAATATGTATTTTGTTGGCTTCTATTCCGTGCCAAATTTGATTGTAATTTTATTCAATCTTATGTACCCTGTATTTGTTGTGGGAATTTATTGTAAGGGTTGTGTGATAGTGAGAGAGAGTGTGAATACTCAAGCAATTGAAGCAAGGAGGGTTTTTGCGGGTATATCGCGACTAATGCTTCCAATCCTCTCTCATTGATATACCCATTGAGTCTTCACACTCTCTCTCACTATCACACAACCCTTACAATAAATTCCCACAACAAATACATGGTACATAAGATTGAATAAAATTATAATCAAATTTGGCACAGAATAATGCCCTGCACATGGTTGTGTGATTGAATAATGCCCTGCACATGACTGGAATGCGAAGAGTCAGTACAGATGGAGACAGCTGTGTCTCGCGAGTATCTCGCGGGTAAGGCCTTTCCGCGAGACACCCGCGAGACATTCTGTTCTGCCAGACTGTACTATCTAATACACACTTTCTACACCCACACTATATATATCCACATTACCCACAAATGAAAAAGGGAGCTTCTGAGAGAAAACCCTAGCAAAACACTTGAGAGTTAGAAATTGTTATACCAACAATTCTCTACACATTTGTTTGTGGAATTTCCTCATCTCCTACCTTTCCATTTCCATATCATTGAGAGGTTGATAGCCCAAACACTTACCACACTCTTTCAGAGTGTCAAGTGATAATTTGGTGCTGCTGGGAAGTATTGGAAGAAGCCAAGGATGGCAGATGCAACATGGAGCTTGTTGCAGGATTTAGAGAGCTAGACAAGACACGGTTCCGAAAAGCCTTGTTAGAGTAGGAGCTTGGAGGGCTTAGGTACAGCGGGTAGATTAGGCTTGGAGGGTCTCTTGCTAACCCATGTATCCCAACTGATTATGGAGAGGTTTTTCGCCGAGTTCTTCGGTTTTCTCTTCAATAACACATCGGCGTGTTATTTGTGTTTGCATCTCTCTTCCCTACTCTTGTTCATTTTATTTTACTACTGTGTTGCTTTAAATATGGATTAGAGTAGCTCTCTTGCTTGTATGCTTGTGTTTACACTATTCTGCTCTTAGTATTAAGTTAGTGTAAAATCAACCAAGCCGTAACTTTGAATTGGGGGTCTAAACAAGCTCTTGTTTTCTTAACACATTTTCGAGCTTTCACTATTGATGAACAAGTATTGAATTTTGGCAGAAGTAACTGAAAGAGAGGCATCCAAACGAACAGAGATAGGGAAAAGAAATCTGAATGTTCAATTAGTGTGTAAAACACTAATAAATGTTTAGACCCCCAATTACAAAATTACCAATGCAAGCTTATATTCAAACAATATATGTGCAAAATATGAAATATAAGCAATACCCAATTTGGCAAACTACTTTAACACATAATTAATCACAAACACAGTAGTAATTAATGGTTAAAGAGTAAGGGAAAAGAGATGCAAACACAAGGAACACCGGCACATGTTATCGAAGAGGAAATCAAAGAACTCGGCAAAAAACCTCTCCGCCGCCCTCTAAGCGGTAAAATGATCCACTAGAAAATAAAGTTGGGATACATGAATAGCAATAGACCTTCCAAGCCTAATCTACCCGATGCACCTAAGCCCTCCAAGCTTCTTGCTCCAACAAGATTAAGCCTAACCGTGTCTTATCTAGCTTTCCAGATCCCGCAATAAGCTCCATATTGCATCCGCCATCCTTGGCATCTTTCAATGCTTCCCAAGCTCTAAAAACACTCTTAACACTCTAAATGGGTGTGGATTGTGTTTGAGTACAAATCTCCTCTCAATGGGTATATCAATGGGAGAGGGAAGGAGAAGAGACTACAAAGATTTCTCTTTAAGAATGAGTAGCTCTCTCTCAAATAGGGTGGGTGTGTTGTAGAAACCTCTCTTAGGGTTTTTTTTCTCTCTCAATAGGCTCCTTACCATTTCTGTGGGTAATAGGGGTATATATAGTATGAATGGAGAGGGGATATGAAAAGTCACATTTCTGCTGACAGGGAAAATTCGTGGGTCAATTTCGCGGGTCACCTGAGTCGCAAGTTATAGCTGGCACAACTAGCACATGACTCTTCAACTTCCACAGCTGGCACTTGACTCTTCAGCTTCCGACAGGTGCTCCTCATGTGACTTTTAGCTGTCTTGATCAAATCTCTACCACTTAATACTAAACCCAATACAAATAAATCCCACAAAAATATAAGGAAATAAATTTATGCAATTACAACATTTTTTGTCATGAAATAAGCCAATACAAATGTTATGAGAAAAATCATAACTTAACAATCTCCCCCTTTGACTATTCCGTGACAAAACACCCTAAAACAAACTCTAAACTTAAACGTGAGTTTGGGAATAGTGGCAAAACTCACTCACACCTAAATCTAGAAGCTGTGATGAACTTGGAACATATATACCTGTAACCTGAAACACTTGCACAAAACATATTAGACCCTCAAGGTAAAGCAAGTAATAAAAGGACAAGTATAATGTAACAAGTAAATTGCGATCAAGTAAACATGATGTGAAACATGTGAGCAACTTGATCATACACCAAAACAGTCAAATAGAAATGACTACAATGATCACATAGCAAAGCAAATGATCATCCGAATATGCATTCAATGAAGCACAATAGCATAAGGATGTATGCATGTCCAACACAAACATGATGCAATGAGAACAACAAAGCATAGATACTAAACATAACTCAAAACACCATAAAGTAAATAAGAAAACAAACATAAAGAAAAACAAACATAAAGAAAAAAAAAACAAAACAAAATTTTCTTATTAACTCAAAGTCTTCTCCCCCTTGGTATATGCATCTCCCCTATGGAATATCTCTCCTATGGAATATCTCTCTCCCTACAAATGTGCACAAGAAATAGAATTTCTTCCTCTAAGAATGTGCACAAGAGTCATATAGAATGACAAAAGTAAACTCTCCCCCTTTTTGACATGAATAGACAAAGGGTCAAGGAGAAATGAGGGCAAGAAATGAAGGTATGAACAAGGAGAATGATGCATGAGGGGTGCAAGATGAATGAGAAATGAAGCCTAAACAAATGACAAAACAAAATGCTACAAAGCATAAGGTAAACATGACATGCTAAGATGAAAAAACAAGGTATAGACCAATGCATGACAAGGGTAGCAAAGGTGTGCGCAAAAGGTGACTATGTGCAATGCATGACCAATGCATGGAAAATGCACATGTGGGGCAAGGTGTGTTAAACACACAACCAATGAACCAAACATGTTCCTCATGAGAAAACATGAGAATCCCCAAAGATTGGTACTCATCGGAGTCCAAACAAGTGAGAAAATGGCTAAGAGGCATTTTATCAAACACCTAGTGTGCACACTATGAACAACAATGTAAAAAAATGCATGAACATCATGAAATCCACCCTAAATACATGTTCTTTTTGCCACAAGGGGCCAACATCCAAAGCAAATCATCAAAAGAAACCAATCCCATACAAAAATTTGACAAAAATTAAGTTTCCCCAATCCCTATGATGAAAATCCCAATTAAGAGTACAAAAACTCTCCAAAACATAATCTAAGGATCAAAATCAATGAAAAGAGTTTAGAAATACCTTAGAGATGTTAATGGAATGAAAAACCATTTAAATTGATTGGATTTTGATAAAAAGAATATTGAAAGAGGGGTTTTAGAGAGGATGGGAGAGGTTTAAAATAGGTTTCCCACGAAAAGCTCTTTAAAAAGCTGTTTCTGGGCGTTTCGCGACTGGCGAGTCGCGAGATAAGTCGTGAAGATTTTCGCGGCTCGCGAGTGAGTCACGAAAGCTTCTGGATGAACTCGCGACTTGTGTTTCGGACTGGGCGAGTTGCCAAAACAAGTAGCCAAAAATCGCTGCTCGCGAGAGTAGCCAGAACGAGTAGCCAAAAATTCTGACACCTGTTTTTCAACACAAAACTTGCTTAAAACAATGAAAAACAAGGTAAGCATTAAACATGAACACAAAGAGTGATAAAAATCACTTCCAAATACATATAAAATGATCAAAAATCTTTTTGGTTTGATCCATATATAGTTAAGCACACACACATCACATTTAAACAAGTACAATCGAACAAATGAATAAGGCATTCATTGAACATTAGGCATGTGTGTTGTGTGTGTGTATCAAATGTGGAATAGTCCTTAGTCTAGCGTGAAACTTCAATGATCAATTTAATCAAGTCATACACAACTAGTACTAAATCAAGTGGTCTATCTCAATTATAGAAATGAACATATATGACCTCCCACAAGAAAATGATTACATATCTTTGAAGCTTTTCATTTGGCTTCTTTACAATTCATAACATTTTATCATTTTTTTTTATCTTTACATCTCTTTTTGAGATCGATGCTTGAAATTTTTGATATTTCAATTTGATGAACAAGCCTTTGGCTTTTGGGCACCATACATTTTCAATACAAGTCGCTTTCCCTTTTTCCTAGTCAAATACTAGTATGTGCGGCGGCTTCTGCAACTCATTATCTCTTTTTGAGATTTGACATTAGTTGAGCTAAAAAAAATGAGTGGGAAGAGATATAGACACAAGTCTACGCATGTATCAAAACCAACATGATTATTGACTAATCATTCATGACAAGTTTAGAGATCAATTTACAACAATCACACATAGATGTTAAGATTTTTCCCACAAAGATAGATGTGCATACATAACAAGTTAAGCTCATAAATGCACCAAGCATTAGTACGAAGGTACTAGGCCAAACACACATGTGATATGTGCTCAAACATACACAATTAAACTTTTTGAATTTTTCACTTTTTATGTGGTTTTGGATTTTTACTCACACAAAACTAAAAAATAAAAGTAAGATAAAAAAAAAAACAATGCAAATAAAGAAATGCAAGATGCACAAAATGCATGAAGATATGACATTTAATGCATGAAGGGTCCTACAAAGATCGAAAAAATTAGATTAATGACCAAAAAAGCAAAAACTCAACCATAGGAACCCTTCCTCATCCAAACAGAACAATTGTTTGGAATGAGTGTCTCATGAGAAGAGAGACGAGGGTTGGAAGAATGAGAACCGGAGATGCACATAGATAATGAGTTAAAAGCATTAAACACTTTCTTTAACAACATGCTATTTTCACTCAAATCCGATTTACTCTTTTTAGGACAACTTCCAAGAAGCTCAAGTTTCTCTTTTCTTTTGATTCTTTTAAGAGCATGAAACTTAGAGCAATGAGGTCTAAGATGACCAAAAGCACCACAATGGTGACAAACAATGTGTATAGCTCCACTAGGCTTTTTGGAAAAGAATCTAGCAACATGGTTATGTTCTCTCTTCAACTTATGACATTGAGGTCTTATATGACTAATCACACCACAGTGGTGACAAATTGGAACAAACTTAGATCCATCCAAAACCTTAGGTTGAGACCTAAACAGAGGCTTTGTCTTAAGAGCCTTTCTCTCCACCTTTTGATTTCTTTTGTGTGGAGGAATGTACACCGATTTATCCTTTGAGGTCTAACACACAATAGGCACAAAATCGGGTACCACAACATGATTGCAACAAATATTTTCATCCTTTTTAGCAATAGGTTCAGCAATCAAACATTTGGCATGCATCTTAAGAGATTCATTTTCACATTTTAGCTCATCAACAAGTTTGTTAGACAAAACAAATTTAGCATCCAAGTACATATTCAAACATTCAAACTCTTTCAGCTTTTCAAGAGAATTTTCAGCAAGTTTCTTATATTTCTCAACCAATTTGTTGGATTCATTAAGCTTAGCAATCAAATCATCCTTTTCACAAAATAACTTGCTCAAATTCTTATGAAATTTCTTAGCATTTTTCTTCAAGAGTTTGATGTTAGGAATATCAACAACGCCCAAAGATTCATGTAACATAGCATCACAATCATGAGGATTATCACTCATAGAGGCATTTTCACAAACACGTGGCATGTTACATTCATCAACATCCAAAACATGCATAGAAGCATACAAAGCACTATCCATGGCAAATAAACACAAGGGGTCAAGGATCACACTTAGGTAATGAAACCAAAACAAGTGTACCCGCTCTGATACCAATTGAATGTTCAATTAGTGTGTAAAACACTAATGAATGTTTAGACCCCCAATTACAAAATTACCAATGCAAGCTTATATTCAAACAATATATGTGCAAAATATGAAATATAAACAATACCCAATTTGGCAAACTACTTTAACACATAATTAATCACAAACACAGTAGAAATTAATGGTTAAAGAGCAAGGGAAAAGAGATGCAAATACAAGGATAACACCAACACGTGTTATCAAAGAGGAAATCGAAAAACTCGGCGAAAAACCTCTCCGCCGCCCTCTAAGCGGTAAAATGTTCCACTAGAAAATAAAGTTGGGATACATGAATAGCAATAGACCTTCCAAGCCTAATCTACCCGATGCACCTAAGCCCTCCAAGCTTCTTGCTCCAACAAGATTAAGCCTAACCGTGTCTTCTCTAGCTTTCCGGATCCCGCAATAAGCTCCATATTGCGTCCGCCATCCTTGGCATCTTCCAATGCTTCCCAAGCTCCAAAAACACCCTCAACACTCTAAATGGGTGTGGATTGTGTTTGGGTACAAATCTCCTTTCAATGGGTATATCAATGGGAGAGGGAAGGAGAAGAGACTACAAAGATTTCTCTCTAAGAATGAGTATCTCTCTCTCAAATAGGGTGGGTGTGTTGTAGAAACCTCTCTTAGAGTTTTTTCTCTCTCAATAGGGTCCTTACCATTTCTATGGGTAATAAGGGTATATATAGTATGAGTGGAGAGGGAATACGAAAAGTCACATTTATGCTAATAGGGAAAATTTGCGGGTTAATTTCTCGGGTCACCTGAGTCGCGAGTTATAGCTAGCACAGCTAGCACGACTCTTCAATTTCCACTACTGGCACTTGACTCTTCAGCTTCTGGCATGTGCTTCTCATGTGACTTTTAGCTGTCTTGATCAAATCTCCACCGCTTAATACTAAACCCAATACAAATAAATTCCACAAAAATACAAGGAAATAAATTTATGCAATTACAACACTTTTTGTCATGGAATAAGCCAATACAAATGTTATGAGAAAAATCATAACTTAACAAAATCTCTACAGAACAGGACAAAAGACACTAACATATGTATCCTATCCTAATAATCAGTATATGCTAAATAGCGCAACCTATAACATTCCTATGACAATATCTATACAGCACGGACCTAAAAATGTATTATTAAATACATATAAATAGCTGCAAATTGATTAATGTCCACATCAGTTACTTAAGACAAAGTTATTAATTTTGGTGATTGTCAGTTTGTTTTTTAGATTTATATCTTGTCCCATGATACGGTGTAATAACATAAACACGTGGCTACTTGAAGACAGACCTTGAATTGAGTGATGTTCATTAGTGTAGGAGTCATTTGAATTGTTCAATATTCATCCTCTTCAACCTTTGCCTTTTTACAATTGTACGACATGGGGCTCCCCAAGCCCATTTGGGCCTTAGGCCTTGAACTCCAGCCTTACAGCGCGGCCCATGGGCCCGACCCTCTCGTCTCAAGCTAGGCCCCGAACCGGATGAGGCCATGGGACCAGGCCTCATGCCATTTGTTGGGATTAGTGCCCTTAAATCCTATTATATGATGCTATGTATGACATTATGTATGACTTAATATTGTGTTTAATAAAGTTATTTTATTATTATCTAAAATAATGGTAACATGAATATTCGGACATTATCATATAGTCCGTGAGATGCATAGTATGTGATTTTTGTGAAAAGTCACAGAAGATATAAATCACAAGTTTTTTGTAAAATCAGAATTGTAGTTCGTAGTCGGTGATGAAATTGGACATTTCATCTGCAAAGACTATAACATATCAACTAAGATGATTTGTCTTGATCATGGAAGTGGAGACTTCTAGTTGATATGTTGATATGTTTTAAGAGTTAAAACATATTGAACTGGACCGCTGTGAGATTATTATTCTCCTAACGACTGTCAATTGAATAATAAATCTTACGACTTCTGTTTGCATGAACTCTTAATCCTGAGAGAATAATGGACCTGATCATGAAGTGTAGGTTGCTTTGATATATCAGGAGTGAGATCTAAAATAACGGTCAAAACCTCAGTATGTTGGGCAGCCACATTTAGTGTTGATGGAACATATATTCTCAAGATGAAATTCATAGTCCCTTAACGGAGATACAAAATATTCCCTTGAGATAAGTTTAATGAGTTTGTTATTCAGAATGTTAGGCCTAACTACTTTAGTAAATAGTTACTAAAGTATATATTTATGAAATTAGATTTCATAAATATATGATGAATAACTTAAAGGATTAAACCGGGTACTCAAGAATTAAGATGTAGTATTCTACAAAGTGGCAGTCTACATTCATAACTTTGTGTTACTACGAATATTTTATGAACGGGTTGCATGTACAATAAAGTCTTGAGCTATAATTTATTAATAAGGCCTAGAGTGCAATTATATTTATATAGTGATATTAAATATAATTAATGATAATTTTGGACTTGTCAAGAGTTGACAGAAAAGCCCAAGGCCCATTGGAGCTAGTGTCTTATTTGTTCCCTTTTGGTCCCACTCCAAGCCACATCCTAAAACAAACATGTATTTTTCCATCATCATTATGCTCGACCCAAAACCCGTTGAGCAAGCCGTTATAGTACATGTACATCATCGTTCATAGCCTGGGAATTGTCCAGCAAAGTACACCTCGGGTGGAAGTGTGATTGCTCAGAAACGTTGTACCCCGGTTGTCCGGCACCGCCTTGAGGAATATCACTGCCGAACATCTCTCCTGAAGTGGGGAGCCAGTTCCAATGCCATTCTCACCACACCCCACTCCCAACTAAAACATCCAGTTTGCAATAATAACATTAGACATCCTATACCTCTAACCACAAAAGTAATCATAACTCCCCACTAATTATAAGGCTATAAATACGAGAAGCTAAGAGGAGAATGGGGGAGGATAAAGTTGATAAGGAAGCTAAGAATACAGAGAGAGGGAAAGCATGGAGTCAGGGTAGTAGCGTAAAGAGAGTAAAGTAGTTCAGAGAGAGAGGAAACTTCGTTGAGTCCTTATGTCGAGAACGACCTAAAGTAAATCCTAAGCCCACTTCACAAGTAAGTTGTGAGCCCAAGTGAGGTCCATCCCAGTAGCCTTATTTTTGGCGCGCACAATTGGTGTCGTCTATGAGGATCTCCTACAAAGCTGTGGTTCAACTGAGACTCACGACTGGGAAAATGTCTGAAAGACGTTCGGAGAGTTATGCTGAAAGCAGTTCGATAGGGGCTTCTCGGGGATCTACCTAGCGAGAGAGAAGGCACAAAAGGCGTGAAGATAGGGAACGTGAGTGGGAGGAGGAATAGTCCGGCCTAGGAGTGGGGTCGTATCAAACACACCGGACAATGTCTGGCGCCTCGGGGCATGGGCAATTTGACGAGAGAGATGAAGAATTTGAGCGATTACGCAAACTGGTGAGAGATTTGGAGTTGGAAGCAAGGGGTGGGCACTAGAGAAGGGATTGAGAGAACCGAGAAGGGAGATCTGATAGTGGAGGAAATCGTTATGGGATGGGGTCCAGTCAGTCTGGTTCCCGTCGATGCCGGGATCGTTCACATTCATGGGAGTCTCGTCGATGCCAGGACCGTTCACATTCACGGGAGTCCCGTTAGTGTTGGGACTGTTCACGTTCACGGGGGTATGAAGACCGGGGTTCAGATTCCCCAGAATAGCGACGGCCCCATAATGCCGCCATGGATGCTATAAGCCGCGCCTTACGCAGAGCTGCTCGGTCGCCATTCTCAGATGACATCGAACGGGCCCTAATGCCGAGCAGATTTACGCGCCCACTGTTAAACTCCTACGATGGGAAGACGGACCCGGTGGAACACGTCAGCCATTACATCTAGATGATGTCTCTACATACTCACAATGACGCGCTGATGTATAAGGTATTTCCCTCAAGCCTTAGGCCCACTGCTATGAGATGGTTTAACGGGTTACGGAAGGGTTCCATTCACAGTTTTGCCGAGTTGATCTAAGAGTTCGGTGTCCGGTTTGTAACTTGTAGTCGGGTACCACAATTAGTGGATGCATTATTATCTATAGAGATGAGGGTTGGGGAAACCCTTCGCAATTATGCCGGTCGGTATTGGGAGCTTTATAATGAGATCGGTGGGGGCAACGAGAAGATTGCAGCAAGCACCTTTAGGATGGGGCTGCTTGAGGACTCCGAACTACGGGAGTCATTGACAAGGAAGCCTCCTGAGGATATGAGGCAGCTCATGAGGCGTATCGAGGAGTATAAACGCTTGGAGGATGATCAGCTGCGGAGTAAGGGTAAGGCCCCTTTAATGAATCGTCCTCGGCAGGGCGGTTTTCAGCCAAGACCTCGAAAGGATTTGAGGATACAAGAGCCAGAGTTGCAACTAGGGGAGGTGACCCGTCTCGGAGAAACCAGAATTTGTACTGTACCTATCACAGGGATAAGGGGCATACCACCGAGTAGTGTCGGGTGTTAAAGGACCACTTAGGGCAATTGGTGAATGCGGGATATCTGAAGGAGTTTGTGGTGGATTCAGGGAACAAGGGTGCCGGGCAAGGCACCCAGCAAAGAGGGAACCCTTACCCGCCTCCATTGGGAGTTATCGAGGTCATCTATACCACCCCGAGGGGTGTTGCTGTGGCTGGGAGGAGAGGAGTGTTGACTGTAGCACTCGTGGGAAATTGCTCGAGCGAGCAACCCCCCGAGAAGAAGATAAAGATTGGTCGGGAGCCCATCGCTTTTGATGACGATGACTTAGAAGGAACAATTCAGCCGCATGATGACGCGTTGGTGGTGACGGCCCGGATAAACGGTTTCATAGTAAAGAGGGTAATGGTAGACCAGGGAAGTGGGGCCGATGTGATGTATCCGGATTTGTTAAGGGGGTTCGGACTGAAGAAGGAGGACCTCTTAACATACGATACGCCCTTAATCGGGTTTGATGGCCAGATAGTGATTCTCGAGGAAAGGAAGTAATAGTGGATTTTATAGTTGTCACTTCGTTTTCTCCTTATACGGCCATTCTGGGGAGGCCGTGGATCCACGCGATGGGAGTAGTCCCTTCCACCCTGCATGTGAAGGTTAAATTTCCAACCGAGCAGGGCATTGCTGTAGTAAGAGGAAGCCAGAAAATGGCAAAACAATGCCTAGTTGCCTAGTGAATTGGAAGAATGAGCAAGCCGAACAGAAGGTTCAATCCGAGAGAGTCTCTTTATAGCAATTACAGGAGCCTGAGAAGGACAGGGGGCTAGTTGTGCCGAGGAATTAATTTGAGTAAAGATACTACCGGATGTTGACCGGTATTTTCAGATAGGGGCAAGTATGAGCAATGGGGATAAGGTAGAAACATTGTTATTTCTTATACAGAATGTAGATGTGTTTGCTTGGAGCCCGTATGAGGTGCCCGGGGTGGACCCCGAATTCATAGTCCACAGGCTTAATGTAGACCCGTCGTTTCCTCCCAAGAAGCAGAAACCAAGGAGGTCGGCCAAGGAGCACGTCGAGGTAGTTAAGTTGGAGGTTAAGAGGTTAAAGGAGGTTGGGGCAATAAGAGAAATCTTCTTCCCGAAGTGGTTAGCAAATACCGTGGTGGTGAAGAAGAAGAATGGCAAGTGGAGAGTTTGTGTAGATTTCACGGATTTGAACCGAGCATGCCCAAATGATCCATTCCCTATGCTGAAGATTGATCAGTTGGTGGATGCCACATATGGACACCCAAGGATGAGCTTTTTGGATGCCTTTCAGGGATATCATTAGATCGCCCTGGCAGCTGAGGTCCGAGAAAAGACAGCATTCATCTCCCCGGACGCCAATTATCATTATACTGTGATGCCTTTTGGGTTGAAAAACGCTGGGGCCACGTACCAATGAATAATGACTAGAATGTTCTGGGATAAAATAGGGCGTACAATTGAGGTGTATATTGACGATATGGTAGTGAAAAGTAACCAAGAAGTACGGCATATAAAGGATCTTTAGGGGGTGTTTGAGGTGCTTCGGCAACATAAGTTGCACCTTAATGCGGAGAAGTGTGTTTTTAGGGTGGGGGCTAGTAAAATCCTAGGATATCTGATCACTATTCGGGGAATAGAGGTCAATCTTGACCAGATTGAAGCCGTGAAGCGCCTCAAGTTGCCGAGCAATCTGAAAGAAGTGCAAGTATTGACTGGGATGTTAGCTGCTCTTAACCGATTCATCTCCAAGTTTGCCGATCGCTGCCGACGATTCTATCAACTCTTGAAGAAGTGGAAGGGATTCTAGTGGAATGAGGAGTGTGACGGAGCTTTTCGAGATTTGAAGGAATATTTGATGTAAGCACCCATGTTAACGGCCCTAGAACTCGGGGAGGATTTATTCATGTACCTCTCAGTGTCTGATCATGCTGTAAGTGCCGTGCTATTAAGGGATCAATAAGTGCATCGACCTGTGTATTACATCAGTAAGACCTTGGTTGATGCCGAGACAAGATATTTACCCTTGGAGAAGTTGGTGCTGGCACTCGTGCACGCTACGAGAAAGTTACGGCATTATTTCCAAGCTCATACCGTCTATGCCCTGACCAAGTACCCTTTACAGTCGTTGTTAATTAGATCCGACTTTACGGGTCAGATAGCTAAATGAGGGACCCGGTTAGGTTCCTTTGACATACGGTACAGGCCATGAAGTTCGGTGAAGGGCCAAGTCCTTATTGATTTTGTTGCGGAGTTCTCTCCTAAGAAAGAAAGAGAAATGGTTTGTCATGTGAAGAGTCTCCAGTGGAAGGTATATGTGGACGGTGCGTCAAGTGCCATGGGGGCTGGTGCCGGGATCGTCATTATTACTCCTGAAGGAATACGGTTGGAGCATTCTTTTAGGTTGGGGTTCAAGGCCTCTAATAACGAGGCTGAGTATAAGGCCTTACTCGCCGAATTAAGAGCCGTTTTGGGTATGGGTGCCTTGGACGTAGAGATTTATTCAAATTCTCGGCTGGTTGTTAGCCAGGTGCACTCTCTCTCTCTCTCTCTCTCTCTCTCTCTCTCTCTCTCTCTCTCTCATATTTGCATTTCATAGTGAAATGAAATCATAAGGTTAGATGCATAAGATGATATGTGTAGGGGAAGCTGGTTTAAAGTTTGGTGCCTTAAAAACAAATTGAGGCTTTAAAAACTAAACGTAAACAAATAAGCTAAAAATTAAATGAAAAATTGATGGCAAATAGACTCTATATGTCTTATGTAAGAGGGTGGTCTTATGAGATCGTCTTATGAGATACCACCTTCCACAAAAGATAGAAGTTTTTAAGGTATCTTTACAAATATTTTTCAAGCCAAGTGAAAAATTCACAAAATGGGTTTCAATTTGCCAGGAAATCCACGCCATGGTTGTTTACCTTATGAATCTCAAGGTGTTAACTCTTGTAATCATCAAAGGATCTGATTAACAAATGCCTTTAGAGTATTTGTTAATAGACAATTTTAGAAAAATTTTGATATTATTTTTATAAAAAAATTCAAAAAAAGTGTTAAAAAAATCATTTTTTAATATTTAATTTTCTCATAAAAAGTATTTTAAAAATATTTTCTAAACCAATACCCTTAGGACATCAATTAACTTTTCCCATCATCAAATTAGATTTAAAAAATAATAATATTGTTGTATGGACTCTTTGTCACACTCTTGACAAAATTAGATTGATAGGATTCAAGTAATAATTTAGTGATAATGACATCTTATATGATGTCCAGTGTTTGTAGTTCGAACATTTCCCCCTCCCCCCTCACTATTTTCCTAAAGAAGAAGAATAGGAAGAAGCAAGATTGGTGAAACATAGTTACTGGGCCGCCACATTTGATGTGCCACTCTAGGCCCAACCCAGATCAGTAAAAAGGCCTCGCTACAGCTGATGCTGAAACGAGAACAGGCCATTAAGTACAATGCCCCTTAGACCGTACTTTCTATAAGCCGGGCCTGGATTTCGTTACTTCACAGGCCATTTCAGTTTCACTTCTTAAGTTAAAGTATATTTCATTTTCCATAATAATTATTTACCATACAAAACATTTACCAGATTGGCTTTCAATTTTGTGGTCAATAAACAACCTTTAAATCGTCGTGGATTATTCAAATTTTACATTTTAAAAAAAATTCATGAAATTGAAAATTACCGGAAGTTTAAAAAAAATACTATAAATAGTTTTGCATAAAACATTTTATTTGATTCCCCTCTTTATATTGGTCAGTTTAATATAGATTTGTAGGTTTGATTTTGAAAGCTCGAAAATGTGTTAAAATACAAGAGCTGTTTAGACCCTCCAAATTAAAGATTACGGCTCGATTGATTTTACTTTAACTTATACAAAGTGCGGAAAATAGTAAATGCGAGCGTACAAATAAATAAGCTACTCTAACCCATAATCATTATAACACAGTAGAAAAATGAAAGGTAAAAGAGTAGGGAAGAAAAATGCAAACACAAGATAACACGCCGATGTGTTATTGAAGAGGAAACCGAAGTACTCGGCGTAAAACCTCTCCACCGCCCTCCAAGCGGTAATCGATCCACTAGACAATCAGTTGGGATACACGAATAGCAAAAAACCCTCTAAGCCTAGTCTACCTAATGCACCTAAGTCCACCAAGCTCCTACTTCTACAAGGCTTCTCGGAACCGTGTCTTGTCTAGCTCTCCGGATCCCGCAATACGCCCGATTACATCCGCCAAAGCCTGGCCTCTTCCAATGCTTCCCAGCAACACCAAAACCTCACTTGACACTCTGAAAGGGTGTGGTAAGTGTTTGGACTATCAACCTCTCAAGTGTGTGGAAATGGAGAGGTAGGAGTTGAGGAAAATCCACAAGTAATTGTGTAGAGAATTGTGGATATAACAATCTTTAACTCTTAAGGTTTGTGGCTAGGGTTCTCTCAGAAGCACTCCTCAACATCTGTGGGTAATAGGGGTATATATAGTGTGGGTAAGGATAGAGTGTATCAGAATTGACAGTTCAGCAAAATAAAATGTTTCGTGGATATCTCGCAGGAAGGCCTTACCCGCGAGACACTCGCGAAAACCAGCTATCTCCATCCTATCCTAACTCTTCGCATTTTAGTCATGTGCAGGGCACATGCTTCACTTCGTGGGAAGCTTACTCGCGAGCTACCCGCGAAAACACTTTAGTCTTTAATTTGCCTTGAGTCTTCACACACACTCTCTCTCTCACACAACTCTTATAAATAAAACCCACATGAAATACAGGGTACATAAGATTGAAAATAATTACAATCAAATTTGGCACAGAATAAAAGCCAACAAAAACATAGTTGTAAATTACAACTTTACAAATTTAATTCAACTAGTAAAATTTTTTGTTGTTGAATAAGAGAATTGAGATTTGAATCCCGCCTATATAAAAAACCAATAGGTGTCTAAAACTTGATGATAAAGAGCAATTATCTTGGAGTGAATGTCATAAATTGAAATTCTACCGTATCTATATAATAATAACTAGTCGCTAACCCGTGCGTTGCACGGGATTGTTTTAGATCAAATGTTAACATGTTCAAGTTTAAACATCTCTCTAATTTCAACTATTGAAAGCTAAATCATCTCCAATATAAGATGAAAAATGTAGTTTGAACATTTCTTGTGATGAATGAGTCAGAATTTTACACACAATATCATTAAAAATGAGATACATACAAATATTATGAAGTAATATATTATAATAATCATAATGTACTCTTACATTTGGTTTAATAAGTTTTTTTTTTTTTTTAGATTCAATTTGGTTTAATAAGTATTATAAAAGAATCTGTGCGTGCCAAAAATGAGGTTGGTGGGCCGGCTCTCACTTGGGCTCACAATCTATTTGTAGTATGGGCTTTGGATTTCCTACTTTGGGTAGTTCCTAACGCAGAGACCCAACAAAGCAACCTCTTATATGAATTTCTCTACTCTCACTATTACTACTTTTCTGTTGCTCTCTCGCTCCCTCAACTCTTACTACTACTACTTTTCTGTCGCTCTCTTGCTCCCTCTATTCTTAGTTTACTCTGGAACCATTCAACCTCTTTTCCTCTTTAGCTTCTCATATTTATAGCCTAATAATTAGTGGGGAGTTATGATTACTTTCATGGTTAGTGGCAAGGGAGGTCCAATGTCGTTAACCCTAAGTAGGTGTTTAGATGGGAGTGGGGTGTGGTACGAGTGGCCTTGGAACTAGTTCCCACCTCAATAGAGTTGCTTGGCAGCGGTACGCCCTGAGGCACTGCCGGGAAGCTGAGAGATGTTACCCCCGGGCAATTGTCTCTTTGCTCAGGGAGTGGTTCACTGGGCGTGATCCAGGTGACGTAGCGTGGTATGTACTGATGAAGATCATTTGCCCGATGGGCTTCAAGGTGGCCTGAGGCTCGGGCCTAGGGGTGATATGGGCCATACTGTTGGGTTGGAGCTCAAGGCCCAAATGAGCCTGGATATCCCAGTGCCGTACATTAGCCCCTCCTTGATTCGTGCTCGGTTCTCGGGGACAAATCAAGGAATCCGAGGCAATAACTATCCGGGAAGCTCAACGGGTAGATATTGGACGGTTGAGAAACCCAATAATGCGCCCTCAAAAGGTGCGCTACATCCGACTATTGGTTCAGCTGTCATCATTATCTGACGGTTCGTGAACCGAGGCGACGCGCGTGTGGCAGTTAAGATGGGGATTCGTAGGGTTTCCCGCTTCTCAATTATTAAATGCCATTTATTTCCCTTTTGGCTCCTATAAATAGTCATCTCTGAGTCTCTCCTTCACTTTTGCATTCCTCATCCTTCAAACTTTCACTCTGCCAAGCATACTCTCTTCGTGCGTTCATCTCCCAGCCCAGAACATTTTTCCTCCTTAGAGCCCACAGTAAGTTCCTTCTCCCTTTCTTCTACTTGTTCTACTTCTTTATGTTCTATCGTAATCATAGTTCTAGGAATCTTAGCTTAAAGAATGGGCTATTCTCATCTCCTTTCCTCAGAAGCCTCATTGGCTACTTTTAGGGCTGCCTACAACGTCCCTGAGGATGTTGATATCGCCTACTGTCACGAGGGCGATATCGACATCCAAAGGCACCGTGGTGTAAATACAGTTTTCTTTCCTTTGATGTCAATTCTTGAGGGTGGGGTTAGGTTCCCCGTTGACCCCCTCGTCCTAGGTACCCTTAGATTTTACGATCTATGTCCCAACCAACTCCCCCCTAACTTTTACCGAGTGGTGAGTTGCGTTAGTAGGTTGACCCAGTTGTTCGGGTTGCAACTGAATTACCATGACATCAACTTCATGTATAGTTTGTGCGACAATATTTATTCAGATTATTACTTAAAAACCAGAGACATGAGGGTACGACTCATTTCATGCCTACCTGACTCAAATAGGAACTCAACTGGAGAGTTTGTACGGGTGAGCGGCAACTGGTTTGCCGAGGAGCTCCCCTACACGTTTTCACCGCTCGATGTTGGTCGGTTCCGAACATACTTTATTAACTTCACTTTATTAATTTATTAATTTTGATTTGATCAAGTAATTACTAACCAGTTTTTGTGCTGCCTCCGTGCAGAGAGCAAAAAGCTCAATAAGGATCTTAGAGTAGTGCATGTTCGAGACCTAAATTTTGTGCTTAGGTCAGAAATTTTTGTTCATTGGGACGGACAACTCCGAGCATCCCATTTAATCCTCGGCGTTAAACCTGTGTATTCCACTTGGCAAGCATTCGGCTAAGCTTTGTTAGTTGACAGTCCCCTCATTTCCTATATTGACATACAGCACGCGAACTTCCTTCCTTCAAGATTAACTGTAGGCGAAGCTCGTGACCTTGGTTCGCAGTATACTTGCTCAAACGAACTTACACCCTTACGGGACGAGTCATCCGAACGTGTGTCTCTACGCCGCCGAGAACAGGCACACGTGCCTGTTCAGCCTGAAGCCCCCGTTCAGCCTGCAGTCCCTGTAGAACCCGAGGCTCCCGTTGAACCCGAAGCTCCCGTTCAGGTAGCCAAGGCAGCAGCCGTCGAATCAGTTAACTCCGCAGAAACCGAATTTGATCAAGGTCACGACATAGTGACGAGAAGGACGATGAAAATTAGCCGTTTTATGCCCAGTGCCCGGTCAGCCGCGCAGCAGCAAGAACCTCAAGGCCGAGATCAAACACCCCCTCCTCCTCCTCATTCCGGTCGCACCCGGAAGAGACAACGTACGACCGAACGGACCCCTGCCGACTCGGGTGATGCACCAACTAGGACTCCCCCTCGGCCATCAGGGGGTATCGTCATCCGGGAGCCAATAGCTCAAACAAGGACGAACGTGGCGTCTACCTCCCGAGTCACCGGAATGGCGGCCTTCGTTCTAGTTGGACGGCAAACCCCTCCCCGCGACTGCTAGTGTATGAGTGTGGGAAAAGGGTGAAGGGGGTCGTGTTGCTCAAAGTTTGGTGCACGACCTCCTGTTGCTCGAAGATGTGCACGCTTTCGAGGACGGGACGGACGAGTCACTGGGCAGGCGGTTGCAGTGGCACACCATTGCGGTAATCTCTTGTCCCGTGGTTCTCTACTAACTTTTACACACGCATTGTTTTTGTTGTCGTACTTATCATTGTTGTTTCATCAGGTCGCTCAACTGAATCACATCCTGGATGGGCGGCTAAAGGAGCTAGCAGAGGATGCCGAGCAGGAAAAGGCTCTTAAGGACGTGGTAGAGGTGACTGCAAAAGAGAAAACCAAGGCTGCCGCGACTGCGGAAAAGAGGGCTGCTGTGTCCGAGAAGGCCAGGGCGTCGGGGGAGAAGAAGTCCTCGAAGCTGGAGGCTAAGCTGGGTGAAACCGAGCTAAAACTAGCTGAGGCTGTGAGCCTGAACACCGCGCGAGCCGAGGAGTTGGCTGACTTGAAGGCAACTTTGGAGGCCTGGAAAATAATTGGTATAACGAGGGTTTTGCTGACGCGGAAAACTCGGCAGAGCCTGTCATCCAGGAAGCTCGGAAGCTTGCCTTTGAGGAGGGTTGGTTGGTAGCCCTACAAGCTCTGGGGGTCCCCGAGGACTCCCCTCTAAGAAACCCTAACCAAATCCCTTTCCCGGGCCCTTCTACTGCTGTACAGAACCCTCTCGGGGCCACTGATAAGGAAGATACCACAAGCATGAGGGAGTTAGTGGAGGCAATTGACTTCCACGTAGAGTTAGTTGACCTGGAAGTCATTAGCAACCTCTGTGCTGCCGATTAGCTCAGTGAGGATGTTCAGCTTCAGCCCCTCTCAGCAACCCAGTAGCCTCCCGAGATTGCCGCCCAAATGCAGCCCGCAGACCCTACGAGTTAATTGCCGAACCGGATTTCTACTGTTTACTTTTCTTTTGTTTAAATAATTTCTTTTCTTTCAGCAAGTTTGCCTATGTCACCGGGTTGTGGTGACAGAACAATTATTTTTCCCGGGTTTAATTTTTCCACAGCCACCGAGTTATGGTGACTAAACACTGCTTTAGTTTTTATATGTTGGTTTTGTTTGATTAAGGTTTAATTGCCGAACACTTGCCTTAGTCATGTCTATGAATGTTTAAATACTATGCTGTTTCTTTCATTATAGCCTTCTATTTTTGCGAATATACCCCTGATGATCAGGTAGTTTAATCACGGTTTGCTTCTGGTCAACGATTGAAGCCACTTACTAGTTCATTTCCTCTAGGAAAGATCACATCCGGGCATGCATGGTGTCCGGGGCCGGTTTGGAAAGGAAAATGAGTTGGCTCCTTGGCAATTGAAACTCCACTTAATATATGCCTACATTCCTGGGCAAAATGTAGGGCATGGAAAACAGAGACGTAGGTTTCCGCTCTTAGATAGTTTTTAGTACAGGGTTTCCACCTGTTCGATGATAATGATCGAATCGAGAAGTTGGCTTTTGTCCTTAGAAAACTTTTTAGTGTAAGGTTTCCACCTGCTCGGTGATGATGATCGAACCGAGAAGCAGGCTTCAGTCCTTTGAAAAATTTTTAGGGTAAGGTTTCCACCTGCTCGGTGATAATGATCAAACCGAGAAGCAGGCTTCAGTCCTTTGAAAACTTTTTAGGGTAAGGTTTCCACCTGCTCGGTGATAATGATCGAATCGAGAAGCAGGTTTATGTCCTTAGAATGGAACAAGCTGCCCCAATCCCCATAACTTTCTTTGCATTTGTTGGCCGGCAGAGCCTCTAATGAATTAACGATAATAAAATACACCTGTAAAGATAAATGCCACCTTCATATTAATTAATAAAACGTATATACAAGATTACATTTAATTCACACCCCTGTGTATGAATGATCATGGCCGAGGAAGTGGCCTTTCATCTAAATCTTCCAAGTAGTACGCCCCTGCACCCGCATATTCCCTACTACTTTCCGTAACACTAGGTCCCCAGCACTGAATCCCCTCGTCTTTACCTCACGGTTGTAGCGCCGGGCAAGTTTTTGCTGATATTCGGCTAACCTTATAGTTGCCGCTTCTCGGTACTCTTCCAACAAATCTAGACGTTCTACCATCAATCTTTCATTTTGGGCGGGGGCAAATGCTGCAACCCGTGCACTACATAAGTTTACCTCAACTGGTATCACAGCTTATGCCCGTACGTTAGGAAGAACGAGATTTCTCTTGTAGATCTCCTAGGAGTTGTTCGGTATGCCCACAGAACGTTGGGCAGCTCTTCGGCCCACCTACCCTATGCACCGTCTAGCCTTTTCTTCAATCCATTCACAATTGCCTTGTTAGTGGCTTCAGCTTGTCCATTGCTCTGAGGATACACCGGGGTGGAGTACCTGTTCTTGATGCCGAGATCACTACAAAACTCGGGAAAGGCCCTACTGTCGAATTGCAATCCATTATCAGATATAAGAGAGTCCGACACCCCAAATCTCATGACTATATTCTTCCACACAAACTTTCTAACATCCACGTCCTGAATATTGGCTAACGCCTCTGCCTTCGCCCACTTGGTGAAGTAATCCACAACCACTAAAACAAACTTCCGATTACTCGTGGTCCGGGGAAATGGGCCAAGAATGTCCAGCCCCCATTACGCGAAAGGCCAAGGGCTGCTAACCGGATTCAGTTGGCTTGCGGGTTGGTGGATCAAGGGGGCATGCTTTTGGCACTGTTCACACTTACGTACATACTCGGCAGCGTCCTTCTGCATCTGTGGCCACCAGAACCCCTAAGTCATTGCTCAATGTGCTAATGAGCGTCCCCTTACATGACTGCCACACACCCCATCATGTAGCTCGGCAAGGAGCTCATTGACTTTCTCAGGGTGTAAACACAAAAGGTACGGCCCCTCAAAAGACCTCCGGTACAGCTTACGATTTGCCGACAACCAGTACCGAGCAGCTACTCGGCGAACCCTGTTAACTTCCTTTTCATCTGGGACTCGATCCTTAGCTAAGAAGTCAATGATTGGGTCCATCGACCATGGCTCGGTCGACGAAATCACTGCAACACCAACACCAACTGCTGTATTAATGCTCGGCTCTGCTATGAGCTCTACCTTGATTAACCGAGGTACATCCTCTGTCATTGATGACGCCAACGTGGCTAAAGAGTCAGCGTGTCTTTTCTATCCCCGGGATACTTGGGCCAACTTTGCTGTACATAATTTACTTATGACTTGCCTTACCACCTGCAAGTACTCCTTCATTCGAGAATCCCGGGCTTTAAAACTGCCCTGCACTTGGCTAACCACTAGCCGGGAATCTGAATAAATCTCTACATCCCCAGCACCCATACCCAAAACGGTTCTTAATCCGGCAAGCAATGCCTCGTACTCAACTTCGTTATTAGAGGCCCTGAATCCTAACCTAAAAGAGTGCTCCAACCGTATTCCTTCCGGGGTGATAATGACAATCTCGGCCCCAGCCCCCATAGCGTTTGATGCGTCATCCACGAATACCTTCCACGGGCGACATTCCACATGACAAACCATCTCGCTTTCGTTCTTAGGAGAAAACTCTGCAACAAAATCAACAAGAACTTGGTCCTTCACCGAACTTCTTGGCCTGTACCTTATATTGAAGGATCCTAGCCGAGTCCCCCATTTAGCTATTCGACCCATAAAGTCGGATCTTTTTAGCAATGACTGTAACGGGTACTCGGTCAGGACATAGACAGTATGGGCTTGAAAATAGTAAGGCAACTTCCTCGTAGCGTGCACTAGTGCTAACACCAACTTTTCCAAGGGTAAATACCTTGTCTCGACGTTAACCAAGGTCTTACTGATGTAGTACACAGGCTGCTGCACCCCTTGATCCCTTAATAGCACGGCACTCACAGTATGATTAGGCATCGAGAGGTACATGAATAAGTCTTCCCTAGGTTCTAGGGCCATCAACATAGGTGCCTGCATCAAATATTCTTTCAAATCCTGAAAAGCTCTTTCACACTCTTCGTTCCACCTGAACCCCTTCCGCTTCTTCAAAAGTTGGTAGAATGGATGACAGTGATCGGCAAACTTAGAAATGAACCGATTAAGGGCTGCTAACATTCCGGTCAACACCTGCACTTCCTTCGGTTTACCCGGCGGCTTGAGGCGCTGTACGGCTTCAATTTGATCGAGGTTGACCTCTATCCCACGGTTAGTGATCAGATAACCCAAGAACTTGCCGACCCCCACCCCAAAAGCACACTTGTCCGCGTTCAAGCGCAACTTATGCTGCCGAAGCGCTTCAAATACTCCCCGGAGATCCTCTATATGCCACGTTTCTTGTTTACTTTTTACCACCATGTCGTCAATGTACACCTCAACCGTGTGCCCAATCTTGTCCCGAAAAATTCTAGTCATCATTCGTTGATACGTTGCCCCAACATTCTTTAACCCGAAGGGCATCACGATGTAATGGTAGTTCGCATCAAGGGAGATGAAAGCCGTCTTCTCCTGGTCCTCAGCAGCTAGGGCAATCTGATGGTAACCCTGAAAGGCCTCCAGGAAACTCATCCTCAGGTGCCCATAGGTGGCGTCGACCAATTAATCTATCTTTGGCATAGGGAACGGGTCCTTTGGGCATGCTCGATTCAAATCCGTGAAATCTACACAAACTCTCCACTTGCCATTCTTCTTCCTGACCACCAGGGTATTTGCTAGCCATTCCGGGAAGAAGATTTCTTTTATTGCCCCGGCCTCTTTTAACCTCTCAACCTCCTGTCTCACTGCCTCAACGTGTTCCTTGTCCGACCTTCTCGGCTTCTGCTTTTTTAGGGGAAATGACAAGTCTACGTTAAGCTTGTGAACGATGAACTCGGGATCAACCCCGGGCACCTCGTACGGGCTCCAAGCGAACACATCTACGTTCTGTATAAGAAATAACAATGTTTCTACCTTATCCCCATCCCCCATACTTGCCCCTATCTGAAAACACTGGTCAACATCTGGCAGTATCTTTACTCTAATTAACTCCTCGGCGCAATTAGCCCCCATGCCCACTCGGGGCTCCTGTAATTGCTATAAAGGGACCTCCTCGACTGTTTCCTTCTGTTTAGCTTGCTAGTGCTTCCAATCGACCGCAGCCACCAAACATTGCCTAGCCGTTTGCTGGTTTCCCCTTACTACAGCAATGCCCTGCTCAGTGTGGAACTTAACCTTTACATGCAGGGTAGAGGGGACTACCCCCATCGTATGAATCCACGGCCTTCCCAGAATGGCCGTATAAGGAGAAAACGAAGTGACAACTATAAAAGCCACTGTTACTTCCTTTCCTTCTATATTCACAGGAAGTAAAATTTGTCCCTCAGGAATCACCACTTGGCCATCAAACTCAACCAGGGGCGTATCGTATTTCGTGAGGTTCTCCTTCTTCAGTCCAAGCCCTCTGAACAAATTCAGATACATCACATCGGCCCCACTTCCCAGGTCTACCATTATCCTCTTTACTATGAAACCCTTTATCCGGGCCGTCACCACCAATGCATCATCGTGCAGCTGAATTGTTCCTTTTAAATCATCGTCGTTAAAAGCGATGGGCTCCTGAGCAACTTTTAGCTTCTTCTCGGGGTTGCTCTCCTAAGCCGTTTTCCACGGGTGCTACGGTCAGCACTCCTCTCCTCCCAGCCACTGCAGTACCCCTCGGGGCAGCGTGGATAACTTCGATCACTCCTAATGGGGGCAGGAAAGGGTTCCTTCTTTACTGAGCACCTTGCCCGGCATTCCTATTCCCTGAATCCGCCACAAACTCCTTTAGGTATCCCGCCTTCACCAATTGCTCTAGATGATCCTTTAATACCCGGCACTGCTTGGTGGTATGCCCTTTATCCCTGTGATAGATATAGTACAAATTCTTATTCCTGCAGGACGGGTCACCCCCCATCTTGTTCGGCCATCTGAAGTACGGCTCGTTCTTGATCCGGTCTACAATTCTATGCACCGGCTCTTTAAACGTCACGGTCACCTCTCCCAGTCGCAGCTCTGGCTCTTGTATCCTTAAATCCTTTCGAGGCCTTGGCTGAAACCTGCTCTGTCAAGGACAATTCACTAATGGGGCCTTACCCTTACTCTGTAGCCGATCATCCTCCAGGCGTTTGTACTCCTCAATACACCTCATGAGCTGCCTCATATCCTTGAGAGGCCTCCTCGTCAATGACTCCCGTAGTTCAGAATCCTCGGGCAACCCCATCCTAAAGGTGCTCATCGCAATCTTCTCATTGCCCCAACCAATCTCATTATAAAGCTCCCAATACCGACTGGCATAACTGCGAAGGGTTTCCCCAACTCTCATCTTCATAGATAGTAATGCATCCACTGGTTGTGGTACCCGGCTATAAGTTACAAACTGGACACCGAATTCTTGGATCAACTCAGCAAAACTGTGAATGGAACCCTTCCGTAACCCAATAAACCATCTCAAAGCAGTGGGCTCGAGACTTGAGGGAAATACCTTACACATCAACGCGTCATTATGAGTATACAGAGACATCATCTAGATATAATGGCTAACGTATTCTACCGGGTCTGTTTTCCCATCGTAGGAATTGAATGGTAGGCGTGTAAATCTGTTCGGCATTGGGGCCCGTTCAATGTCGTCTGAAAACAGCGACCGAGCAGCCTTGCGTAAGGCGTGACTCATAGCATCCATGGCCGCATTACGGGGCCGTCGCTCTTCCGGAGAATCTGATCCCCGATCTGCGTACTCTCGTGAACTTGATCGGTCTCGACGTTGACAGGACTCCCGTGAGTGTGAGTGGTCCCGGGGTCGACTGTACTCCCGTGAATGTGAACAATCCTGACGACGACGGGAACCGGACTGATTGGACCTCGCCCCATAGCGATTTCCCCCATTATCAGATCTCCCTTCTCGGTCCCTTCTCCGGTGCCTACCCCCTGGTTCCATCTCTAAATCTCTCACCAATCTGCGTAACCACTCAAGTTCTTCATCCCTCTCGTCAAATTGCCCGTGCCTTGAAGCACCCGATATCATCCGATGGGTTTGGTACGATCCCTCTCCAAGGCCGGACCGCTCTTCCTCCTGTTCACGATCCCTATCTTCGCGCCTCTTGTGCCTCTGTTCTCGCCAGGTGGATCCCCGAGAAGATCCCATCGAACCACTTTCAACGTAACTCCCCAAGCTTCTTTCAGACATTTTCCTGAGCGTGAGTCACAATTGAACCACGACTTTGTAGGAGATTCCCATAGACGGCGCCAATTGTGCGCGCCAAAAATGAGGTTGGTGGGCCGGCCTTCACTTGGGCTCACAATCTATTTGTAGTGTGGGTTTTGGATTTTCTACTTTGGGTAGTTCCTAACGCAGAGACCCAACAAAGCAACATCTCTTATGAATTCCTCTACTCTCAATACTACTAATTTTCTGTTGCTCTCTCGCTCCTTCTACTCTTACTACTACTACTTTTCTGTCGCTCTCGCTCCCTCTACTCTTACTACTACTACTTTTCTGTCGCTCTCTCGCTCCCTCTATTCATAGTTTACTCTGGAACCATTCAACCTCTTTTCCTCTTTAGCTTCTCATATTTATAGCCTAATAATTGGTGGGGAGTTATGATTACTTTCATGGTTAATGGCAAGGGAGGTCCAATGTCGTTAACCCTAAGTGGGCATTTAAGTGGGAGTGGAGTGTGGTACGAGTGGCCTTGGAACTAGTTCCCACCTCAGTAGAGTTGCTCGGCAGCGGTACGCCCTGAGGCACTGCCGGGCAGCCGAGAGATGTTACCCCTGGGCAGTTGTCTCTTTGCTCAAGGAGTGGTTCACCGGGCATGATCCAGGTGATGTAGCGTGGTATGTACTGATGAAGATCATTTACCCAATGGGCTTCAAGGTGGCCTAAGGCCTATGCCTAGGGGCGATATGGGCCATACTGTCGAGTTGGAGCTCAAGGCCCAAATGGACCTAGATATCCCAGTGCCGTACAGAATCAATAAATCAAATAAAAGTCAAAGGCCTTGTAGCTGAATTGGCACCTCCTCATGCACAAAGTGCTTGGGGATCTAGGGGGAAAAGGTTTGAGCTGCGGGGTTAGCAGCATGTTGTAATTATTTCTCAAAAAAAAAAAATCAAATAAATATACAACTGCGCTTACATCTTAATATCAATAAATTTACAATTAAAGATATTAAGATCGAGTCAAACTCAAATTGGCAAAATCCACCACAAACTTTGTAATTCAACTAATTGGTACCTCTTGGTGTTTCCAATGGAAACATTCAGGATTTAAATCCAATAATCTCCAACTATCAAACAAATTGAAGCTTCATTAAAAAATAAACATAAAAAATCTATTCCCATAAAAATATTATATTAAGATAAATCCTACGATATATTTGGCTATGTAAACAAATAGAAAAGACAGAAAAAGAAAATAATTAGAGAAAATGAATGTCACAAATTGAGAGCTAAGGGGAGAGAGAGTGACAAACCTATTAATGTGATCTCCTGACAAAGGGAAGAATCTGGATCTCCTTTAACATTAATAAAATCAAACAACTGTTATTATACTAAAAAAACCAAGTATTTTACAAATTAACCAAACCAAAAAAATTAAAAATAAGGATGGGAGATTAATCTAGAACTTTTTACTATTCTTTAGTGAAAAATCAAATTAGCAATGCATCAAAACCCAATCATCACAAAGATAATAGAACTTCTAGACCATACAATCATCACTACAAATTACCTATCTAGATAATTTGGACTTTTCACAACAATTGCACCAATAACAAATAGGATTTTGTTATATTTTCCTATTCAAATCACAGTTTCACGCATGTTTTATAAGGACGGGCTAGTCAAGCAACATTTCACCTCATGAATGTGAAACACAAAATTTATATATTATTAGTTGGAAACTAAATGAAACTCACAAACATTTTACTTTTTGTACTTAAAAAACCCATACGCATCAACCACTGCAATTGGCTTTGATGCTTCAACAACCATGATAGCCCTTAGACATCATTCCAAATTTAGATGTTAGAGCAAATGGCTAACTACTTGAATGAGGACAATCTCATCAATACACAACAGTACATTTTTTTTTTAAAAAAAAAGCACCTAACCGTTATTATTGATCACAAATCTAGCCTAGAAGGAGAATAGCATTAAATATGTCCACCCCAAACATGCCCAAAATTGTGGAAGTCCTTGCAAATAATTTGAGCCTAACTTATTTAAGCATAACCCAACTTCAAATTCTAATGGATGTGGCTACGACTTATGACCCACATCCTCTAATTCTCCCTTTCTCATTTTATTTTTTATTTTTTGTAATACTACTCTTTGAAGAAGTCAACAATAAGTAAAATTAGACAAAGCAAGGAAAAAATATTTAAACCGTTAAATGGTAGGAAGTACAAAGCAACCAAGAAAGAAAATTAAACGGAGACATGTATGGTTCAAATAACCTCACCCCAACTATTGATTTATTTTTAAAAATCCAATATATTAAAAATCTTCATGAAAAATAAGTATTCTATTAGTCTTCATCATGAAATTCAGAAATAAATAACAAAAGTGATTATACACACAAAACAAATTCAATCTATCCAAGTTATATATAAAACACCAGTACTAACTGTACTAAGGTGGAAAATGGTACTATCTTTTATCATATTTAAATACAACATGACTTGAGACCTCAAAAGCTTATATGAAACATGTTTAAATGGTACCATATAGTTTTATTCAAACATTAAGAATACAAAAGTCACAAATCTAGATATTTGTGGCATTTGTTTTAAGTTTATGCCAAACCAAAACTAAAGCTAGGCCCTAAAAAAACACACAAAAATATACATTTAAATGCAAATTTGTTAAAAAAATATATGGTAAAACTACTTGGAGTCATTTAAGTACATACCATTAATGAAGCATACAAATAATTACCAGCATAGACAATTCAAAGAAAGCTTTTAAGAACCTAAGACCAAGAACTTAATTTGAATAGAATAATATAGCTTTCACCTAATATGATAGGTAACATAGTTGGGTTCATAGATTGTAAATGGATTTTACATATTGATTGGTTGAAAGACATGAAGCATGTATTGTCATGTCATGTGTAATTGTTAGACAATGAGCATGCTCTGTCATGTATTCTATAATTGATTAGTAATGTGAGTCAAGCTTGAGTTCAAGCCAATGAGTATGTATATACTAAACAAAATGGAGAAAAGAAAATTCTTACCAAGACAAAATGATAGAAAATTAAGTGAATCTTAGCTTTTCTCGTCTATGTTCCTACTTTCAAATAAGGATTAAAACGAAGAAAAAAAAATTCTACAATAAGAAGTACATCACACATTAAAAAAAAAAAAATCTAAAATAAACCATGTGCTAAATGGACATTATATACTGCCAAGACCATGTATATACTGTGTAAGAAGAACCTCTCCATTTACAACTTTTGGACTTAATTCTAGAGAAGGAACAAAACAATCAGGTATTTTATCAAACAATTTTTATGCATGCCATATAGAGTCTAGTTAATTAAGTCCTCAACTCCACGCCAAAATAATAAAGCAATATTTTTTAGAGGGGTGATTGGCAGAGAGAGACAAACAAATCAAAGCTTCAGAGAAACAAAATAGTCAAACACTGAATTAGAAGGTCAAATCAAGGTGACCTAATTCTGGTTGCTAAACAAAAGATTTAATTGCTTCTATTAAATCAAACTATCAAACATTTGACCACAAATATACAATAAAACTTGGAGGATGCTTAATGTCAACACTATCTTTATAAGCCACGCCTCGAAGCCCAAGCCCCCTTTTTTCAGTTTGGCTTAGGCATTTTGTCGAACATTTTGAGGGTGAAGGGTTGGCCTCTCTTCTCCTCATGCATAAAGAACTATCATAGCCTACTGGTTTCCATTATTTATTTCAAGCATTCCACCATAAAACAACATATCTTGTAAAGGGAAAAAATTTATAGAGAGTCTTTGTTTGTAGACTTCTCAACCTAGTCTAAAACAAAGACATCAAAAATTGATATCATAGAACACACAGGTATTGCAACCAAATAGACAGCCAAACTAATTCTCTGCATACATAATGAACATACCCAATTTTTGGGTTTTCCCAACCTAGAAAATCCCCAAAAGAACTCAGAATGAACATACCTAAAAGAAGCAGTACTCCAATTAAATAACCCAGCAGTAACAAATTCAACACCCTAACAAAAATGATTTAGAAAGTAAATGTAACGTAACAACCATCCACACCACAGCACGACAATAGGTAGAAACAAACGTAGAAAGGGGAAAAAAATCATCAAGCAAAAGAATAGAGCACAAAAGAAATTGGGATGTAGGGATACCTCAACTGAATCACTCGACTTATGTCAGTATTTATATAGATGTGAGGAGAGGAAGAAAGGAAGGAAGACAAAAAGGCTGCCGTTAGAAGCTGAAACAGAACCTGAAACCGTAGAACAAGAAAATGAAACCGTGAGTGAAATGGTAGAACAGAATCTGAAACCGTTGTTGATGCCCACTTTGGCAAGAAGGCCCAATAACAAGAAAAAGCCCAACAATATTGGAGACAATAAGGAAGAAGAATTAGCAAAGTGAGAAGAAAACCATTAAACCCGAATGGCAGGAATAATGGTCCATGGGCCTGTAAGAAAGTAAAAAGGCTCCAAAAAAAGCAAGCGGGCCCAAGGGAACCCAAAGAAAGAAGTAGTAAACCCATGAGAATTATGAGAAATGGAAAGTAAGCAAAAATAGGCCAAATGAGCCCAAAGGAAAGAATTAGTAAATAGGGTTGGTAAAAAGGCCAATAAACCCCGAAAGTAAAGGATATGGTAATTGGGTCGGGGAAACCCGAAAGATTTAGCAAAAGCCCATGGGAATGAAGGATTAGAATGGGTTGAGGATGCCCAAAGGAATGAAGCGGGCCAAGGATGCCCAAAGGAATAAAACAGGTCAAGGAAGCCCAAAATAGTATGAGAACAAGCCTAGCTGTAGTACTGGGCTACATGAACTAAGTATAAAGGGAAAGTGCGCGGTAGGCCTAAAAGAGGCCCAGCGAGCACAAACCAAAATGCAACATGGCAAAGGCCATGAGGCGGCGTGGCAGAAGTGTCAGCCTACCCACAAAGAAGACAAGGGTTGGATTGAAGAAGGAAATATCCATGCCCAAGCAAAACCCAGCCCAGGAAGAAAGCAAGATACAAAGAACAAAGACCCAGTAACTTATCCATGCCACAAGAGGTTAAGAATGAGTGGCAGAACGGGCAACAAAGACCAAACAAGCCCCTAGGCCATGGCAAACGCATGAACAAGCAGACAAGCCATGGACTCACATGGAAGTGGAGCACACACAAGGCTCAGGCACCACCCACTTGTACCTAGCCAATACAAGAGCAGTGGGCCATGGGTCAGAGGTAAGAAAGGGTATGGTCTGGAGATGGGGAGAATGGGGAAGTATATTCTAGGGTTCTCACTCAAGTTTTTTTAGGAGAAATGTCCTGTTGGGATGACATACCACCCAAAAGAGTGAAAGATGAGCTGGAATCACTAGGTACATGTCATAGGAGTTAGTAAGAGAGAATGTCCAACCCTTATCCGGATGGGAATGCCACGGAGAGCAATAAAACCCTTTTGTCTAGGAATGGAACGTGGCACGGCCAGCACAGGGAAATGGTGATGGCTAAGCAGCTGACAAACTAGTGGGTGGTCTGGGAAGGACACCCATACCTGGACAAAAGTAGTTGAAGGGTAAAATAGTAAAACCCATCACGGCAAACAGTATAAAAAGGGCCTTGGCTATGCACAGTGGGAGGCAACCTCGAGAGATAACAGAGAGAAATAAGCAAGAAAGAAAGAAGCAAAAAGATAAGAAAGAAAAGAGGTAACACAGAAATCAAAAAGAAACAATGGAGAGTGCGAGGAAAAACAGAGAGTGAGAAAACAAGAAGTGTAGTAGAGGCATGCACCAATAGACTACTCCCTTCTCTCCCTCTCAATAGCCTACTCTCTAGTAAGAATTTAGAGATAAGCCATTTAAGCCCATTCTTTCAAAGTGAGCAATTTCTATGGTAGAATTTCCCCAGTGAGATTGCTCACATTAAAGGGCGGTTCCCTTCTTAGACTTAAATCTCTTAAGAAACCAAGCACGACAAATTAACCATTTTTTTTTATAAAGTATTAATATTATTTCCTTTTATTTTATTGTTGTTATTAATCTATTTCTGCCATACTCATATCATTGTGTTCTTTCCCCTTTTACTAAGAAAATGCTTTAATCATTGTCTTTGACTGACAGCAAGCATATTCCTCTTATTTTATCATGTTATGCCCTCCTGCTATAACATTTTTGTGACAGCATCTTCTGCCGTGGGCACATGACCAAAGTCCCAGCAAAAAGGTCCTAGCTTGTGCACAAGCTGGCTTGGGGTGAGTTTCAGCCAAGCCAGTCCCGACTCTCCTACCCCAGAACTATTAGGCCATAACGCGGCAAGAAACAGTCCAACCCAGAATTACAGAAAGGCCCACCATAACCGTGAAAATCAAAAAGTGGGGAAGGGGAAGGAACTAAACCTGAAACGATGAAACAAAACGTGGGAGACAGGAATTTGAATCCGTGTAACAGAAGGAAAGGGAATACAAAAAGTTGTAACCGTGAAAAAACATCAGATTTGACAAAGGGATTTAGTTGAAAAGGCTTTGGGTGTGGGCTTGGGCTTCATAGTGGAATTAAATGTAAGAAGTGAACTTTAAAGTGGAGATAAGGCTGGAAATAATATAATTTTAGTTTTATTAGTACTAGTCGCAGACCCGCGCGTTGCGCGTGATTATTTTTTATGGTAATCTCATTATTATTATTATTATTTTGTAATTTGAACTAATTTAATGAAAAGTAATGCATTTCATAATCATATTTATCACAAAATAATTTTTTATTATTGTAGAATTGTTTTATTTAAAATTTGAAACCTTAATTCTACCATAGTTGGTTGACTAATTTTTACATCTCTAAGTCAATTAAACACGTTTTGCATGCTACATATAAACCTTCTTTTCCATAAGGGTTGAAATAATGTGCGTAATATTTTTTTTTCTATGGAAGTTAAAAAGAATAAAATTCACCTTGTCTTGATGTTTTCTAAAAATTAAATTTGGAGATTCTCTTTCAATAATTGTGAAAATTCCAAGCAATAATTCAGAAGGTAATACATGTTACATGTTCATGCTTTGATTGTGTAATTGTATGATTGATTTGGGTTGTAATTTATAAGTTGAATATAGTGATGTATATCCAAAATGGCCTAACTATGTTGTTTAGGACATTGAATATAGTGTTGTGTGTGATTTATAGAGTAGTGACGTGACGGTTGTAGTAATTAAAAATTGGTTTTTCATTGTCTTTTAAGTTAATAAAAACCTTACATTTACTTTTTTTTTTTCAAAAAACCTTTACATATTTTTTTAACGTGAATCTTTACATATACCTTAATAAGTAAACCCTATACATTTCATTTTCTTAGATGCATAAAAAAAAGACATCTATTCCATAATAATAGTGGCTAATTAGTTTTTTCATGTTCTCATTTATAACATTTCTTACTATTATCATATTTTACTGGCTGTTGATTTTCATAATAGAGGCATTAAATGAGAGTTAAATTCTTAGAACCTTTCATTAGATTTTAAAAGTCATGGTGTGTGAAGAATATAAGCATTTAAGGACTTTTTTTATTTTTTATTTTATTATTTATAAATAATGTTAAATGAAATGTCAAAAAAAAAAAATTGAAAATTTTCATCTTTATTTCTTATATATTTCTATTATTACTGAAGAACGTTTTCCTTTTAGTTTTGATAATAAATATGATTTTCTAGATTAGAGTTTGATTAGTTTCAAGTTTAAATTTTGTATGATTTTATTTAATTGTTGATTATATGATTTAATTAAGTGAATTTAACAATTTATTTATTTACATTGTAAAGTTTATAATAACATTCGTAAGGTCATCTTTAATTAATTTTTTACTCCTTTAGCCGTCGGTCTCTTTGTTTTCCAATTAATGGTTACTAATTAATTTATTTAATTGACGTTTGATTTCTTTTATTGATCTCTTTCTCTCCCTCTTTGTTAACATCCTATTGTTTTCCCAAATTTGATGATAATTCTAATGTACTAAATATGCATATTGTAACATTTATTTTTATTTTTATTTTTATTTTACTCCATTTTGCTGCCATGAAGTTAGTACATCCATAACTATTAGTTTATTATTTTATGATATGTTTGGTTTGATATTATTATTATTATTATTATTATTATTATTATTATTATTATTATTATTATTATTATTATTATTATAAATTTAGTGTTTCTAAAATAGCATGTGTTTTGTATTCTCTTTTTCTATTAATGCATTGTAACGTTTTATGGGAATACTTTATAAGAAAATTGTTTATTCTTTTTTTCTTTTTAAATTGAGTGTTTCTAAATTGATATTTGTTTTGTATTTCATTTTTCCATTGATGCATTGTAACATTTCATGGGAAGAATTTATAAGAACAATTTTTATTTATTGAATAAAATATTATACTTTTAATTTTTAAAAAAATGAGACAAAATATAAATAATTATGATATGGAGGATGTTGCTAAATTTAAAAGTTGAATAAAATAAGATGAGAATAAAATAATAAAAATGAAATGTATAGCAATAAACACCATATTATTTTAGTTTGTTATGTAATAAAATAATATTATATTTTTATATACTATCTTTATAATGCAATAATATAACATTTAACAACCAATGAAAATAAAAAAGATAACAACATAAAATATAAAACTAAATCGTATCAAGCTGGATTACCTGTCAATTCCAATTTTAGCAAACTAACCGACTTCTAGTAGTCTAAAACTGATTTCTGCAATGCATTTGGTGGAGCTTTCAATACTGCATCAGTATGTTTTGATGGTCAACCTATTACACTAAAATTAAAAAAGATATATATATACCAAAAATTGAAGGAAAATATATATATATATATATATATAGAGAGAGAGAGAGAGAGAGAGAGGCTTTTGTGTGTGGAAAAATTGAAATTATGCATGGAATAAGAGGGAGAATGACAATTTTATAGCATGAGGATAAGAATAAGAAGAGTAAAAAATAAAGGAAGATAAAAAGATAGAATAATATTAATATTGAGAGTAGTGGGGATATGAAAAGTTGAAATGGAATGAGAAAGGTTGAAGAAAGTTAAGTAGAGAGTAGTGGGGATATGAAAAGTTAAAATAAAATCGAAAATTTAATAATAAATAAGAATAATTAAAAATAAGATAAATTAAATATGATATTTTGATTGTAATATAATAGAGTTTTTAATTCACTTTAAATGTTAAAAAATTGTATAAAAAAATTGGAAAAAAATTGATAATGACATGGTTGCTGACGTGGCTCAATGAGAGCGTAGCAACATTAAATGCTACGCTTCAGCTTTTAGTAATATATAGATTTTAAAATTGGTAAAAACTATTTTAAAATTGAAAGAAAAATTCAGAAAAGAGGATGAGAATGACATGGTTGCTGACGTGGCTCAATTTGAGCGTAACAACATTAAATGCTATGCTCCAACTTTTAGTAATATATAGATAAATATTTAACCTGGATTGAAGTCCAGGAAAATATATCAAATAATAATTATCTTTTGCATCGTTATTTTTGAGTATTTCAAACTATGAAGTTAAGAAATGTAAAATTTTTCAAAACTACTAATGCGACATATTGTGATTGATACATAAAATTGGTGTCAATAGTAGATCATGTGAAAATAATAAAACTCCAATTTTAATTTATCATATTATAAGTTATGAAAACAAATTGAAAAATCTGTCCAAGTGAAATTTTCCCCAACAGAAAGGCCTGAGTTCAAAACAGGTTTGTAGAATATAAAATAAAAATGAAAATTGAAAACAAAACAAAAAAAGGTTCAAAACTATAGCTCCTGCCTCATACTCATACAAAAGACAAGCAGCACCGAACCCCATAACATTGGATTTTTTTCAAGAAAAAAGGACCCAATAATTGCCTATACAGCTTACAACTATACTCCCTCAGCCCAATACACCACAAGCTGCATCTGGCCCATATAAAAGCTAGAGCATCACAACCCCAAGTACCACTTTTGATCATTCTTCTACATGTCCATTAGGCTTTGTAACCAATCATTTATTTACTTCTGCAGCTCCTAGTTCAAGAAGCTGCCAAATGGAGCAAAATAATGACACAAAAGCATGTCTTCATGCACGTTATGCAGCAAAATCTAAGCCTTTCATTCACTCATTATAAAACTTGGAATACCACTTGTCAATGGCTTAGGCCTTCAAAAGTACCCATTTGGACACGTATCTTACATGTACATGTCCTACAACACATGGTGATCTGTGTTGTCGACACAGGAGCATAAGGCTTTGCAGTAAAAGCATGTACGTGTCGCTTTGGGGGTTTGCCTTTGCTTTCAAGATCGGTCATTGTAATTAAAAAAGAGTCCCTCAGCTTATGTTCTCCAACTATGTTGCACTCCTAAGCCTTAGGTTCTGCTAGATTTTGTACAGTACGTTTTCTTCAATGTTTTCTTTTGTAAGCAGGGACAAAGTCCTAGCTGAAAGATGAAGGTTCGTTCTTGATCATTTCAAGTTTTACTTCAATAGTTTTTTTTTTTATAAAAATTTTATCTGTTATCTCAAAGGATTTCAACTTTCGAGGAGTAAATGTCTGTTCTTTCTTCTCCATATACCTGTATTATATGGATGCTCTTAATCCATGCTATTCATTGTTACATCTATACTTAACTATAACTTAGTTACAATATACAAAAACCAAAACATGTGGCCAAATTATACACGGATGATGTCTAAACTTTAGAGTTTAGATCATGAACTATTTTAGTCTTTTAAATTTAAAGTGGTTATTTTTAGTCCTATCATGATCACTTTTGGTTTGGGAAAACTCTAGGGACAAGTAGCAATTAGTTGTAATTGGTACACAAAAATTTTACTTTTCACTTAGCACCATTGGTCACGTGTAAGTGAAATAAGAACTAAAAGATCATTTTAAGATTGTTAGGGTGATCTTTGAGGAACTAAAAGTAATTAAATTTGTTAGTTATTAAAAATTAAGTAGTGATTAATTTTAAATTATGGACTAAAATTTTATGCCCTAAAGTGTAGGGAGCAACCTAAGAAGCAAGAACACACTGTACACTTCTCATTTGGGGTTTCATAGTCGTGTCGTATCTGTGTCACCTGCGACTCTTCTCTTCTGTCCTTTAAAAAAAATGCAAGGCCATGAGAACAAAAGAAATCAAATACTTTTTTCACAAAACAAAGAGAGGAGAGAGCATTCAGTACTAGTAATAGTGCATTTAAAAATTAACCTTTCCCAAAACAAAGAGAGAGCAGTAAGAGTAATAGTGCATTTAAAAATTAATATATCTTTATTCTTGATTTGCATTTTAATTTCTAAACATATTTTAATATTTATGGATTTATTTTATTATCTTACTTTTAATTTAATATAGGTTTAACATTATATGAAAAATAAATGCTTAATAATATATTGAAAATATAAATAAAAATATAAATAATAATTTTTTTAAGAATATTTTGTCCTATTTTTTTCCAAAGATTGACGTGTTTATATACCATGTCCTATTTTTTCAAAAATAGACGTGTTGCCATATTTTGGCCATTTGTATTTTACCATCTTTTTGTAATTTAGTTGACATGACCAATTAGACCCTTCTCTCTGCCTGAGCCTTAGGGTGCATAGATTGCCAATGAAATATACAAGGAGGTCTCATATTCATTGTAGTAATGTTCTTATTTCTTAAACACTATATGGTTGTTTTGAACATGTGAAGGTTCACGAGACAAGGTCTCATGCTCGTGCGTCTGGTGAGGAAGAAAAGGTGATGACAAGGAAGCAGAAGGCAGAGAGCAAAGAACATGAAGCAGAGCAATCTCCAAAGAAGCCCAAGTCTGAAAATGAAAACGGCCAGCCTAATGGAAAAGATGCGGCCGAGATAGCTGCCAAGTTTGAAGAATTCTGTAAAGCCATTAAAGAGCATCTCTCTATCCAACAAATGCGTGAAATACTGGAAGCTTATGGCGAAGACTCCTCCGGCCCTGATAGTGCTATTGTCTCTAAATGGTTATTCTTTGACTCCCGCTTGATCAAAACTTGTCTTAGAGCATGAACCACCACCACCCCATAATTTCCAAAAGAAAAATACTAAAACTACTACCAATTTTACTACACGCTTAAAGCATACTTTCAAACTAACATGGCAATGAAGGTGGTTAATGTCTCTCCAACATCATAATAAATAAATGTCTTAATTGCTTTTCTGTTATTGATGACACACAAATTTGTAAAATTTATGTTGTTTTATGTATAAAATTTGTAGTATCACAGGTAATATGCCAGAGGCAAAGTCACATTGAAATTCATTGGTAGAAAATGATTGTTTGTGAAAACTAGTTTGTACCTTATAGTGATTGGACTTAACTGTGTGGACTTTTTTGGATGGCGACTTAATTGTGTGATAGCCAAGATTTGCTGTTTTATGGGGTGTTGGAGAAATGCCCAGTTTGCAATGGCAATTTGGAGTACACGGGTACACGCTATTCTTGCAGAGGATTTTGTAGTGAGTGGTCTTCTTGCACCTTCAACACCAAGGATCCTCCAAGGAAACAAGAACCAATCAAATTACCAGATTTTGTTCTCAATTCTTCTGTTTCAGATGTAATTCCATTTCCTCAAATCTTGTTTATTGTCTGTGCCCAAAATTCTGGTTATTTATTTGAGATCTCTCTCTGTGTGTTGCATAGTTACTACAGAAGTATCAGGATCCAAGTCACCGGCCTCACAGGGATTTAGTCACCACAGATAAACCTTTTACAGGAATGATGATCTCTCTGATGGGCCGTCTTTCTCGAACACATGTATGTTGGCACACAATATTGTTGCAACTGCTAGACTGCTAGTCATGATGCCATTACTTTGTTTCTTTAGTATTATATAATCTGGACAACGTACATATTGCTGATGGTGAATGCAGGATTATTGGAGAAAAGAGATTGAAAAACATGGAGGGAAAGTTGCCAACTCAGTCATTGGTAATTTGGCAACCTTGGAAATTTAAACTGCGAACTGCTATGGATGTTCATGCTCAGTGCTTAGGTGGAATTAATTGTAACGACCTTTGCAGGTGCGACTTGTCTGGTTGTTTCTCCAGCTGAGAGAGAGCGTGGTGGCACGTCTAAACTTGTGGAAGCAATGTGAGTGTGGAGACAATTTACTCGAGAGATCCACTAGTTAGAAAAGTATTATGTATATATTGCTCAGGAAGTCGTACAAGTTGCTATGAACATATAATCTTAAACCAATTCAGTTGCATGATTTTCACAAAAATAAATGGCCTTTGTAGATTATTTTCTTGTCAATTCTTTTTGAAGACAAGAAATATCGACTGAGATTGCAATCTTTTGCAGGGAGAGAGGCATTCGTGTAGTGAGTGAAGCTTGTTTGGCAGATAGTATTCAGAAAAAAGAAGCCCAACCCTTTGAAGCTTATGATGTTGTCAGTGATCTCTCGGTAGATGGGAAAGGAATTCCATGGGATAAACAAGATCCTAGTGATGAGGCACTTGAATCACTCTCAGCAGAAGTATGGACTTGTTTCATTTACCCTCAGCAGAAGTAGCTACATGCAGCTACTGAGCCTTTTGTGCTATTAACTCACTCTGTGGATGCAGCTAAAGCTTTATGGTAAGAGAGGAGTATACAAGGATTCCAAATTGCAGGAGCAAGGCGAAGAGATATTCGAAAAAGATGGGATACTGTATAATTGTGCCTTTTCTCTTTGCGACTTAGGACGTGGACTGAATGAGTAACTTTTCAAAACCCCTTACCATGCTGCTTCAGATCAACCTCTTTTTTGTTGTACTGAGTATTGAATTTTAATTGGTGCAGCTATTGTGTGATGCAATTGATCACAGTGCCAGAGCGCGGCTTGCATCTGTACTATAAGAAAGGTAGAGTGGATGATGATCCAAACGCAGAGGAGAGGCTCAAACAGTGGGAAGATGTGGAAAATGCTGTGAAAGAGTTTGTGAGGCTCTTTCAGGAAATAACTGGAAATGAATTTAAGCCCTGGGAAAGAGAGACGAAGTTCCAGAAGAAGCCCCCGAAATTTTTTCCAATAGACATGGTAAAATTGCTTCTTTCCTTATTCTTAGTGATGACCCAAGGCTAACTTGTGAAGCTTTATTTTCAATGATTGAAAGAGTTTTGTTTTGCCCTTGTTAGGATGATGGAATTGAAGTGAGACATGGAGGTCATGCACTTCGGCAGCTAGGAGTTGCAGTCACACACTGCAAACTTGAGCCTTTGGTTGCCAATTTCATGAAGGTTTTGTGCAGTCAGGAGATATACAAGTATGATTTTGATTTATATGCAGACGAGTGATACTAGGAACATAACATTTTCACAACCGCTGACATGGCATATTGTGAAGAAGGTTATGAAAAATGTTGTGTTCCTAGACTTATTGATATATGCAGACAGTCTATTGTCCATTTTGTTCTTCGTCTTTTTTATTGGGGTGATGTTCTGTTCTTGACTTAGGTATGCTCTGATGGAGATCGGACATGACCCCCCAGACCTACCAATAGGGATGCTCACTGATTTTCACTTGAAACGATGTATAAAACCCCACTCTGGATCTTCTTCAATAAGTCTTTCTTCTACTCTATAAAACGATTGACAAAGTAATAATCATCAGGTGAGGAGGTTCTCCTAGAGTTCATAGGTGAAATCAATGAAAGAGACTGGGCTGAAGGCTGAGGCTGTTTGGTCAGATTTTAGCCAAAGATGGTTTACTCTGATGCACTCCACTAGACCTTTCATCTTTCGGGACTTTCAAGAACTTGCAGATGATGTAAGGGAAACAGAAGTTCTTATGTCTCCTGTGCATTAAGATTCTTGTACAACTATTAACACTACACTACCTAATCTCTAGGCTGCAGCGGCACTAGAAACTGTTCGAGACATAACTGTGGCTTCACACCTTATAGAAGACATGAGTGGCTCGACCATTGATGATCCATTGTCTGATCGATACAAGAAACTGGGATGCTCAATTTCGCCACTTGATAAAGATTCTAATGACTACAAAATGATCCTGAACTATCTGCAGAAAACTTATGAACCTGTCAAAGTTGGAGATATTGTGAGTCATGCAAATTGATGGAATTTTCTTTCTTGCTAGCAATTACAGATCCATAGACGCCCTGTTAGAATAATAGACTAATAGTTAAATAATTCAATTTACAAATTCTCATAACAGTTTAAGCTTTTGGGGCACTTCATAATTTGTCATGGTCATGATTTTTGAACAATGTCACCTCTCTACCTTCTATTTAAAAAGTTAAAAATAGAAACTCTGAACCTCTATAATTTATAGGAATATGGTGTGTCCATTGATAACATATTTGCTGTGGAAACAAATGCGCACCCTTCTTATGATGAAATAAAGAAGTTACCAAACAAAGTCCTTTTATGGTGTGGTAAGAAGCTCATTCTACTATAATCTCTTCATTCAGTTTTAGTTCTCTTGTAGGTTTTGGGGGATGATTTTCTAAGTTGTATACAAATTTTTCTTTACAGGCACCCGCACCTCAAATTTATTGAGGGACTTGCATAAAGGATACTTGCCATCAATATGTCATCTTCCTGTCCCGGGTTACATGGTGATAATTTTTAAATGCTATTTCTACTGGATTGTCAATTTTTCATCTCTATCTATACAGTTCATAAATCTGTTAAACCAATCTTGTGGTTCTTGTCACAGTTTGGCAGGGCAATAATTTGTTCTGATGCTGCAGCAGAAGCTGCTAGATATGGGTTCACTGCAGTAGACAGGCCAGAAGGGTTCTTGGTCCTCGCAATTGCTTCTCTAGGAGATCAAATTACTGAGCTAAAGAGTCCACCTGAGGTATATATAAGTTGGTTCTAAGCCATTGTGTGTGTGTGTGTTGACACAGTTTGCTTCAAACCCTTGATTGAAATATTGAAAATTTGTTAAAATAGGATACCAAGTCCTTGGAAGACAAGAAGCTTGGGGTGAAGGGGCTGGGTCGAAAGAAGACTGATGAATCAGAACACTTTGTTTGGAAAGATGATATAAAAGTACCTTGTGGTCGCTTGGTTCCCTCAGAGCACAATGATAGCCCCCTTGAATACAATGAGTATGCTACTTATGATCCTAAACAGGTATAACAAGTAATGTTAGCTACACAACATTTTTCACAATTTATTTTTAACATTTTTCACAATTTATTTTTAACATTTTTCACAATTTATTTTTAACAACTACCGACCTGCTCTAATGTGATTAGGTCACTTTCATTTGGGTATATTGTGATTAGAGCAACATTACTTTCATTTAAGTTTATCATTGATATGATTTTGATTATGCACCAATCACAATAAGACATTGCACTCAACAGTTATAACAATCTGTTGTCATTTGAATAAATTATGATTAGGGTAATATCACTTTCTTTTTGTAATTATGCACAAATCACAATAAGCTATTTATAACACTTGTAAAATAAGTGGAAAATTAATGCATCCTTAGATTTATTACAACAAGCAACTATGTGGAGGGCTATTACCTGCTTAGTGGGTTTGAGAATAACAAATTTTCATGTAGTATTTAACTGGTTATGTCGTGTTGGTGTAGGTGAGCATAAGGTTCTTGGTGGGAGTGAAGTATGAAGAGAAGGGTGTGGTGATGGAGACTAAGGAGTGAAGAATAGGAGAAGAGAACTGCTGTTGAGAGCAAAGAAGGGTCCTGTTTTGTTCTTTCAGTCTCTTTCTTTAACTCACTCACTCTTGTACCTGCTCTAACTTTTTGTATGGAGATGGAACCTTTGTATCAGGTGGCTGATGATGTTGATGTATCTTTTGTTGTATATAATCATCAATAACCCTCCCATGTCTATAATCTATCTGTTGTTCTGTTACACCTAAACACACTATTAGGGGTATAGTGAAATTGGTCCGATGTGAAGCAAAAGCTAGAAGGCAAAATGTTTGAATGGCAGATAAGTAACATCCATACAAAGATGAACAATACATATATAATACATTTGTTGATGCTAAATAAGGTTTGACTATCTGATCACAGTCCAGAGAATTAGTGGTGCTAGTGATTGATAATGATGTTACCAAAAGGTTCATGTTTTTAAATGTTTTTATAATTTATACGAAGCAAATTACTTAACAGAAAAATTGAGAGCCGTATCTAGTGTTACCTGTTAGGGAAGATTTGGTGCAGAACATAGGTCCTACTCCAACCAAACTCCATGCCTTTAGGCGTAGAAAAGTAGATAGAGCGACCCTTTCAGGTTTAGTTTTGTTGTTGTTGTTGTTTTTTTTTTTTTTTAAAATAGGTTTAGGTGTGGGCCTGTGGCATAATCCCTTGATGACGATATCAGACTATCTTCTTCTTCTTCTTTTTTTTTTTTTTTACAGAGAGACATTAGAATACCAAGACTCTCAATCCATATCTATAAAAGAATATATGCAACTTTCAATAAAGATATGATTGAATTACTACATAGTCTATACAACTTTCAATAAAAACATTATTGAAATAATGTATAATAGTATTCATCAAAACAAGAATTGATGTATAGTGTATAGAACTTGCAATAAAGACATGATTGAATTAAAACAACAAGTAATTTTGATGAATGGATTAAAAACCCTGTTCTTTCTTCGGCAGAACTTTTATTAGTAAAAGAAAATTTGACAATTTGAAAATATCTCAATAATACATGTAGATTTTATGTAATTGAGCTCTGGTCTTTTGCATTAATAACGTAACTGCACTACTAGGTTGGTTTCGGGTTCATCCAATCTTCCTATGAATCTCATGTTTTGTATGGTTGCTTTTTATGTTACTAGTAAGTCAATATTGTTTTCGTCAAGGGTCTTGTAACTCAAGTCAAGAGTCTTGTAACTCAACTCATTAGCATCTTTTAGTGTTTTTATTGGACCTAGTTACATTCCTCTTTTTTTGTTTTTTTCTGATTTATGAAACTTTTTTTTGAGAAGGTAATTTATGAAACTTAATGTCCTTTAACTCTTTTTATACAGTTTTGTGATAAAGATGTTTAACTTAAACAACTTTAACATTAGAGCATTTAACAAACAACAATTTATGTTAAAGTGCTTTAAAGTTGTTAAAATAGTTTGGTACTAATTGTTAAAAAAAACTGTTAAATATGAGAAATGAAAAAAGACTGGCACAATAAAAATTGTTTTGTATTTTCCTAGTTAAACCCAACTAATTCAATTAACAATTCAGGAAAAATATTAATTTAATTAATGATTAATGTTTGTTTAACTATTATTAGGATTATTAGTGTACTCTCTCTCTCTCTCTCTCTCTCCGCCAAAACAGGAGCAATAAAGTATAATCTTGAAAAATAAATACGTACATCAAATTGTGAATTCATTATTTTTATTAGAGTCGGAAATATATACTTAGGAGCTTTAATAAAGGTTACAATTGTTTGTTTCAATGTAAATCATTTTCCGATAGAAAATGTCTTCAGCTGAAAATATTTTAAAGAAAAATAACTTTTTTGATTTCATTCCTAAAAATGCTTTGGAAAATATTTTCTAGAGTTTGGCTTTTGCTGAAATTTAAATAAAAAAATTATATTAAAATTAAAATGTTCATGAACACAAAATTTACCATATTAATAATATAATCCCACAAAATCTAACATAACGAACACAAATCATCAATAAAAACAAATCCACCACAATTTCACAAAATTTAACATAATGATCCAAAAAAATCCAGACAAAATACTACGAAGGAGTTGTAGATCTACAAATGAGGATCAAATTTTCTAAGAATTGAGGGGAAAAAAAGCCCCCAAAATGCAAAACAATATCTAGAATGAGATTTTGTTTTTCTTTGATGATTGGGACACTGGATAAGGCCGATTGGTTGCTAGTCTTAGTTTAGTTTTGGGTTCATCATTGGAGAAAGATTTTCCACAATTGCTGTGCGCATGCGCGCATAAGGAGAGAGATGCTAGCTCCTTTTCACAATGCAGTGGCTCATGATCGGTGACAACGTAGTGGTCGACAGTGGGAGAAGCAACAGCGGCATGGTGGTGAGTTGGGGCAGGCAAGAATATGTTGGGTATTAGTGAGTTGTAAATTGTTAAGTCCATTTGGTTAGATGTTTTGAGAACTTAAAAGATCATTTTTAAAAACCCAAAACTTTGTTTTACAACCACAATTTCTTGTAACTTTTTTACAAACACTTATTTTAAACTCAAAACACAATTTTCCAACAGCTTATACAAATGCACCTGTTTTATGCTTGAAGGGTATTTTACTAGTGAAATCGAAATTGTTTTTTATTTGACCAACATTTACAATTAGGCCAAACACCCGAAAATGTGTAAGACATTTTTCCATCAATTTACGCCTTTAAGGAGGTGTAAAACAATTTACGTCTCCTAAAGTGTATTTTCCTAGTTAAACCTAAAAAAATTTTTGCTTGACCAACATTTTCAGTTGGGCCAAACATCCGAATATGTAGAAAAAGGTTTTCGTCGAAAGACTCAAAACAAATGCTTAAACTCAAAGTTAAACAAAATTCCCAAACATGAAGCAATTTCTGCTAAAAGTCCATTAGCTTTAAAGCTCTTTTTCTGCGCATCAGGCACCTCCAGATACACCCTTAATCAAAATTTTCAATACTGCAAAAAAAAAACTCACAAAATTGTGAAATTTCAGTGGGAAATTGCCCTCACCTGTGGGTACACTCCAAACCTAAAAGCAGGAATATTCAATCAGCAAGATGAGAAGAACAGGGGTCCAAGTAATATTAGATGAAGGAAATGTTTAGTTATTTCCATCGGTTTAATCTGTAAAAGTCCAGATTATGCTTCTAATTGTCATGGAAGCAACAGATAAAACTCTGTCAATTAAAATCCATGGTTTCCATTTATATTTTGTCCTATGGACTCAATATAACTGTCTTAAGTTTTTGTAATGGAAATACTTCTATTTCCATGTATCTATGGTTTGTATCCTGATAACAACAATCCAATTTTCAACAACAGATCATCAACAAAGCACCCAACAGGCTAATATAAGTTTCTCAAGGTTCCAAGAGATCATTAAATTTAACTAAAGAATAACCTGTCATATATTATGCATAGCTATATGAATACAGACAATCCTTAATTCATTATTTGCATGGATGCTACCAAATAGATTGTTTGAAATGCAGCTTTTAAGTAAACTGGAAACTTTACAAGTCACTGGATCTGATAATGCATAACTTTGTCTTTGTGAGTAATCAATTTAAAAAAAATAGGTGATCTATTACTAGTTTACTACAAGGTAAACTAAAATTGTGTTTTACATGCATTGCATACTAACATAACTCCAATTTTACATGCCTGTCAAAAACATAATGCAGAAGAGTTATTCATTCTCCATTGATTGAAATCAGTTTCATATTATGCATTCAAGTACCTTTTTTCTATTTTATTAAGTATCATACCACTGGACCAAATTCCTGTTAGAATTCCTGAAAATTCAGTACCAGTTGTAAAAGTATAACACGACTCAATCCTATATATATAAATGAGTACCCAGATTTGAAAACTGAAAACTTCCATTCATTTGTCTTCCTGAAAGCCCGCAGGAATCAGGATATACCATGACAACCTGAGCAGGGCACAAGTGAAAAAATCTAACCTTGATAAACAAGTTGTAGGTGATATATTTATCCATTAAAACATTAACCACAACATGACCATGCCTAATGTGTTCAATGTAACTGTCTCAGAAAAGTAAAAGCATGTGAAAAATTGAAGTATCAGAGATAAGCAAATTCGGTCCCAACAAGAGCAAGAAGAAATGTGAACCCCAATCCTGAATCATATTCCAAGAATCCAATTTTACACTTACAATATCACCCCAAACTACCTTTGATAGTACAGGGCCAGAACATGAAACAGAAATTTTCAACATTTGTGTTCCTCCATCTTTCTCTATGGAATACAACATAAATACAACAATTTGAACCTGACAAACAAATCAAGCAATTGTAACAACAACAAATTCAAGAATCCCAAATAATAATAAAAAAGGTCATTGGTATATTACCATAGGAGGAAACTTGTACTTGCTCGAAATGAATGGTATTTTCCACGGCCTCTCAATGACATCTTGATAAAAAGCATACTCGGCCTCATAATCATGCAACCCAAGCTCTACCTTCTGATTAGTATGATAATGATGCTTAGCCAAACTCGACTTCCCAAACCCAAAAACACTAACTTTATCACAAACTCCCAAAGCCATCATCACAGCCTGCATACCCGAAGAGTAATGAAAATTAGCACCATCCCGAACCACCCCCCAATCATCCAACGACTTCCCCGTCTCCTCCGCGAAACGCTTCAACGAATAATACTTCACAATCCTCCCACACAACACATCAAACCTCGGGTCCGTGACAATCAAAGGCGCCTTGTGCGTCGAATTACACACGGTATAATCCACGAAATGCACCGGCTGACAAATGTACATAACGATTGGGACATCAACCCCATATGGGTGGCAAAAACACCCGTCTCTCCTAGCACAAAAATGCAAAATGTTGCTATTTACAAACGAAACGCTAGTCTTAGACCCCACATTGCGCTCGAACCCAGTCGTTCTAGCATTGTTCAATCTCACAACGAATTCGTGGCTATCAATCAGCTCCCCGTACTCACTCTTCAGCAAAATCCCACTATTGCCCACGACCGCACAAGAAGAGTAGCGCTTGCTATTGTTAGTTAATGGCAGTTTAACTGACCTTATCAAATCCGACATGATTTCGGAGTCGAACGAGGTTTTCTTTCGAGCCCAATCATGTAAGACAGTTCGGAACTGCAACCAATACCGATAAAACCTCGGCGAGCGAAGCAAGGCCGGTATGCTGTTAGAGGATCTTGCTCTGAGGTCTTGGCGGGTGTCGAATCTCCGCCACGTGGCGAAGGTTCGGTACCGGCCTTGGCTCGCGAAGTTGCCCTCTAGCAATTGCTCTATCTCTCGCTTGGCGCGTGGCTCGGAGATGTCGACGGACGCGTATTTGAGGAGCGTGGAGTTGAAGTTGAGGACGTGGGTTTTCTTCTGCGGGGACCACGCGCTGAGGCTGAGGCTGAGGTTGACGTCGGCGCGGCGGAGCACGGCGCGGAAGCTGACGGTGGCGGCGAAGACTATGAGGAGGAGAATGCTGAATAGAGGGCGGACGGAGCGTTTTTGTGGGTGTGGCAGTTTCATGGGTTTTGCTAAAGACGGCCACGTGTACGGTTTGATTTTTGTTGGGTCAGGGTCAGATCCATTGTCTTCTTCAGTTTTAGGAGTGTTCTTGGACATTGGAAGAGATGGGATGTTGAAAGATTGAATCTTGGCATGAAATGGTGGAAAAAAAGCTGAAATTTTTTTTTGAGTAGCTAGTTTTTTCTTGAAAGTGGTACGTGTTTTATTGTTGTTGTTGTTGTTGTGTTTTGGATTTACAATGTGGAGGATTTGGTTTGAGAAGTGTGTAGGAAATTTATAAGCTTTTTCAGTGAGTGATTGAGAGAGCTGAAAGATAGAAAGACTTGAGGTCCAGGTCAAGATTGGGTAGAGTAGGAGTGGGGAGTGGGGTGTGTCTAGGAGCTAAAGGGCATGAAAGAGAGAGAGAGAGAGAGTCCAAAATCTCAATCAAAGAGAGATTTTGGAGAAAGAAAAGAAACCCCAATATTATGTAGGACTATTGAGGAGAAAGTTTGATTGGAATGGTGGGTTGAGCTAATTTATGAGTTTGATGCTGATGCATTTAAGTGCAGCAGCAACTATCTTATATAAGCTACTCGAAAACCAAAAAACAAAAACAAAAAACAAAAAAGTAGGCAACAATAATATAATAAGTAAAAAAAAAAAAAAGGTGTGCTATATAAATCTAGAAAAGAATAAAGAAGGATCAGAACCCAGAAACCCACCACTCTTTTTTGGGTAAGTAACAATTAAACATCCAGAAACGTAGCTATCAAAAGGGAAGGTGGGTGGTGATGATAGGGTGTTTCTCAGGGGGAGTCATGTGTGGTGTAGGTGGGACTTTGGGAAGAATGTGTTTGATTTTGAGCGTGGACCTTCTTTACCTTAAGATCAAGTTCAGGTGAGTGTGTTTTTTCAAATGCATTTTAATATTGTAGAGAAAAATGTATGGGTTTTGGACTTGGTTTACGATTATGATTATGTTTATGGCCGACATGACTGGAAAACGTGAAATCATATAACTGGCCATGTTTCTTCAAGTATTGAATAATTGTTTGCCTGTTGTGTGGGTTGCTAGCAGGAGTTTTCGAATTGCTTCCTTAGGTGAACGGTTGAACGATAGTTCTAAGAAAGCGCCTGTGGTATATGAGGTGTGATTTCGATAAGTCTACACTAAAGATTTTTTTTTTTTTTTCTTTTTAGCCAAAAAAAAGAAAGAATAATTGCTTGCCTGTTAAATTTTTATTTTTAGGCCAAAAAAAAAAAATTTATATCTGTTTTTAGTAGTGATTTGGTTTTTTTTTTTTTTATATATATAGAGTATTATAATTGGGGTTGGATTTAAATTATGTCTCGTTCTTTTGTGTAACATTTATTAAATCCACGCATAGCCACACCAAAATTGTCACTACTATTTTTAATGGCTTAAAAGAATGAAACGTAACGCCCTTCTCTTTCTATTTTTTTTTTTTTATAGAAAAAAACCAAGGTGAAGTATTTAATTATCCTTCTCAAAAAAAAAAGTATTTAATTATCGGAATGAGAAGGTGACAATTTAATACAACAATTATTCTTACAAGGCCAGTAATCAATCCCAATCTTGCAAGATTGTTACTCTCACAAAATAAAGACATTTAAAATTAAATAGTTATCTTGATTATATCTACAAGTTATTAATGATGCCAACCTCTGAGAAGCAAATTTTTGTTCCATGGTTCATCTTCTTCCACATTTATTTTTCGATTAAATTGCAAACTACACTCCTACAAATTTTTGAGTGTTTGAATTTTACATCTTGAAATTTTAGAATTTGGATTTTATCCCTATAAAGTTCTATTCCGTTTGCATCAACAGTCCCTTCATCCATATTTTTCGTTAGTGTTATATAAACTTGTCACACGTGTTTAGTTCATCCAATAAAATGATGTGTTATGCCATGTCATTTTTAATTTTTGAGGCTACAAAAATTATGTGGCATCATTTTATTGAACAAACTAAACTCGCGTGATAAGTTTATATTGCATTTAACAAAAAATACAGATAAAGGAGCTGCTGATATAAACAAAATATAACTTCATGACATAAAAGTAAAATTTAAATTCTAAAATTTTATGATATAAAATCTAAACACCCTCAAATTTTAGGATTACAATTTACCATTTATCCTTATTTTCCCTTTTGAATATAACTTTACTTTGGGGTAGTAACTAGTAACCAAAATATGAGAGTGACTAGAGGCTGGTTTGATTGTGGTTTGGTAGGCTACAAAACGAGGTAGCAGTGACCTTCTGGTAAAGATCAATGATGTTAGTGTGAAATGACTGCTTTAAAAGTTTCGTATTCATAAATGAAAAAATAAATGGTGGGGTAGTAGAGAAGACAGGCATCTTCTATAAAAACCTAGACTTCAATCAACAACACATTCAAGTCAGTCAACTATGGAATCTCTTTAATCTTATCAAATTTCAAGCATATATATAATTTGTTCTTGCCTTCTTGGTTAATGCCTTGACTAAAAACAGATCAGGAGATACATGAATATATAACTCCATTTAGAATATTTAAATAAAATAAAATAAATATTAACGCGGTTCCTTACGTGATGTATTACCTCACATTTTTGAGGACTTAATAAACACATTTCCTTTACTTTAATTGAGTTCTAAGTTTTCACAACCTATCTTTTTGCTTGTATGGGTTAAATAAGACTTATTCCACCTTTTAAGTAAGTTATGCAATAGTATTTTGTTGGACATATCATATTTTAAACTTCATAAGTTAGGAGTAATGTCAAATTAACAAAATATACTCTCTTTTTTTATATATATAAAAACGAAATATACTTAATGACGTTTGTGTGATTATTTCAACACATAAGCGTAAAACGAAATAGTTTTAATACATTAAAACCACGGTCGTTTTGGATGAAAATAAATAAATAAATATTCATTTGACTCGCTCATCTCCTAATTTGACTTTAGGCCTAACTTCTCCATGATCATTTTATTCGTGGCAAAAAAGTCACTATACTAAATGAGAAATGCTATATCCACAATATTTTTATAATATTTTCACAACAAATTTTATGTGACAGGTTATTATGGATTGTTATTGGTGGGGTAGAAAAGTAATTTTATTGGTAGATTCAAATTAGAACCAATAACAACTAACTACTTATGATTTATTGTGAAAATATTGTGGACGTAATACCTCTTATACTAAATTGGTATTTTGAAGAGAGTTGGAGCCCAATTTAATTTGGGTGTGCGCCCTCCACAAAAGGAAGAAAAATGGGTGACAAACCTAGTGTGATTAAAAGGTAAGTAAAATGAGCATTTCACACTTTTAACGTGATGGTCACATTATAAGAACTTCATATTTGTGGAATAGGGAGGGCAAGGGTCAAGTCGGAAAAAAAAAAATTTTAAAAGAAAAGAAAAAGAGATTGTTTAAGTAACTCACCTTTTTTTGCTTTCTTCTAGAAAAAATATTAATAAAAACTCAATTTGTACATATGAACTTAATTTTTTGGTGTCAAATGCCTTGTAACTTAATTAGTTGATACTTTCTAATATTTTTACTAAAAATATTCAGGGCTCAAATGCCCTTTCTCTCAACTATCAAATTATAAAAATTAAAAAAATGTTATAAAAAAAAGACACAATTGTATTTAGTATATAGATGGGGGACCAATGATTAGAGTCTTAGAGGAATAAAATTGTTTGTGAACAGTTTAACTTCAATTAAGAATCTAAATTTGTTTATATCCATTTATGTAGAAAATGAATCAATCTCAAGTTTAAGTTCAAACTCGACTATTATAAAAGACTCAAACTCAAACACGCATGTCTATGAACAAGGTCATGAATATAAAACTCAATTTATATATATATATATATATATATATATATATATATTTGAATGTGTGTGAATGTGTGTATATATATACACACTTATATATACTTGAGATTCAACGGTGTTAGTTTATAAATAAGTGCATAAGATATCAAATTATCAATTCTAATTTTTGATAATATAAATAGTTTATTTTATAAAAGTCATATACAATTTTTAACGGTGGATCTAATTTTTATGATTTAATAAGCAAAAGTCATTCTATATAATTAACTGATCAAAAAAAATATAATTTCAACTAAAAGTTATTAATTATTACTAAAGATTTGTTAAGGGGCTAAAAAATGTAGTGGTGTTGTTTACTAGATGCGGGGAAAGAATAAATTAATCAAATAACTTGTTAACAAGTTCAATGTATTTAGTGCCATAATTAAATTAATCAATGCTTTTCTCGCATTGCATAGAGTATATTCAATTATAGCATAAGTATTCCATCCAAACTGAGAAGTCGAGCTCTCCACTGGCAAAAAAACTTAGAATAATGTTGCTTTTTTTACTATATATATACCTGTGACAACATTGTTTTCCTCTAAGCTTATCTGTACCTTACGGTTTGTCGTTTTTTCTGGATTTTTTTACGTGATTTTTGAAACATTAATCTTATGCGCTGTGATAAATAATCTTACCCTGTTGGTTCCCATTTTGCTTGCAAAGTAACATTGCTAGAACTTTGTCAAGACTAAATCTAGATCGAAAACACCAACGAAAAAAGAGAAAAATGAGTTCATCATTGATGATCAGTACTAAGTACTAACCAATGAATTTAAGAATATTTTCTCTACTGCAAGAGAAAAAAAAAAATGCAAGAACTAAATTACAGTTAATTTATAATTGTCACTTTTTGTTTTTTTTGGGAACTACAACTTCATACAATATATAGAGAAAAATTAAAGATATCGGTTCAAACAAGAGAGACAACTTAACCATATATTATTATCATTATTATTATTATTTAATGTTTAGAATTGTACCACAGCCACATTAAACTAACTTGTTTTAGCTGTTAAGGAAAAATAATTGTAAAAAATCATGTATGTGCAGTATTATTCTATTCCTATCCTTATCTGGCACCATAGATATAGTCTTTTTTTTTTTTTTAGAGAACCATGGATATTGTCTTACACTCTTAATTACTAGAAAACAATTATAAACGGATATAACAATAAATGTGAATAATGAATTTCATCTACCTAATATAATATATGAATGTTTAAATTATTACTTTTTTTTTATAACTAGCGACACATTAATTAAATATCATAACTATATAATAAAAGTTGAGATTAAAAGTTATGATTGCGCCAAGTGGCTACTCTCATTAATTAGTAAATTAAATTTATATTATTTGTTAGGTTATATTTCCTGAAATTAAGGAATAATATTTAAATTTTATTTAATTTAGGTAAAAATTTATTATTTAAACTTCAACAAATTTAAATTCTATTCAAACTAAAAATCTATTATAAAAAAATTCTAAACTTTAATCCCAAACAATAACCCACTTTTTCTTTCTTAAAAAAAAAAAACCATGTTTTGACTTCTACTCCAACCTAAAAGTCTATTATTAATATTTTAAAATCTATTATAAAAAATTCTAAACTTAAATCCCAAAAGAAAAAAAAAATCCCACATTTTCTTTCTAAATATATAAACAACCTTTTGACTTCTATTGTAACTTTTTTTTTTTTTTTTTTTTTGAGAAACGACTTCTACTCTAACTCAAAATCTATTATCAACATCTTAAGAACAACTAATTAGTAAATTAATTTATATTATTTGTTATGATATATTTCCTGAAATTAAGGGATAATATTTAACAAATATTTAATTTAAATAAAACTAAAAGTCTATCATCAAAATCTTCTAAAATTAAATACCACATAACTCACGAATCATATCATATCATATAATAATAATAATAATAATAATAATAATAATAAAAAAAGTTGAGCTTAGAAACCGTAATTGTTATCAATTAGTTGTTATCATCTAAATTAAACAATTGCTAAATATTATTCTTTAATTTGAGGAATTATATCATAACAAATAATATAAAATTAATTTATCAATTGGTTGTTCTTAAAATATTGATAATAGAGTTTTAGTTAGAGTTTTAGTTAGATTAGAAGTCAAAATATGGGTTTTTATTTTATTTTTTTATTATTTATTTTTAGAAAGAAAACTTAGGTAGTTGTTCGAGATTAAATTTATAATTTTTTATAATCGACTTTTAGTTTAAATATAATTTAAATTTGTTGTGTCGCTAGTTATAAAAAAAAGGTAATAATTTAAACATTCATATATTATATTATGTAGTTGAAATTCATTATTCACATTTATTGTTATATCCATTTATAAAAATTATTTAGTAATAAAATTTATAGTATTTAGTAATAAATTTACATCCCATGTTTTTGTATTTTTTTCACTTTTTTTTCCCAAGTTGCAACTTACGCTTATTGTTCATCATGCTTATTGTTTTAATTTAATAAATTCATCTTACTTATTATTCTTTACTTCTGAATTTGCGTGAATGATATTATGTCAAAGGAAGTTTACTATGAAGAAGCAAAACAATGGACACTCATTTAAGTTCTTGATTCTTTTATGTAAATTTTTAATTTTTTTTATATTCTCAATTTTTGAACTCTTTTGTGTATGTTTTGATTTTGGGTTTTGATTATTATATTTAATTTTTGAGTGTGTTATTTTTTTTTAATTAGACTATCACTAGGAAAAAAAATATGTACTAAGGAACTATTTTGTTTATTATTATTTGTGTTGGCTATGGCATAACCCAAATAGGAATGATCAAACTCATTCCATATCTCATATTAAGAAATTAACACAAAGCACAAAGCTAATTTTAAAATATAAAAATAGATAAACATTGATAATGTCCAAACTTTACACAATCAGAACTTAAAGTAATTTTTTTAATATTAAAATTACTTACTTATTTTAGAATTGATTATTAATTTTTATTTAAATTTTTTTTTAAATTAGCTTATATATGAATTTTCATTAAGCAGTGCATCGCACATAATACTAGTTATTTAGTAAAGTTTATATTATCCAGAATCATCATTGACAAGTGAAAGGATGAAGTTGACGAGGTAAAACCGTAAAAGGTTACATCATTTAAAACATGCATGACAATTTTATTTTTAAACAATAGCTCTTTGGCTCTCCACTTTTCTAACCCCATGTTTAATTAACACCATTTTCTAATCTATGTTATCTTTGCATAATTACCCTCATCCCTAACCCCATGTTTAACACCCCATTTTCTAAAGATTCTATGTGATATTTTTCATATCTTTCTCGTTAGCCCCCTCAAGTGGTAACAATTTTTGCTCAATGTAGTTGTAAAGATTTAGGGTGGAGGCATAAAAGAAAATTCTAAAATTAAAATTTTGATATGTTTTGCGAAAAAAAAAAGGTGTAAAATCTTGTTATTTATTCTCATAATTTCCAAAAGTAAAAAAAAAAAATAAATAATGATAATTAATCATTAAATTTTGAATACTATTGATTTCTAATACAAAATAAACACATGCCGAAATGTAATAATATCTTATGTCTAGGATTACCTACCTTTTTGACCAAAGCATGAGAATTTATCCTTTCCAAAGTTGAGACATGAGATTTAACTCATGATGATTGTAGAAAGTATTAGTTTTAAGCTAATTTAAGTAATTCGCCTTTTTTTTTCCTTTCTTTTGGGAAAATGTTAAAAATAGAAAATAACTCAATGTTTATTTATTTACTTAACTCACGAGTCACAATATTTAATTTAATATTGTATATTTATATTCTTTTTATTTTTTATGAATTGAGCTCCAACTTTGTTTTGTTAAAATTTAAAAAAAAAAAAAAAAAAAAAAAAAAAAAAAAAAAAAAAAAACCTATTTTGTTGAATGTATAGAAAAGAGAGAAAACACGGTTCAAAGTATAAAGTGATGCATGGCCCGGTGTGAAAGGTAAATTGTGAGGACCAAAAGTTAAAGTTATAAATGAATTACCGTGTTAATGAATAGATAAGGAAAATCCATTGTTGATTGAGTCAGTTGTTGTTCATGATGTACTAAATTTATTTTTTTCTTAATAAAGTTACAAGTTTCTCATTAAAAAAAAATATGTTAAATGAATAATTTGGATTGTACCATCTTGTTGTTCTAACTTCTAATATTCAGTACATAACAAACTACTTTTCTCACCATCATGTGAAGAGTGTGGTGACAAAAATATGAAAAAGGAAAACGAAGAATCTTTAAAAAAGGAAAGAAAGTGATTCTGAAGAAGTGCCAAAGAGCTATTATTTGAGTTGTCAGACATGTTGACAACGTGACAATTTAATACAACAAATATTCTTACCAGACCAACTATCATCTATCAATCCCAAATCTTCCAAAACCAAAAATTGTTACTCACAAAATAAGAAATCTGTTTAAATTTCAATAGCTAATTTAGATCTACAAGTTACAGTATTAATTTTCACCATTGAAAAAGAAAAGAATCTTGCAACGCTAATGGATCTAATTTCTTTTGTGAAAGCGATCTTTGTTATCATTTGAGAAGCAAATTATTTGCTTTATGGTTCATTTTTCTTGCATATTTTTCATTCCTTATTTGGTAAATTACGTATTTAGTTCATATTCTTTATATCATATTTCAATTTAGTTTCTAACCTTTCAGTGCCGTGTTAATTTAGTTTTTATTGTTATCTCTTAAATGGAAATTACTAATATGGAAAATGGCCAAAATAAAAAAAATTAGTTTATTGCATGAACTAATTTTTTATTTTGGTTGTTTGCCATATCAGCAATTTTCATCCAAGAGATAACAATAGGGGCTGAATTGACACAACACTAAAAAGTTAGAGTTCAAATTGAAATTTAGTGTAAAAAATAGAGACTAAATACATAGTTTATCATTCCTTCTTAACATACCAAAAATATATGACTTCAGAAAAAAAAAAATTTAAAAACTAAATAAATAACCAACATAGAACATATGACACTGACTGGAAGCTTGTATGGTTGTGGGTTTGGAATAAATAAAACGAGGGAGACCTTTTGGTAAGATCAATGATGCTCAAAAATGAAATGTTAAAGCTAGAGGACAGCCTCTTATGGATTACCTTTACAAATACAAATTTTCTATCTCATTATTAATTTGTATTCCTACCTCACATTTTCAGGACTCAATAAAAAATATTTTAGGGTCAACAAGTTAAACTGCAAAGCTCTTTACTAATAATAATAAATAAAAGAATCACGCAAAACCCACTCAATAGAATTCTTATTTATAAAGTACAAGGCTTTTGAGTAAGTAGCAAAATGAAACGACATCATTTAAACATTTTATTATTATTATTATTATTATTATTATTATTATTAAAATTTTAAATGGTTAAATGATGTCATTTCTTTTTTCTTGTACCTAGAATAATTGCTTCTCATAATTTTGTTTTGATAATTTAATTGCTTCTCATAATAGTCGTTCATATACAGGCTGCAACAAAGTAAGTTCATAACTCCATTGTCAAAATAAAGAAATTAGTTACCAACATTCAATTGGTTTCTTGGAGATCTTTCTTTCTCCTCTCTTAAATAAAATATTTAAAGCATTACCAACTCCTTGCAAATAATGTTATTTAATTTAGATTTACATCTGTTTGATAGACAAGAAAAGACGGTTGAGTGTATGCATCATGCATATATGTAAAGTCAACAATTATTTATCAATATATTGCATTGTAATGGAATCAGCATATGATACTTAAACCAATGGGTTCATTACTAGGGGTTTAAATATTCTTGTTTTGATTGCAGGGGCAATCAACCATTTTTTTGTTTTTGTTTATGTTTTTTAATACACAGAGTCAGAATGAAAGTGATCTCCCACAAGAATTGAAATAGATGTTCAAATAGACAACATAGGTGTATCCAAAAAAAAAAAAAAGAATGAAAGAGATGCAAATGCAGTCAACAATGAAGTGTGCGTGTAAGTTATCGAAAGCTGAAGTCACTATGTTGTCTATTTGAACATGTCAATTTCATTTCTTATGGGAGATACCTGTGCGTGCAAGTTATTGCCCAGGAAATTATTCAATTTTGCTTGTTACTAGAATAAGGTAGAACGGCTACTATGACTCTCGAGATAGATTTCTTTTTTTGTCCGATATATAATAGGGGAAGTGAAATTTGAATCATAAACATGAACCACAAATGATATTACTATTACTGAGTTATTATTAGAATAAGGTAGAATGGCTCCAATCCTATGACTCTTAAGATAGATTTCTTTTTTGACAGATATATAGTGGGGGAGGTGAGGTTCGCATCATAGACGTGTACCATAAAAGATGTCACTATTACTAAGTTATCATTTAATTGAATGAAGTTTTGTTCGAGAGTGAGAAATTTCAGTTATAAAATTCTACCTTTTCTAAATGATACCAATTGAAAATTATTATTCTAGACTCCAAGTATTTTATGTAGTTGTCCAGCGGAATTAAAGAATTTATTGAATAAGTTTATTATGAATTCCTCACTGATATCACAAGCAAATTATATCACCTACGGCTATAATACCAAATCACAAAAGAAATAATAATAAATCATGCAATACACAGCTTTGATAACGAAATGGAAAACAAATGAATAATTTTTTCAATGTAAAAACTACTCCAAGAATCCAATCTCGTTAAAAACCCACTATATAATATTTTATACACGCAAATCCTTTGTAGTCCTGAACTCTCAATGTAACCTTTGCAAATGTCTCACTTACCTTCCTACTATAATAATTCCAAAACATTTAAAATCCTTTAATAGTGATCTTCCTACGAATGAAGCTCGCCCGCATGAACTAGAACCTCTGGCACTCCAATGAACACCTTGAAGATTTGCAACAAGAGCTAACTCACTAGAATCAAATTTTGTGGTTTCAAGAAGAATGGTTTAAAGGTCAAGGTGTATAAGAATACACAATAATTTTTCTTGTTTTTGCTTCAGGCATAAGAATGCTTTTTGTATGCTTAAGCTTAGGATATGAAGGTTTTAATTTTGGTATAGCAAACCTACCTTGCCTTTAAAGGTGCATTTGGTTGGAGGTGAAATAGGAATGATATAAAAAAATGAGAAAAAAGAGAGTTTCGTGTTGTTTGATAAGGAGAGAAAAGATAGATGATTTTTTGTGGGGCTCAGTTATTTTCTCCCCTGATCAATCAAAAATTGATGTTTCCGATTTGGAGAATAAACAAGCGTGAAATCATGCTTGCCAGCACAGTTACCAAATTGCCCCCACTTCTTTAATGTGTCTCACCTACCCTCCAGCCACCTTCACCACACATATTTCATTGCTTCTCTTTAGCTTCTTTACACTCGGCACTGCACTGCTCTACCATATGCTTCTCACTTGTGACTTTTCTTTTATTTATTTATTTTAATTTTTTTTTATCCTTCTTGTTGTCACTCTCTGTGTTTTTCATTGGTGATCTTGCTTTGAAAGAGAAATACTCAATAAAAGTACTCTTGATTCTTGTTTAAGACTCCTTCTGGGTATAATGTGAGAAACCATTCGGAGATTCATACATTACTTTGAATCCAAAAATTGAAAAATTCAAAGAAAATTAAGGCTAAGGTGAATCCTATAGCTTAAGCCAACTGTATAGATCCGATTGAAATTCCAGTATGCCACCTTAGGAATTTCTTAGCTTAAGCATTGTGTTTTTTTTTTTTTAGCCCATAAGCAAAAATTAGAAAGTGAACAAATTTCTCAAGTGGGTTTTTATAACAACGACAACACATAGGCAAATCTATATAATTAATTAAAAAAATTAGAGAAAGCAAAATTCAAGAAAAGAAAATTAATATGAGTTTATATGTATTATGTGTTAATTTTTATAAGATGTCATTTTATTAATTTAATGAGTAAAAAGAAATTATTTCTTACATATTATGTAATAAGGTCATAAAATTATATTTATATAAATAACATTTTCTATCCTCCCACTTTTCTCTTCAACCAAACAAAAGAGTTTTCTATTTCTCCAACGAAACACACATGAGGGAAAACTAAATTTTTTATATCCTTCCACTTTTCCATCCTCCCACCAATTTTCTATCACTTCTCTTTTCCATCCCTCCAATCAAGCAGACCCTAAAAGCAATGTAACAAGTGGTTTATATAAGTGCACAAAGTAGAGTTAAAACTTAGCAGAATTTGAATTAAAATCACAAAAACAACCAATATAATGACCCAAGGAAAGCCAATGGATCAACCAACCCAAAGATAAAAACACTAGGAGGGCTTAACCTATTAATCCCAATGAAACAAATCGAACTTATTTGTTTTTGCTTTGTAGTTCTTTAAGCTAAATTGTGTGATCATTTGCTCTAATTATGATTTATGATAATTTGTGGTCCTGTAGTTCTTAAAGCCAAATTGTTATTTTATTTTTTGAAGAATCAAATTGTGATGATTTGATGAAATTATGTTTATTGTTTTATTAAATATCAGATTTTGGTCTTCCATATGGGTGATATAATTGGGAGGGATGGGTATTTTTTACAACCCAAATCCTTTTTTTTTAAAGGCCCAAATCCGTCTTTTATTTTAGGCTTAAGAGGCTTGGTATATATATGGGTTGAAACAAACAAAAAATTAGCCCGAAACTGTGTATTATCTTATGCTCAACGTTGTGCAAAAATTTGGGTTGAAGTTATTGGTAAAATTAGGCCTAAATAATTTAAAAAAACTGGTATAAAAAAGTTCATTTTAGGCCCAAATTGGCACAGCCCACTCAGCCGACAGAGCTTTGGCGATTTTCTCATAAATTTGGAACCATAGAGAGGGACGATTGATATGGATGGTTCTCCTTATTTTATTTTATTTTTTTTTTTGATTCATGGTTCTCTTTATTTTAAGTGACAAGAACAGCTTCTCAAATCTGAACCAAGGCCATTGTAATTTGTAACCAACAAAATAATTTAACTAGAAAATTGTTATACACATGTAAGAGCGTTTCGCACCAATTCATGTAAAAACTATCTATTTTAGCATAAAAATCTACCTTCTATTTTACACAATCACTTTTCAAAAAAAATCTAGATGAAATTATTTATTATACATTCTATTTTATTTAAGTAATCATTTTTCATTTTTTTCATTATTATCTTCATAGAAATAGAAAGAGCGGGGGGGGGGGGGGGGGAGTGGAGAATATAATGAGAGCAGGAAGTGAGAAAAAAAAAATTAAAATATTTAAATACAAAGCTCACAGTTATTGGAGACTTTGGGGGTTGGTTGGGTAGAATGTGTGATTTTTCCTATTTTACATAGACTGATACAGATACTCTAATACATTATAACTCATACTGCGCCCTATTATTTTCTAGATAAATATTAATGCACATAAGTTGTTGCACACAACCATATACACGCACAATTTTAGCACTGAACAATTTTAGTGCCAAAATTGCGTGTGTGTACAATTGTGTGTAACAGTTGGTGTTAAATAAACATTCCCCTTATTTTTTTTGTTTTTTTACCTCCCATATCTCATCTTGGTATTCACTGTTCACCCTCTGTATTAGTAACGATTACTGTAATTGGGGATTTGGGTTGTTGGTAAGCTTAACATATCATGTAACAATCTAGTATTATTTTAGTAGCAAATTGTTATTGTTTGTTTCTAAACATAATATGATTATGTGAGGAACTTTGAAATCTATGTCATACCAATTTCCTTAGCCTAACGGTGTATCATAGAGCTCCATACATTTACCTTCAACATCAACAAACTTTAACTAAATCTTAGCTTTGACAGCTTGTTCTGTTTTGTGAACGAGCTAGTAAAAACAACCTACCCTAATGATTTGGAACCACCACAATTTAGCACACACAAACTGACCCAACCTTTTTTTCTTGCCTTGTTCATATATATAGATATATTGCTCATTCATCTCTTCCAATTCCTGCAACACAAACTCAGTATTCTTTTTCCTACCTCCTTAAGCAAGTATCCACTTTTTCTTAATTCCATTTACACAATACAACCTTAAACATATAAAATGGGTGGTGGGGAATGTTTCCAATTTGTGGTACATGTGGTAAAAGGCAAATGGTTCACGGTTTTTGCCTCATTGTTGATCATGGCTGGAGCTGGTGCAACATACATATATGGAATCTACTCCAAACAGATTCAGAAAACTCTTGGTTATGATGAAGAGGCAATGAATAAGATAACCCTTTATAGAGATGTTGGTGCAAATGTAGCCATTTTCGCTGGCTTAATAGCTGAAGTGGTACCAACATGGGTTGTGACCCTCATTGGTGCCGCCATGAACTTTGGGGGTTACTTCATGATATGGAGAGCTGTCACAGGCAAAATTGCCAAACCAAAAGTTTGGCATATGTGCGCTTACATTGCCATTGGAACCAACTCTCAGAACTTTGCAAACACAGCAGCTCTTGTCACCTGTGTCAAGAATTTCCCGGAGAGCCGTGGCGTTGTTTTGGGACTAATGAAGGGTCTCGTTGGGCTTAGTGGAGCTATCTTAACACAAATTTTCCTTGGTATGTATGAAGATGATTTGAATTCTCTCATTCTTCTCATTGGTTGGCTCCCAGCTGTGGTATCAGTGGTGTTTGTGTTCACACTCCGGATAATGAAGACTGAAAGACAACCTAATGAGCTCAAAGTGTTCCTACTTTTCTTCTATTCAACAATTGTACTTGCATTTTATCTCATGATTATGACATTGCTTGAGAAATACGTTACTATGGGCAACGCAGTGCATTCAAAAAGTGCAATTGTGGTTACTGTCCTGCTCTTCCTCCCTCTTTATATTGTCTTTAAAGAAGAGAGAACCCTCTGGAAAAATATGAAAGAGCGTGAGAATCCTTCTCCTGAAATGACCGTTGAGAAATCAGAAGATTCAGAACCCGAGCAGCTAGCAGAGGAGCCGAAAGGGTCTTGTTTTGCAAACATCTTCAACAAACCAGAAAGAGGAGAAGACCACGGCATTTTGCAAGCAATACTAAGTGTTGACATGTTGTTTATCTTTGTCATTTCATTGTGCGGATATGGGACAAGCTTAACAGCAATTGACCAATTTGGACGCATTGGCAAAGCACAAGGATATAGTGATAGACTCGTAGACTCCATTATTACACTAGTAAGCATATGGAATTACTATGGAAGAGTCTACTCAGGCTTTGTCTCAGAACTATTGCTTATGAAATATAAGCTTCCACGTTCGACTATGATGACAGTAGTGCTTTTCATGTCAGGCATTGGAATGCTCTTCGTGGCCTTCCCTGAAATCCCATTTGCATTTTATGTGGCATCAGTGCTGATTGGATTTTCATTTGGTGCACAAGTACCATTAAACTTGGCAATGATTTCTGAGTTCTTTGGCCTTAAGTACTACTCTACACTGTTCAATTGTGCCCAATTGATAAGTCCACTTGGGTCATTTCTACTAAATGCAAAGCTCACAAAATCTCTCTACTTGAAAGAGGCTACGAAGGACCTCATAGCTAAGGGTGTGGATACATCATCTGTGAAGGACCCAACTTGTATTGGACACCACTGTTTTAGGCTGTCTTTCTCGATTTTGGCCATGGTTGCATTCTTTGGAGCTTTTGCAGCGCTTATATTGTCGAAGAGAACGAAAGAATTTTACAAAGGTGACATATATAGGAAGTATAGAGTTAAAGAAGATGAAGCATATAAGAGGTACAAAGGTGAAACGTATATGATGTTTAGAGAAGACTCTAAGGCCAACTAGACAGAGGTCATTCAATCCTCTCAAAATGGACGGTAGTGAGCCTCCAAAGGATGGATACACAACACTGAAATGGTGGAATGGAAAAAGAAGAGATGGCATTATTAGATTAGAAAATTTGAAATGATCAAGAAGGGCTTCAGTTCTTTTTCTTTTTTCTTTTTTTCCCTTTTTTGATTAATTAGATACTGTACTGTACTTGTATTTACCCTCTACTTAGTATACTTGGTGGGATTGGCAACTTGTGAGTTAGAAAATGTGTTGTCACTTTTATGTCTTTATACATGAGATTAAAATTGCCATTGGAGAATCATACAAAATCTTTGTTACAAATTGACATTATGGATTACAAAGAGACCCACCCAACTGTTCTTACAAATTTTTTCATAAATTGAGACAGCAAGTTGTTAATGATAGATAATAAAATGGTGTAATTAATTGATCAATAACAAGCAACAACTTACCAACTCAACCATGAGAGAGAGAGAGAGAGAGAGAGAGAGAGAGAGAGAGAGAGAGAGAGATGGTGGAATGGACAAAAGAAGAAACAGCTGCATAGAAGGTCCAGTATAAAAGAAGGGAAGACAAGTCCAAGTCGGCCTCATAGGCATCATTAGATATATAATTTAGACGAACAAATTAGAAGCAATTCAAAAGGACAGAAGAGAAAGGCTTTATCTCTATATATTAAGAGAATTCAGAAAGTTAGTTATGGCTTCAAAAAATGTCAAAAATACCTCGAATCTAATTAAATAATCCTTATTCTTAAAATTAAAAAAAAAAAAAAAAAGGTTAAAATTGTAATCCAACAAAATTCAAAAACAAAAAACTACCAGAGAGACTTTTTTCCTAAAAATTAGCACACTCTTTATTTAAACTAGTCGCGGTCTCACGCGTTGCGCGTGATAATTTTTTTTAGGATGGTTTTTTTGTTATTAATATTTATCATGTTATTACATCTCAAGCTATGTTATATATGTGTTACCAATATATAGTAGGATTCATGCTGACAGCAGCTTTTGCTCATGAAACTATATTTTTTTTTGTTAGAGATTACCATTTGGAACAAAATGAGGATAATTTATAGTAGAATTGATTTTTTTTTAAATGTTAATTCTACCATATTCGGTTGACTAATTTATACATTTTCAAGTCAATTGAACACATTTTGCATGTTACATGTAATTCCTTGTTTCCATAAGGGTAAGGACACTCACATTCGCAATCCCAATGATCCACTCCAATATTTTTGCATGCTTGGTTTTTTAGGATACGAAATGTGTTTGTTACGAAAGTTGTATGTTGAAGGATTTGTCAATAGTTTTGGAGATTTTTTTTTTCTCCATCTGGTTGATTTAGAATCAAAAATAGTAGTTGTATTCCCTCATCATTTGATTCACATGACAATGCAACTAGTCCATATTTTGCATTTTTGTCCCCTTCTATGTTGGCTTGAAGAATGATTTCTTTTCCCCTTGTAATTTGATCTTGTACAAAATATTTGTGATCATGTTGTATGCTCATTTTGTGATTGTGTAGTTGTATCATGTTTTTAGTTTGTACTTTTTAAGTTGTTTAGGATTGTAATTTATAGTGTTGTATGTGTTTTATGGATTAGTGATTGCTCTAGTTATTAGCTATTTTTCATTGTCGATTAAGTGAATAAAAGCTTTTGATATACCCTCCACAATAAAGCCCAAGACTTGTAGTATTTAATATATTTTTCAATTATAGCTGATGTTTAATGTTCTCCTCAATGAAGCCCAAGCCAAATAGTCTTTCATGCTACAATACCTGTTCAATTGCCACTTTCCTTAAGAAAATCAAAAGACAATAATATTAAATTATTGTCTTTTATAATATCAAAAGTCTCTTATAATTAAATTATTAATAATATTGACACAGCTGAAACAATCATTAATATCCAGTTCTTCAGCTCTTCCTCTCTTTATTTAACTGAATTACTTCTTCATACCTATTCAATTGCCACTTTCCTTAAGAAAAAAAAAAATCAAAAGATAATATATCTGAACTATCAAAACTCCAATACAAATTAATTATTAATAATTTTGAAGTAACTGAAAAGTTATTAATATCCACATCATTTATTTTACCTACACATGGTAAAAAGGTGAAATGAAATGTTGGAAATGTCATATTTAAATTGGGTAACTTTATTTTTTATGTTACTTATATTATTACTGGAGGAAATATCCTTGGTAACTATGTTGTTTTTATTTTTTATTTCTAATGCATTGTAACGTTTCATGAGAACACTTTATGTGGATTTTTTTTTTTTTTTTTTTGAATTAAAGTGCTTCCAACAATTGTGTAAATTTCGAGCAGTAATTCAAAAAATAATTGATGTTACATGTTCATGCTTTGATTGTTTAGTTCTATTATGGATTTGGGTTTTAACTTATAAGTTATTTAGGAACTCTATACATTCTACTTCCTTAGATGATTAAAAACATATACTATTACCATAAATCTCTCTCTCTCTCTCTCTGAGAGAAAATATATATAATTTAATAGATTTGGAGGTTGTAGTTGAATTTAAATGTTGAATAAAATGAGCCAAGATTATATTTTGATTGTTAAATAATGAAGTTTTTATTTCAGCTTAAATGAGTAAATTTCTTGGAATAGTAGTAGCCACAGTTGCCGGCTAGTAATGATGTGATTCATTATTTTTCTATATTTTAAAGTTTATTTTTACCAGCGCTAGTATTTAATTGGATACCCTCTATTCATGTACCTCATGGGGTCAAAAATTTTGCTGCTTTATTTGTTTATTTGTTATTTTAATGATAATCAAAGTAGGTAGAAGTTAAGAATGTAGGTAGTATAACTTGTATAAGTTTCGATTTTCCAAAAAGATTTTATTATTAATGGATCAAAGACTTTTGCTTGATTGTTTTGACACAATATGAATTCCTATATCTGAATTCTCATCCTTCCTTCCAGTTATAGTCGTTAAGCTTTAGTTGAATTATAAATGTTTTTCCAATGAGCTTTTCTATTTTTATTTGATTAGTAGGTTGAAATTTGCATTCATCTGATAAAATATTGAATTTAATTTAGCATATTCTTGTCAAAGTAGATGAAAGATCATATATGCTAATTTTATGGTCTTAGTAATTTTTCAGCTTTCTTATCAAACAAAATAAATACAGCACACAACTTACTATTATTATTATTATTATTATTATTATTATTATTAATGTTGCTTATGAAACTCATATGAAGTCATTCTCAAAAAAAAAAAAAAAAAAAAAACTCATATGAAGTCTTGTTATTTAAAAAACATAAAGTAGAAACAGTAGCTTGTAAAAAACAAACAAAAACAAAGGAACGCAAATCTGCTTTCAACCATTACAAAATTAATATATAAAAATTAATAGAGAAACATTGTGCCCAAGTTTAATGAAAATATCCTTATTTAATAATATTATCGATATGATACTTGAAAGATTATTATAGAAAATTTGGGGCAATATTTTTTGCTCTATTAAAATTCAGATGATTTTAAACTATGGTCTATAAAATTTTAGAAGTACAACCCAAAAATATGGGTATTACATTTGATAAACAATCACAACCCAAAAATAAAAGTAAAATTTTGATTACCTAAAATTCTAATTTTAAAATTTATTTCCGATTATTTGAATTAGATGTACCAAAGACCAAACATAGGAATTTTCAATTAGAGACAAATACTTATGAAAATAGAGTCACATCCATGTTGGAAAAAGCATACAATCTAATGAACCAAAAATCATGCCCATCAATTGATGGTGTCAATCTTGCACAAAAGTATTATAAAACCTGAGTTATGGTATTTGTCTATAAACAAAACATCAAACACGTGATGAGCAAATCACCATATGACCTCAACATTTAAACTATAAAGATTGAAAATTCAAACGTTAAATTAAGAAAGTGCATTGCTAACTTAAATAAAGCGACACTATCCTTTTGCATTAGCCTTTATATTTGTTGGGCATTTGCCTATTCCCATAGCATAGGGCCATTTCTTGGAGGCTCGTAAAAAACACCCATATCAATATCACAATATGCATTACATGTCACTAAAACTATCAATGTTCATATTTTAATAGTACAACTTAAAAGGAGAAAGGAAAACAATTAAATTTGATAAAAGAGTACCTGCAATAATGTTTAAGACAACATCATATATTGTAATCCTCGTCTACTTTGGTAAAAGAATGGTAGTCCTACCGGCCGGAGAGAGACAAAGACAAAAATACTTACAATCTTGAATACTGTTCAACCTGGATTTAAAGGGTAATTTGCAATTTTTAAAATATAATCGATTAGAGTAGATAAACAATCAAAGAGAACCAAAAAAAAAAAACTTAAAATACAAAATCAATCGCATCAACTAAAAGTAGAGTTTTAAAGAATACAAAAATTTATCAACCTAAAGTAGAGATGCAAGAAAAATAAAAAATAAAAATCAACCAAAAAATTGAGAGAGAGAGAGAGAGAGAGAGATAACCTTTTTTTTTTGGTGAGGAAAAACTATGCAAAGAATGGAAGAGAGAATGACGAATTTATAGTAAAATGGTGTGAATAAGAAGAGACAAAATAAAGGAAGATGAAGAGTGATATTAAAGTAGAAGGTAGTGGGGAGATGAAAAGGTAAGCGAGGGAGAAAGTGTAAATATTAAAAAAAATGAATAAATGTTTAAAAAAATTATAGAAAAATTAAAAAGAAATAGGATAATGATGTGGACGCTGATGTGGCTCAACAGGAGCGTAGCAACAATAATTGCTACGCTTCAGCTTTTAGATATATATAGATATAGATATAGATTAAATATATTTCACACACATTTGATACATTTTTTCTTAAAAAATAGCACACTAAATCCAAAAAGCATCATTGCACATGCAGAGTGCGTGTAATGAATGTAGTTATTATTATTATTATTACTAGAAGCAGACCCACACGATCCGTGAAAATATATAAATATTATGTAATGGGGTGTAATATATAAAAAGTAATAATTACTTCAAGTAATTTTTTTTTTTAAAGATTTCTACAAGTAATTTTTATCCTTTTATCTCTACAAAGTATAAATATATCATATTATTATATTTTGTATGTTTGATTAATATTTTTTTAAGGTGAACTATATTTTTCTAACTTCTGTTGTAGTTGATATACAACTAAACTATATAAATTTCAAATTTATTATTCAAATTTCTCATCTCTTAAAGAATAATGAGATTATCTTAATAATACAAATTCATCACAAAATTACAACATTGTCTTAACCAAAATTAAGATGAAACAAAAGGAATAAAAGATAGACTTTATAATAATTTATCACTCAAAAAATTGGTAGGCATTTTCAAATTCATAGCCATGTAGATTGTGTTTTGACGTAAATTCAAATTCCTATTTCCAAAAGTATAAGCTTTATGCCAGCGGACTTTTTTCGATTAGTCTAGGTGCTAGGTTTCTTCAAACTGTTCTTCTATCATTGATTTTCTTTCTACTCTTAGAATTGTCCCTTGAGTTATTTTTTCTATGATGTTGTTTGTTTTTTTTCCTTATGTTCATCATCATGAACACCATGCATTTTATTTCTTTGTTTTTTTTATTATGAGTAATATTACTCTTATTACCTATCCAAAAAAAAAAAAAAAAAAACTAAGTATTAACCCAAATCAAAATTCAAACAAAGCTATATAAAAAGGAGAGATAAGACTTCGTAATGGGAAATTAAAAAAACAAAATACCAAAACAAATATTTAAAAAAAAAACCATAAAAAAAATCATCAACCTTAAACATAATTATAAGAAAAAAAAATTCACAAGAAAGTAGAGAGAGAGAGTACTCACAGTTTTTTGTGGGGAAAATATGGATTGAATGGGAGAAATGATATTGAATTTATACAAAATAAAATGGAAAGAAGAATAGTCAAAATATAAGAAAAATAATGAAGAAAGTGTAACAGTAAAGTAGAAAGTAGTGGAGAGATAAAGAGGTAAAGTATAGAGTAGTAAGGAAACAAAAAAAGTAAAAACGAAGGGGAAAGGTTGAAGAAAGTGTAATAGTAAATGTGGACTAATAGGGAGAAGAAGAATTTTTTTATTTATTATTTTTTTAGAATAGGGAGAATAAAAGTTTAAAAAGAGAAAATAAGGTAGAAAATAAGTGGATGATGTGGCCGCTATTGTCGCTCAACAAGAGCGTGACAACAATAAATTCTATGCTTCAACTTTTAGAGAGAGAGAGAGAGAGATATATAATTTTGCTTTAATTAATTAGATAGTGTGCTTATATAGTTATATTTCACCTTCCTTTTAATCCTCCAATTCCTTATTTAAAAAATTATATAAATTCCATGTGTTACACATCTAACTAAAAATGACAAAGTTTGGTTACAAACTTGGTTGTACCTTAAGACTACAGCTTCTACTAAAAAATTAACATGACTACATATTTTAGAAATCTAATCATTGAATTATATGTTTTTATGTTCACCAACACACATATCAAATTTTATGTTAATCAGATCTATAAACTTATTTTTTATGCATAATTTTATATTACAAAATTTTGAAATTTAAACATTTGACTGATAACATAGCTTTCGATCTTTGATCTTTTGAAAATTTTGCAAGCATAGAAAAAAAAAATGTAATCTAGTGATGAATTTGTCAAAATTCATATCCAATAAAATGATATTGAACGGAGTAAATTGTAGTCTTAGGCTATAATCAAGTTTGTTGTCAAACTTTATTCAACTAAAAATATAAGAGAATTGGAGGGATCCTTCCCCCCTTCTCTTCTTCGCTAGGATTTAATCACATATACCGGCCTAACCTCTACTTTTATAGTATACTTGGTGGGATTGGCATCTTGTGAGTCTAAGATTGTTTTGGTCACTTTTATGTCTTTACCAAGGGAGTCAATCTCGTACCGGAGGCTATACCGGTTTAACCAGTGAAACGATATATTTCGGTACCGGTCAATACTGGTGTACCGTTTCGGATTTACCGTTATTTTTTATATTTATAAATAAATAAATATATATATGTATGTGTGTGTGTGTGTTTATTATAATAAATATAAAAGTTTACCATAAAATATTACCTCAATTCAGAACAAATTATTCATAGTTTTAAACTTTAGCATCAATTAAAAGAAAAGAAAAAAACACAATATAAAAAATTGAAAGCTTATTTGTTCATTGCATACTAAGAAAACAAATAATACTAATAAGTTAATGCAAATAAGTTACCATTCTGCCATTACAAAAATTCAAAAATTACAAAACTTAAAATAAAAAAAATAAAAAATAAAAAATAAAAGATTTTTTCTGTACTGGCCGGTATTGCTTGAAATTGGCTGGTATGGACGGTACATAGCCGGTACGGCCGGTATTTAAACCAGTACGAACTGTTGGCGTTTTGATACCGGTACGGTATCGATTACACTGGTCTTTACACGTTATATTAAAATTGTGAATGAAGAATTTAAATTTCATTAAAAAATAAAAAAAAGAATGAAGAATGATGAACTTACATAATCTTTGTTACTTTTTTTATCAACAAATAGACAACAGCTAAATTTCTTATTTAACCATCAAAGACTTTACCAGTTGAGCTAACTAGAGCCCATTTATTCTAGAGCTAAAAAGAAAAAAGAAAAATAATTTCACCACAACTCTTTGCCCCTGAGGCTTAGATTAATGAGCTTCTAAATATAGAATTGCGAACCTTTTTTTTTTATATACAGAATTTCGAACTTAATGGATGCACTAATAGATGAGGGCGGGCCTGAGGGGTCATCTGGGCAATTATTGAATATCGATAAAACGTTTATCAAATATTCAGGAAAGAGATTGAGGATACAGCATGATTCTATTTGATCTTTGTCAACACAGGACTCGAAGAAAAATTTTGTGCTTCTTGTTTTAGAAAAAATTGCAGGGGCGCATTAGAGGTTTACTAATATAACCAGAATCAATGTTCTCCTTTTCTAAAACAACTATGGTCTAGGGGCTCCTCATGTCGTCTGTTCCTAGGACTCCATTTTTTTAGCTAGTTCTGGGTTATAATGTTATATATTGTGTGGAGAAACTGGCTATTACCTACATGCATGAAGAATAACATATACCTCTACTCCTACTGTACAATCAATATAAATCTTACATTGATATTACAATGTAAACCTATTATTACCCTTTTAGAAAAAAAAAAAAAAAAAAATTATGCCGTAATATAGCAAATTATATATTTTTTTTAATGAATAAGCAAAACAGTTAAAAACTATGCATTACAAAAAAGTAAGTAAAACAGAAGCTATGAATATATATTTCAGAATTTGGTAGACAGTTAAATTTGATTCATAGACTAAGTCGAATTGATCCGTTGTAAGGTTAAAACTGTTTTCATATGACCCTTTCCTGTTCTGATCTATGTTCGTAGGTTTAAAACTGAAGATATTGTTATTTTCTGAATGTTTTCTCAAGCTTTTCAACAAAAACCTTCTTGATTGAGCTTCAACCACAAACAAATTTTCCTATATCTAAGGTTCAACATCTTTTTCTCTTATATTAACAAGCTTTTGAACAAAAACTCTGTACCCTAATCCATTCCTGTCTTTGAATATTTAGAAACCCAACATCTGCAATCCAATTAATGCAAACACAAAACTCTGATTTCTCTGCCAACATACTCTTCTAGCCATTTTTGCTTATGTAACAGAGTGACTAAATTTTACGCTGACCATCTTTGTTAATTCAATTTACAATACTATAGAACCAAAAATGATGGGGGCAGCAATGAGTAGCAGTGGGCTATTCCAATTTTTGGTGCAAGTGATAAAAGGACGATGGTTCACGGTGTTTGCCTCCTTGTTTATTATGGCAGGGGGTGGTGCAACTTACATATTTAGAAACTATTCACAAGCAATTGTAGATGCTCTTGGATATGACGAGGCAGATATCAATACGATGAGCTTTTACAAGGACGTTGGTGCACATGTGGCAATCGTGGCAGGCCTAATTGGTGAGGTAATACCATCATGGCTCATGCTTTTCATTGGTGCAGTCATGAACTTTGGAGGCTACTTCATGATATGGTTGGCAGTCAAAGGCAAAATCGCCAAGCCACATATTTGGCAAATGTGCCTCTTCATTGCAATAGGAACTGATTCTCAGAATTTCACAAATACAGCAGCTGTTGTCACTTGTGTCAAGAACTTCCCCGAAAGCCGAGGGGTTGTGATTGGTCTTCTAAAGGGTCTTGTTGGACTTAGCGGAGCTATTTTGACACAACTTCACCTTGGAATCTATGGAAATGATTTGGATTCCCTTATTTTACTCATTGGATGGGCGCCAGCGATGGTAGCATTGTTGTTTATGTTCACAATTCGGTTAATGAAGACTGAAAGGCAACGAAACGAGCTGAGAGTGTTTTTGCATTTCTTCTATATGACAATCTTACTTGCAATCTTTCTCATGGCCGTGACATTACTTAGGAAATACATTGATTTCCCTGAAGCATTCAACGTTGAAAGTGCTATAATGGTTACTGCCTTGCTCGTACTCCCTATCTATATTGTCATTAGAGAAGAGGCAATCTCATGGAAGCTCAAGAGAAGGCAATTGAATAATCTTCCTACCGAGGTAATCATTGAGGAACCACAAGCTTTGCCAGAACATTCATCTAGTAATAACAACCATGAGCAAGAAAACAATGAGAAAGTTTCATCTTGTTTTGCAAACATTTTCAACAAGCCAGAAAGAGGAGAAGACTACACAATTCTACAAGCAATCCTAAGTGTTGACATGTTATATATATTCATTATGTCACTATGTGGACTTGGGACATGCTTAACAGTCATAGACAATTTCAGGGCCATTGGTGAGGCTAAGAAATTACAATCCCGGACCATAAGTTCTATCATAACCCTTATAAGCGTATGGAATTACTTTGGGAGGGTCTATGCTGGTTTTGTCTCAGAGCTTTTATTACTTAAATATAAATTTCCTCGAACCAACATGATGGCTTTTTCACTCTTCATCTCATGCATTGGAACCCTCCTCATTGCCTTTCCAATAATCCCTGGTTCATACTATATGTCATCACTGCTCGTTGGGTTTTCATATGGTGCACAAGTCACATTGCTTTTCACAATCATTTCCGAGCTCTTTGGCCTTAAGTACTACTCAACTCTATTCAATTGTGCACAATTGGTAAGCCCACTTGGGGGATTCTTACTAAATTCAATGCTCGTTAAATCCTTCTACAAAAGAGAGGCATTGAAGGATGCTGCACTTGGACCTGATGGGACTTATCCAAAGGACCCGACCTGCATTGGTGACCATTGTTTCAGGTTATCCTTCTCAATTTTGGCTTGTGTCACATTCGTAGGAATTCTTGCTTCCCTAATTTTGACATGGAGGACAAAAGATTTTTACAAAGGTGACATATATAAGAAGTTTAAAGTTGACAAAAGCAAAAATAGCCCAGTTGACAGTGTCAAGAAGTATAATGGAGAAACATATGTGAAGTTTAATGAGACCAAAAAGGCCACACCAGAGACATAGATGGCTCAACAGTCACACATACACTTGGTGGACGATAATGTATAGAACTCTCACAGAACTTGGAGGAATGGAATGAGAAAAAAGAAAACTGCTCAAGAGAATAATAGGCAATTTGGGTTAGGTCCATTGGCATTATCATTTGATTAGCAATTTTAATTTTCAAAATGTACCAAGTCCTCTTTTTTTTTTCTTTTTCTTTTTTCTTTTTTAGCAAGGATTGTTTAAGTTTTGGGTTTGTGAATAGCAATCATTTTTTTAATAAATTTACACAATCTTTATTACTACTCAATGATAGTTTACATGCTTATTTAAAGCCCATTGTCCCCCAAAAGCAAATTCCATTATAAACATGTGTTAGCTGAGCTCCCTGATCAACATATGTGAAATGCACTAAGGTGGATTAATGTAATACCTGATGATTGAATTATCACCTAATTAAATTAGTGGGAGTCGTGGAAAAAAAAATTTAGAAGAGCATATCATATTCTAGATAATTTTTAATATAAAATTTATAATAATATATATTTATACAAATCATAGTCAAATTATTAGAGTTTTGGTATGAGATAAGTCCTAAAAGTTGGAACTTTTGGAGACGACAGCATCCAATTCTGAAACAGTAAAATAATAATAAATAAATAAATAAAGCTAAATTGAGACTAGTGCAGGATTCAACTGAACTGTTCCATATGGGAATGTTGTTATTTGACATTCTAGATTTTTATGCAATCCAAGTGTCCAACTCGTTTTGCTAGGGCAATTTGTACAGCTCCAACAACACCCAATTGTTTTTGTTGATTGTTGGTTTTCCCCTCATATTGCAATATGTTAGTGTACACTTCATTTAAAGTAATAGCCTTCAAATTTCTTTAGAAGTTGAGTTGGCTTACGGAGAGATCAGGTGAGTAAACTGGTAAAGTGATCAAATTCAAACCACAAATAGACACTATTAAAATGAGCCTAATCACATGTAAGTTTACTGTAATTTCTCCCTTTTAACTATAAAATTATCAACAACAAAAAAATTATTCATTTGTTAATACAATTTTTGTTGAGTACTATGAAAATTACTTTTAAATATAATATGGGCATAAAAATCATTTACATAAATTATAATTTCTTTTGCTTCATTTTTTATACAAACCAAACAAAGAAATATTATATTCATTTTTTTTTTCTATTTTTCTATTCCGGCTAAACAAAGATATGGTAAAACAACAAAACAAAAACAAAAAGCATTTTCTTTCTTCCCATTATTCTACCCTATATTTTCTATTTCTCACATTTTCATCCTCTCAACCAAATATGTCCTAAATTAGACATGTAAACCTCACAAATACATTGTCAACTCACTCGTATTCCTTCCACTTTGTTGTGAAATAGCAGAAACTCTAATATTAATTTCTATAATTTGGGGCTAACAAAAGCGCATTTATACGAACAAGAAAATAAAACATCTACACAAAAATAACAATATTTATAACTTGATTCGGCCAACTTCATGTCTATGTCAAAATCTCACAACCAAAGTCCACTATCAATGACATGGATTTTAGCTACAATTAATCAGATCACACAACACTCACAAACCCAAAGCCCCAACACACTCACATAACAACAAACTCTAAACACAACCATAGATATTTTTCAACCCCAAAAATCTACCAAATTACGCTTTGAAGAAACCCACTTCATGTTCTTCTTAGAGCATTCTCCTCACTCATATAAGAAAACCTTTGGGCAAAAGCCACCAAACCCTTTGTAACAATGCCTATTTATAAGGTTTCAATTCTATTTCTTAATGAACAAGGAATAAACAATTACTTCTTCCATGAGAAAACCATTTTCCTTTCATACCATGGAAATACTTGTCTTTCACACCAAGAAAAAACAATTCCTTCCATGCCAAGGGAACCCAAGCCAAATCTAATTAAGAAAGCAAATTTATAACCACACTTTTCATTTGGTTAATCTTCTCTCTCTATTTTACAACAATAAATGCATTCATATAAAGCTCATCTCAAGCTTTTTTCAATAATTGATTATTTGTTCGGAAGACTTCAATTGAGAGGTTAATATAACATATATGGATACCACTTAAACCAAAAGTTTAAGCCAATGGATTTGGGTTCAATTATGTTATAATAATAACTCACTTTTTCTTATTAGTATCTAATGTTAGACTTCACAACTCAACTAACCACATTACTTAAAAGTGAATCATCCAACATGTAGATTTCGAATCAATTGCATCCAGCTGTTCAGGTGTGGGTTGGACACATCCCTAGTACTGATTATAAATGCATGGCTTTATAGCATTGGTGTCATCTATGATAAAACATCAATCAAGTTAGGCAATATTAATCCACCATCTAATTGAAAAAGACTCGACTCTATGGTCGTACTTCTGTTTTGAGTTGTCAATTGGAATCGATCAGTTCTATCAAGTGAGGGAGGTAGAACAATGCACAATGAGAGGATGGAAGGCACAAACTATGCCTAGATCTGACCTCCCCTATATGATATAGCCTCCCAAAGATGGTGGCAATTGACAATTGAGACTTAGAATTGGTTTCTTACAATGGTGGCAACAAACGACAATGCTTAGATTAGATCTAATCCTCCCATGATTGACAAGACGCAATTGGTTCTGGTTCGATTTCACTACCTAAAACCCAATACCAACCAAAGCATTAACTAAAATAATCCAAAATAGGTCATATCAATCAAGTGGGTCTGAGTTATTAATCGATTGTTTATACAACCCTAATTACTGGTTAATTACTCCGTAGTTTAGGGCTACTTGACAATAAAGCAGGAAGGTCAAGAGTATTTTTATACCTTAACTTGCTGAGTTATCAAGTTGAGTGTATTCTGATGTGTTTCTTTAGCTATACCAACTAATAACTACTCCCCATGTAGTCAAAAAAAACGTAAAAATCTACTACCACTCACATTTGATCCCTTATTTTATTTGTGGTCCAAAAACCTTTCTTTTTAATCTCTAGTGGTCCAATCACTTTTTCCCAATTCCCACTCCTTAAATTAATTAATTATTATCCATTCCTTTCTTTTTGAGAATCTTAATAGAATTATTATTATTATCATTATTATCCTTTCCCATCATTGTTTTTGTGGTACCAAATTTTTTTTTCTAAATCCACATTCCAAAAAACGAAGATGAAAATGAAAAAGTTAAAAATAATAGCTATAATTATTAGAAATGTACACACATTAAATGACAACAAGAAGGACTTAAATAAGAAATAACAACAACAACAACAACAATATGCACAACCCCTGACCCATCATCATGCCCCCACCCACCCACTCACCCGGCGGCCCGCAAACTAACACCCATGACCCATTCCAATTTTTTTTTAACAACCCCGCGGGGACCATATTTTTTTTTTTTTATCACAAAGAAATAGAGAGCTGGCGGGGTCAAACTTGAAATTACCAAATTACCCCCCATTTGGCGATGATGAGAGATCTGATCTCAGATCTTGTCGAGCTTCTCGGCCTTGACGACGGGATTGGCTTTAGCGATCTGCTCTCTTCCCATCTCTTTGAAATCGAAGGTGCAACCGTGGTGCTCCGGGTACCTGTGGGTCCCGCAGAACGTCATTTCGCACCTGCACTTGAACCCCGTGAGCCCCACGCGCCTCCTGCACGTCAAGCACCTGTTCGCCACCGCCGCCGTATTAACCGTAACCGCCTCCTCCGGCTTCGATTCGGTCTCTTTAACGACGAAAACCGGAGGAGGAGACGGAGGTGAGGAAGATATAGTAACATCGGCTGTTGATGACGAGGATGACGACGTGGCGACGAGGGATTGGTTGAGAGCGAGCTTAGCCGAAGAGGATTGCTGCTCCGTGAGCTGCAAATCTCGGTAACATTTGGAACAGAGATTTTGCGTCGCCGGACTCCCAAAAAATCCACAGTTGTTCGCGCATAGCTTTGGTGCTTGGCATCGATGCTCTTCCGCCATTTTTCTATTAAAACAAAAAAAACAAAAAAAACAAAACAAATTCCTTAAGAAAACAATTTTCTCTGAGAAAAAAAAAAAAAAAAAACCAAACAGAAGACAATAAAAAAAAAAATTTACCTGTTTGTTTTTTGATTTAGATCTGAATTATCGAGGTGTAGAGGTAGATATAGAAGGAAAAAAGAATAGATGTTTAGGAAAGAAGTCAAGAGAAAGAAGAAGGGAAAAGGAAAACCAAGGGAATCTCTCTCTTCAGGGGGGAAAAAAGATATGAAGGGAAAAAGAAAAGCACCTCCTAGCAGACGCTCCTTGAGGAGATTCCTTGGTCCTCAAAAGAAAATTCCAGTCACCTTCTCTCTCTTTCTTTCTTTCCTTTTCTTTTTTTTCTTTTCTTTCTTTTCTCTCTCAAGTAAATTAAATTATAACAAACTCTCTTTTTTTTTTTCTTTTTGGGTTTTATTGGTTTCCGTCTCTATAAGAACACGCCTTTAAATTAATTAACGGCTCTCTTTTGTTTTTTCTAGAAGCCGTTTAAGGTACGGCAGTGGTATTAGGATTAATAATTTAATTTAATAATTAAATTAAATAGTTTTTTTTTTTTTTTTTAATTGGAGACGCCAATTTGGACCATCGTAATCGAATTGACGGCGAATGTGGGATGTACGTTGCGGATGAGACGGAAATGGTAGAGTAGAGGAATCTGGGCCGTTCATTGTGTGTGGCGCGTACGGCTTCCTATAGCTATTTAGATAATTGGTATATTTTCTTTCATTTCATGCTATAGAGGGGCACTTTTGGTGAAAAAGTTACGAGATGACATTACTTTTCGGAATAATGCAATGTGGTGTTGTTGTATGTCAAGTTGTCAATCTCTTGATTATTAAAAAAAAAAAAAAAGTGAGTCTTTTTTTTTTTATGAACAAAAAAAAAAAAAAATTGTCAACCTCTAGTTTCATGCCAAAATAAAATGTCAATGTCTTGACCTTTACAGTTTGTTAATGACTTATTTGATAAATATAAAAAAAGGGTTAAAAAATCTTCTTCTCTTTTTTATAAAAGTGTACCTAGGAACAAAATAGTAATGAATATTATCAATTAATTAAACTATAAGACTCTTAAGAATAGGTAATTATTAAATACTCTCGAGAGTACCATAAATACGTATTCTCTCATCTCATATAACTGTGGGTTACACTAATTAAATTTATGATGGGACACACAATTCATGTGAGATAGTGGATTACGCATTTATAATACTAACACTTATTTTCTATATACTAATTAGTAATTATTTGTCATTACAATTAAAATATACATTTTTAACATTAATTTCAAATTTTAAATATTTTTTAATAAACAGATAGTTTATATAATTAGGAATTTCAAGAAAAATAAAGTAAAAGTAATAACTTCAAGGTTAGGTGTCATTTTCAAAAATAGAGGTGGTTTTTCTAGGGAGATTAATTTAGTTTATCCAAAATAATAATTACATTCCTTTTTTTTTTTTTCTTTTTTAATTTCCTAAACAACACTCACAAGAGACATGGGGTGGAATTCTTTTCCATTTTATGTTAATCAAAACTAAGAAAAATATATATATGTTCAATCTAAATGTAAATAACAGGGGCCTTGCAATAGTTATTTTCCCCAATAGATACATGCTACTACAAATAATACGGCTAAAAGTTGTCCAATTTTGCAGAGATAAATAAGCAATTCTCCTCTCTTACAAAAATGCTCTCGCCCCAATCAAGTTGAGAATCAGTACCTTTTTTTGGCCGATAGTCGAGAAGACTTGGCTAACGTTGCTTAAGCTATAAATTCTCCTATTTTTTTTAATAGAATTTTGACCTTCCACATCTTGCTAAAGTCTTGTTTGAACGTATAGGACAAATCAGTCTCAAAAAGATTCAGTCTTAATCTTCTCAAATATATATATAAATATATATATTTATATATATTTATATATAAATGATTTTTAGTCCAAGGCAAGGAGTGGAAGGGGACTCTTTTCTAATTTTCTTGCTTCACTTGTAAAAATAATAGGCCTTTTCCATGTTTCTTTTTTTCTGCGGAGTTTAAGGCTTTTACATCCCCTTCTCATCTGTATATTTCAGTTTTCATTATGGAACAAATAAGGGTCCATGCAAAAACCCTGCCATCAAAAATGGTGATCTTTCCATCTTGCTCAGTTCTCAGATCAACATTTTCAAATTCAAAGGCAATCTCTGTTGCTCCTGGAAACTAAAGATCATCAACACTAGGGTGTCAAAATGATACAAAAAGTATCAACATGACTATTTCAAATCTATAGTGACAAGTACCAATAGCTTGCAAGAACACTCAAAACTACTTTCACAGAAAGTAAATATGATATGAGAAACTAAAGGGCAAAATTAAGAAATACTAATCTATCATACAAAGCATTTACATTGCAAGCTAACTTTGGATATGGAACTAAAGTAGAAGTAAATGAAGGTTTTTTTCCCCAACCTGTCGCCTGGAGGGAGGGGGGATTTTACTTTTTATATCAACAAAAACATATAGAAACAAAGTTCCAAAAAAGGGAATCCATGGACCATGTTCTTCACCCATGTGAGTCAATCTAAAAATTGTGCTTGGTGCCTTTAAATATGTGATATTTAATCTGAATCATGAATATGAAACGGAGAAATATTAAAGTTCGGCTCATGACAGCTATATCACCTTAGCGTTTACTTGAAACAATGAGCTACACAACACCTACAATATAGGCATTCCAAGCATCTTGTTGCTGAAAACTTTTCACCTCTTCATATTTGACATCACGTCCTTCACCAAATCCCTCTGTAGTTCTGATTTCTTCTGTATCTGGCATTTCTCGAAGCCAAAAATGGACAGATCGGAATCCAGCCTCTTCTAAGCAGTCTTTAATCTCAGGCAACGACCACCTGGCACATGAGCAACCAACTTATAACGTTTTTGAAATTTATTCAAGATCACTACTAATAATAAATCCTGAGCTGTTTAGATCATTACGCCCTTCATATCTAGAACACAATTTAATAGAATAAATAACACAACTTACAGCCTCCAGCTGTATGAAAATGCATGGCGAAGTTTTTTCTGCTGCTTTTGGAGAAGGAAGTGGAGGCTAATCCTTGTTTTTCGCTCAACAACGTCAAATTCAGCTTGCTCCCAAACATACTGCACATGCGGATAGCAAATTCTAAACCACAAGAAAAGAGGCCTGTGCAATGAAGAATAAGATGAATTGCTATATTTTGATTTATGTTGTGCCCTGGACAGGAATGAACACAAAATAATAAATTAGTTCCTTCCATGTCTTAGCAACTTTAATAGTATTAAGCTATAAGGAGATATTTAGATTTCACTTTCTCATGTATTAAAAGTCTCTAGTTTAATGATGATTGCTGTCATATAAGTTGTATTTTGGATATCTCACTAATTTGATAAAAGATCCATAACAAACAGGGGGGACAAGAAAGGAAAGATTAAAAGAGAATTCTAGGAATAGAAGCAGTAGAAAAGATCCTAAGTAGAAGAATTAACAGCAGAAATTGCATACAGATGTAAAACTAGAATATGAAGGACCTCTGATCAAAATAATTTCATTTCTTTTTATTTTTTATTTTTGGCCTGATTATGTTTCATATCATTCCAAATGTTTCTTGTGGCACACAGTTGGACTCACAGCTCTGGAAACTAGATTATTAGACCTCCTTTGAACCTGAACCTGATCAAATAGATTTATATCTACGATCTTCCTTCTGATACTATTAATGTCATTACTATTTGGGGCAGAAAGATTATACCGTAAAATTGGCAAATCTTCTCTGAAGTCTTAGCTTGTGCTCTGATGATGTCCCACCATATAAATCCATCACAAATATACCACCTTTCTTTGACAAGGCATCAAGGACATGCTGAAAATACAAAACCAGCTCTGCACGTTTATGGAGACAACAGCAGCTATAGTTAAATGCACAAACAATGTCTCTAGGAGGCAGTGGCAAACTCTTCATGTACTTATCATCAGCAGTAGATCCCACTTGCACAGTAGATTCCAATGCACAAGTCTCAGAACCATCTTTGCCCTCTTGCAGTGTAATGTTACTCATCAGTTCTTGAGGCTCAAAGTTGACTAGCTTGGCCTCAAGAGGTTGCAAGACATTGCCATGAAAGAGGGATATTCTGGAATACCCATCAGCCCCAACTCTACTCATGTTCTTCTCCAAGCACCAATTTAGAGCCTCAAGGTCCAAATCCAATCCCACAGCAGTCCTTCTTGAATTACTGCGGATCCATTCTGCACTGTCAAACATATAGAATTCATTAGGTATTTACATGCTTTTGGCATTGCAACTGCAAAACAAATTAATGACCTATGGCTTAAGAATGGGCAATACTCAAATTACAAATTTACTTGCAGGAGAGGAAAAAAAGACAAATATTATATTTATCATAAGCAAAACTTGTTGACATTTATCACAGTTGGACTCAGAAGATTAACCAAATGAAAGTAAGAACCTATACAAAAGTTACCTCATACAAATTCAAGAATACAATTTAGGCTGCAAAGTTACCATCTTTGTCTTCAAATTAAATAGCATACATAACATACTATTAAATATTAATAGCTTACTCCATATAAGCCACAGGAGAATAATCTCCATGAAATAATCTTAAGCTATGACTAAGACAGCAATGGGATCATAAAACATTTGATAGGTTATTTTTAACATCAAAGTCTGCAAAATGGAGAATAGTACTGACACGCATACCTGATGGGGGAAGCAAAAGTGACAATTTATTTTGAATTAGTTTCATTCTTTTTGGATATCAATTGTATTATTATTTTAGGCCCTAGTATTTTTTTGGTACATCGATAATTGGGGGTGTGGAGATTTGAATCCTGGAAGTTTCTATTGGAAACACCAGGAGGTACTGACCAATTGAGCAACAAAGCTTTTCGCTAGGCCCTAGTATTTAATCAAGTTAATCAGTATTTTTATTATTATTTAAAGTCTAGGGATTTTTTGTCATTCAATAAGTAGGGATTCCTAAGCTAGTTAGAATTAGGGTCTAGCATCCCTATATAAGCAAACTATGTACTCCTATCAAAAGGAAATCATTTTGATGAATGAAAAACTGCTTTTGGTGCTGACTCCAAGCAAGCCTAGGCTCCAATCCTTTATTTTCTCGTCTTTCAATTTCATTGTGGATTCATTCTGGTTTGTCCTGTGTCAATACCAGCTTTAGAAATGTCAAACAATTGCCAGACAATGCCACTAACATGGTTGGTTTATTAAGCAACTACTTTTTCCTTTTGCAAAAACCCTCCCTTGAATCATTGAAAGACTTTACAAACAACACATAAAACCAATGCCCTCGCCACAAAGCACCACAAAGCACCAATTTGGTAACAACTTAACATCATAGGATACAATAATTCAATAAAACCTTGCAGATATGCATTCCAAAGTACCACTATTTCTTGGGTAGGAGTATTTCCAACATGTGTGATTCCAATAAATTAAATTCTTGAACAAAATTTCATAAACCAGAAATGGGAAAAATGGTACAGCAAACCAAATAGGGTGAGAATGTACCTAAGAAGAGCGGTTCCACAAAAATCTTCTTGGAGATAGAGAGGCAACCTCCCACCCACATACATCAAAAAAAACTTCTGCATATAGCTAATGTCTCCCTTCGGAGACTGCATCCAAAACAAAAAATTTACAAAAACCCCATCACAATTCTGTTGCAGAAAGTCAAAAATATATACATACAATTCTCAGCTATCCTAAATTTCCCACATTTTTCTCAGCAAACAAAACAGGGTATTGAATGAACTAGTGAATGAGTCAAACCTGTACGGATTGCTGGTAAAGATCAAATTTTGAAGGCATGTTCTTTGATGGGTGCTCTTCATCTTTGTCATCTTCTTGTTCTTGTTCTTGTTCTTCTTTTTCTTCCTCCACCTCCTCCTCTTCTTCTTCTTCTTCTTCAGGAACAGAAGGCTTGGAATCAGAGGAATAAGAAGAAGAGGGTAGGCTTAGCTGGTAATCATAGTCATCGTCTTGTTCCGCAGCATAGTAAGAGGCTCCTCGATGAGGATTCCTTTGTTGGTGCCTCTGCTTCTTCTCTCGCTTTCCCATATTCTTGATTTTCTTTCTAGTTTCTACCACCACCGCCGCCCAACGCTCAAATAGTAACTGTGTTCTGTGTGTGTGACACTGACAACGAAAGTCTCTGCCTCGCCCAAAAGAAAGAAGAAAAGGCAATCGTTTGTGCTTCTTTCTTATACGGCAGGTCGTTTAGCTCAAGTAAACGGCCAAGCGTTTCTTTCTTTCTTTTTTTATTTGTTTGTAGGGCACTACAAAAAAATGTTATTATTACCCTCAAAGTAATAATAATGCAAGCTTTCAAAGTAATATATATAAATATATATATATATGCTAATGCGACAATAAATCATTTTCATATTTTTTTTAATCTATAATTAATAGTTTGGATTAGATAAATGACAGTTATTTTCCGTTTCATGTATGACCATAGTGTGCATGGGTCGAATTTTGTTGGTTTTAGATATTTTTTAACCTTATTTGACCTCATTGGGTTGAGAATTTTTTTTTTTTTCAACGCAACCCACGGTAGCTTTAAATACCCAATCTATGTAAATGGAGTTGGAGCCATTTTGTGATGCTTAGTAAAATAAAATTGGGCAATTAGGTATAATATCCAATTTTTGTCAAAACTAAAATTAAAATAAATCAAACTAACAAATTTAAACTAAGTCTAACAATCTACAATAAATTAACCTAACAAATTTAAAATGCATATATTTTTGTAAACTATTAAAAACATAGATTGGGTTGAGTTATTTGGGTTGAAATTTTGCCAAATCCCCCCGACAAATAAATAAATAACCCCACCAATCAGTTCATGAAAAGAAAAAGAAAAAAAAAAAGGACAAATTGTAGCGTCATTTGGGTTCACCAAGTTTATGGGTTGAATCACACCTTATGAATGATGGGTCGTTTCTCAGCAAATAAAATAAACAAATGACTGATTGCTTTAGCTCATATCTATAGAGTAGTAATTCATGTTATAGAGTATTGTTAAGATTAGGGCAATTGAATACAGATTGACATGAATGTAACCTGTAGGGGCATGTTCGTTAATTCTATGATTTAGGATACTAAGCAAGACACACGATACAACTAATTGGTGTTATGGGTTGGTATTGATCCACAATGGGAAACTTGGATAAGAACATGTAAATCATAAGAATCTCTTTATATATATAGAAACTGAACTCTTCTTTATTAAAAATGGTATGATGCATTACATGGATCTCTCTCGAATGTTTTTACTGTCTCTCTCTTTCTATATTTAGTGCTTTTTTTTTTTTCTCTTTCTTCTTTCTTCTCTTTTATATGAGCCATCTTCTTCTTTTTTGTATTTTGTCCTTGTCCACCTAGATAACTTCTGGTTTTATCGGGCTCTCCTTTTTTGATTCTTCATCATAAATGGTGACTTCTAGGGCCTTTTCTTACTGTTCAAGCATCCACTTAGATAACTTCTGGTCTTATCAAGTTCTCATTTTCTAGTTCTTCATCATGAATGGAGACTTTTTGGGCCTTTTTTACTGTTCAAGTTTGTCCTTCTACATTAAATGCGGTGGTGACAGGCAAGTAACATTTATTAATGCGGAGGCTATTGTAGAATCATTAGGAAATTTTTGGAAGCTACCTCGGAAAAGTGTGCCTTCTCTAGAATTTACCTCGGTAATTTGGACATTCCTTGGACATAGTCTTGGCACTTGCCCTGAAAGGTCATTGGTTTTGACCAATGATCCGAGGATATTCGTTTATTATCAGAATGGGCTAGTCAATGCTGGATTTGTTTCCTCTGTTTGGGTCAATGCTTAAAATATTCCCAATGTTTATCCCATTATAATAAGGCCATATATTCACCCTATTACATAACCCATTTAATAATCCTATAAAAAATCATTAACAATATCATCATTTATTATTAAGTGGGTTTTTTTAAGGGGGATTATTAAGTGGGTTAAACAACACAATCCACATAACATATTTGTAGGGATAAAGGGCCCAAAGATGGATATTGGGCTATGGGTTGTGTCCGAGGACATTAAGTCATCCAAGGACAAGCAGACACTAACGAGGACACACAAATTGGTGGGCTATGGAAGAAGTCTGATCATAAAGGATAGAGATTGTAGTCCGAGGAGAAACACCTCCTCGGCTAAGTAGAGTAAAGGTCAAAAGTCTGACATTTTATCAAAAACAATACATCAGACGATCATACTGGTAAGGATAAGCACTAAAAGGGAATAAGATAAAAGAAAGCTGAGAAATATCTAGGGGAAAACTACTACCTCTGCATTGAATGCTATGCAGCTAACTCTCTGGCCGCATTAACGTGGAGATGATACCTAAACAGTAATGTAAGGACCAAATTTGGATCCCTAGCCCAAAAGATGGATGGACCTAGGCCCAAAAAGTCAAAAACAATGAATTTATAGAGAGTGAGTTGGAAAACTAGGCTAAAATGAAGTGGACAACCAATAAAGTAGATTCAAATGATAAGAACAGGTAGCTAGATTGATTTAAACTAGAGAAAATTGTCCTCGGCACAATCCGAGAAGATCAGTTCTCATATAATTCTCACAAGTTTGGTTACAAATTTGATTTCTGATTGCTATAGCGTTTCACTCTTAATTTCTCGATCCCTTTCTCCTACTGCTTCCTTCCCCTTTTATACTCTCTTCTCATCTTATCTTTACCCTCCACATGCAGGCCAGATGGTTGGTGTTGATACTTGTCCTATCAGCATCTTCTATAAGTCTTCATATAGTAGCTGTAAGGCTGAAAACCACTGTTCAGGCATCACCTCCACATTAATGCGGCTAGAGAGTTAGCTGCAGAGCATTTAATGCGATGGTAGTAGCTTTCCCTTTAGATATTTTAGGACTTCCCCCTGTCCTATATTTCTGCAATGCCCATCCATACCAACAGAACTTTCGGGAACGTTCCCCTGGACGGTAGACCACTTCTTCTGACCTCGGCCTTGGTTAGCCGAGGAGGCATTCATCCTCGGCCCATCCTTCTAGGTCATTATGACCAAAACTAACTTTTTCATTTACTAACACGGGCTCCCTTGACAACGTCTACTCCTCATCGGACAACCTTTCGTCCTCGGATTAGGCCTCAGGCCCAATATCTACACAGATAATGAGCTCCTGGCCCAATATCCCTACAAGTAACATTCAGCCTTACAGTTACTCACAAAAACTTCAGGAAGGGGTTGATGGGACAAGAATCAAAACTAGCAATTTGTCTACACGTGGAGGGCTGAGATGAAGTAAAGAAGGGAAATATAAAGAAGAGGAACCCCATTACCTGGGAGGAGGAGGGGGGGGGGATGAGAAAATCTGGAGAAGAAAGAAAAAATATTGTACACTCAAGAATTGTAATTGTCCTTAAGTCTAAGAAAAATATATAAGAATTGCTTTCCTTGGACTTTGCCGAGGAGGATTTTTTTTGCCTAAAACCGTTTATTCTTACTTTCTAGCATCATTTAACCTACTGTAATTGTTGTCAAACTCATTGAAGTTTAGTTTCTAGCCCACTTTTTACAAATTCATTGTATTGGGCTTTTTGGGCCTTTGTCCTTTTCATTTTTGGGCTTGAGAACCAAAACATGTCCTTACAATATTTAATAAATAGATTGTATTAGTTTTTTTTTTTTTTTTTTTTTTACTTAGATAACATATTTTGATAAATTAAATTGGGAAAGTTAACCGATGCTCTAAGAGTATAAGTTTAAGATGTATTTTTTAAAAACTTTTATGGGAAAAGTAAAAAGTAATTAATTTTTTTACAACATTTTTATATTTTTTTATGAAAGTAGTGTAAAAACTTTTCGAAAAATAAATTATGTAGGGATTGGGTCTGAATACTTCTACTGTTGGAAAAGTGGATTAAGGCCCAACTAGCCCTAAACAATAAATTTGTAGAGGATGGGTTTAAGAGCTAGGCCTTAGTGAGGGTAGCAGCGAATAAACATGGTTATGGGTCAAGTGGATAGCAGGAAAACGGGTCTTTAGTGTTAGAATCCTTCTTGAACGTTGGTCCGAAGAGTTTTCTTGTTCTTATTATTTCCTCAGTGCTTGAATACAGAGGTTACCAAAATGATACAGGTTGTTACAGTAGTTTCTACTTCCAATCTCCTATCCTTTCTCTGGAGGACCTCCTTACATTTTATATCCTCTTTAGGTTGATCTTGGCCGTCCTTTGTTGATCGTGCAGGTCACTACTTGAGTGCTTGTCCCATCAGCCGCCGTCCCAAACCTTCTGTGAGTTGCAGTGACCAAAGCGGCACTGTTCAGGAGTCATTTCTTCATTAATGCGGTCAGAACGTTAGTTGCGGGCATTTAATGTGGAGGTGACAGCTCCTCCCTGAATTGCTCTCCCAAGCTCCCATGGCCGACCCACAGTACTTGTCCTCTTTCTTGAGGTGTTCTACGAAACCACCCTTGATGGCGCGCTGCCCTTCCCTTCTATGATCTTGGTACACCGATAACATGATTGTCCTCGGCGTTGCTCCTTGGTGGTTAGGATTTTCTCCATTCGTCCTCGGACGTTCCTTATTCCTCGGCGTGGGCCTTAAGCCTAGTATGAAGTTGGGCCGAGGTAGCTAGATTTATTGACCCCACAATAGCCCCTCAAAATCCTGTTGTCCGACTTCTCGGACGGAGAGGAGGGTTTTGATGTCCTCGGGCCTTTCGTCATGGTTCATCAAGTCTTGTCCTCCGTCAGCGCTAGAGTCTTTTCGCTTCCCTAAGGCACGCTCCTGGCGCTTCGGTACATGAGGCGCGTCGTCATTAATGCCTTTATGAAGCGATGCGGATCTAATGGTTGGGGATTTCCTTGGAAATTGGGCAGAATTTATTTCGCTTGTAATTCTTCCTTTGAATTTTGCGCGAATTGAGTTCCCCTAGATTTCGCCTGCTATATATAACGCACCCTGAGAGGATCGTTCTTTCATGTTTCAAACTCTTGAGTTCTGCAGGAACTCGAAGTTCTTAACCCTTCTGGAACTAAGGATGCCGCCTAGGTCTTGGCTACTGCAGCTAAGGCGAAAGAAGCAGAGGCCAAAGATTTTCCTACCGTTCAACCGGGCAAGAAAGAAAACCCTCCTCCTTCATCCAGGAGCCGTTGTAGGCGTGGACTGCATCAAACCTTCGGTGCAGCAAGGTTTGGATCTCGCTCTGATGGTGGGACATTTTGCAGTTAGGAGAAAAATGAGGCCATCTTCGCCATTGCAAGCAGCTGATGAGACTTCTGGAGGACGGTTTTTTAGGAGTACAGATATTGGCTTCTGGATAAGAGTACGCTTCAAAGTGGCCTTAGCAGATGGGGACCAATTATAGCGCCTCTGCCTCTTCTTCTTTCTCATCGCCGGTACCGTTCGTACTGGCTCGATTGCTGCTAGAACAAGATTGTGAATCTGCCATTCTCATGGACTTTTTCCCCTTTTGTTTTTTTTTTTTTTTTGTTTTTTTTTTTTGTTCGGTATATGATGTACTTTTCCTTTATTTAATAAAAAGGACTACGATTTCTTCTTTACGAAATTTCCTTTTCCTGCAACTTTATTTATCGTTATATTATTATTTGTTTGTTATTTTTTTTTTGTTATTATTATTATTTTTTATTGGGACTTAGAACTGATGTTGTTGATGATAACAAAAGGTTGTCATCTTGACTTTAACAAAGCCTGTGGTAGCACCCGGTTGCTAATTTTAAATAGCTTGACTATGTAGGAACAATTAAGGACATAACCATGTGCTTTCTATCGCAAATTGTGCGACCGTCAAAGAATGTTGGATTTAATGTAGGTGATCCAAGGAGGCGGACTCCTTTTAGATTCTGATCATCACTCAGATAGATACTTGAAGTAATTAATCTCTTAAAGGACTGTGGTCCGAGGACCACGCAAGACTTCGGCTCAGTCTAGTACTTAGATTTTTTTGGAGTAATTAGTTTCCTCATAGGTTTGAGTCCGAGGACCATGCAAGATTTTGGTTCTGTCTAACACTTAGATTTTCTTGAAGTAGTTAGTTTTCCCATAAGTTTGAGTCCGAAGACCATGCAAGACCTTGGTTCTATCTAACACTTAGATTTTCTTGAAATAATTAGTTTCCCCATAGGTTTGAGTCCGAGGACCATGCAAGACCTTGGTTCTGTCTAACACTTAGATTTTCTTGAAATAGTTAGTTTCCCCATAGGTTTGAGTCCAAGGACTATGCAAAACCTTAGTTCTGTCTAACACTTAGATTTTCTTGAAGTAATTAGTTTCCCCATAGGTTTGAGTCCGGGGACCATGCAAGACCTTAGTTCTGTCTAACACTTAGATTTTCTTGAAGTAATTAGTTTCCCCATAGGTTTGAGTCTGAGGACCATGCAAGACCTTGGTTCTGTCTAACACTTAGATTTTCTTGAAATAATTAGTTTCTCCATAGGTTTAAGTCTGAGAACCATGCAAGACCTTGGTTCTGTCTAACACTTAGATTTTCTTGAAGTAATTAGTTTCCCCATAGGTTTGAGTGCGAGGACTATGCAAGACCTTAATTCTGTCTAACACTTAGATTGTTGCTAGTGCGTGTTAATTTCCCCAAAGTAGGAGGTCCGAGGACCCGGCATAGCTAAGGTTCTGTTTAACTGCTTCAAAAGATTAAAAGATATCGATGTATTCCTTCCAGAGCAGAAGCTTCCGCAGGGGGGTTGTGCCAGCCGGTTTTCCATCCAGGCCCTGATCCTCGGCCCCTTCTTCCAATGGGATTCTAGCGAACCGAGCTACTAGACTCGCGAGAACTAGCCCCTAGACAGAAGTACGGTGCATGTACTTTACGTCATAAGCCCCTAAAACTGTCCGCCATTTAGCAATCCTCCCCGTGTAGTCAACACCTCGAAGTGTAGACCTAAGCGGAGGCCGAGTTATGACGACAACTGTGTGCATTCCTGGAAATCTTCGGGAAGCCTTCGCGTAGCATGCGTCATCGCCAAAATGGTCTTCGCCAGGGACTCTCGCTGATGGGGGCTCGATCCTGCCATGATTAACTGTTGCACTCACTAACACACAAGCTCTCCCCACAGACGGCGCCAATTGTAGGGACTGGGTCTGAGCACTTCTACTGTTGGAAAAGTGGATTTAGGCCCAACTAGCCCTAAACAATAAATTTGTAGAGGATGGGTTTAAGAGCTAGGCCTTAGTGAGGGTAGCAGCGAATAAATATGGTTATGGGTCAAGTGGATAGCAGGAAAACGGGTCTTTAGTGTTAGAATCCTTCCTGGACGTTGGTCCGAGGAGCTTTCTTGTTCTTATTATTTCCTCAGTGCTTGAATACAGAGGTTACCAAGATGATACAGGTTGTTACAGTAGTTTGTACTTCCAATCTCCTATCCTTTCTCTAGAGGACCTCCATACATTTTATACCCTCTTTAGGTTGATCTTGCCCCTCCATTTGTTGATCGTGCAGGTCACTACTTGAGTGCTTGTCCCATCAGCCACCGTCCCAAACCTTCTATGAGTTGCAGTGACCAAAGCGGCACTGTTTAGGAGTCATTTCCTCATTAATGCGGCCAGAACGTTAATTGCGGGCATTTAATGTGGAGGTGACAGCTCCTCCCTGAATTGCTCTCCCAAGCTCCCATGGCCGACCCATAGTGCTTATCCTCTTTCTTGGGGTGTTCTACGAAACCACCCTTAATGGCGCGCTGCCCTTTCCTTCTATGATCTCAGTACGCCGAGGACATGATTGTCTTCGGCGTTGCTCCTTGGTGGTTAGGACTTTCTTCGTTCTTCCTCGGACGTTCCTTCTTTTTCGGCGTGGGCCTTGGGCCTAGTATGAAGTTGGGTCAAAATAGCCAGATTTATTAACCCCACAAATTATTAATAATTGTCCTAAAAACAACTAACAACTATTAACATAACGTAATTAAATTTTCTTTCACATCATGTTTCTTTTTCCTAATCTAACTTTATTAGAAAAAAGAAAAAAAAAAAAGCAAAAGACAAAGACCCAAGTAAAAGCAAATATTGACTTTGCCAATACAACCCTCCTTCACAACCTTACTTTCCACGGAACCCATTTTCTTCCCTGCCTCAATGACCTCGTTGATTCCTAAAACATTGTTCATAATAATTTTATAATAAATTTTAAGTGGTATTTTATTATTAATTTTAATTTAAAATCACTACTCAAGTTATTATTATTTTATTCATAAGTACTTATTTTGTTATTTAATATTTATTGTAAAAGTATTATGAAAATATTGTGAATGTATGTTCCCATTGAATAAACACAATAACACATACACAATGTTGCACACAATTTCATTTTCTATCCATTCAGAAAAAAGAAAAAAGAAAAATTCTATCCAATTGGTAATTAGTAATTATAAAAAAAAAAGTAAATAAAAAAAAACACACACACGGCAACGTATCCGAATTCCCAAACGCGTCCATTGACAGACCAAAGAAAAAAAAAAGAAAAAAAAAAAAAAGAAAGTTCCTCCCTCTCCTCTCTTTCGTTTCCCTTCTCTTCCTTTTTCTTCTCTCCCCCTTCAAAATCCAATAATCCGATCATACAAAAAAAAAAAAATTTTCCCAATAAAACCTCCAAAATCAAATCCCGATCCCCCAATTCCCTAACCCTACCTTCAAATCGAAGCTTCCTCTGTACAAATAAAAAATGATCCTCTCAAAATTCTAGGGTTTCCTTTTTCTTCTTCTTCTTCGTTTTTTTTTCATTCTCTCTCATCGATTTTCAATCCCGGCCTATGCGATTTGCGAAGGAGTCCAAAACATGTACAGCAATTTCAAAGAGCAAGCAATAGAGTACGTGAAGCAAGCCGTACAGGAAGACAATGCCGGAAACTACGCCAAGGCTTTCCCTCTTTACATGAACGCCTTGGAGTATTTCAAGACTCATCTCAAGTACGAGAAGAACCCTAAGATCAAGGAAGCCATTACTCAGAAGTTCACCGAGTACCTCCGCCGCGCCGAGGAGATCCGCGCCGTGCTCGACGACGGCGGCCCCGGTCCGGCGTCTAACGGAGACGCCGCCGTCGCTACCAGGCCCAAGACCAAGCCCAAGGACGGCGGCGAAGGCGGCGGAGACGGGGAGGACCCCGAGCAGTCCAAGCTGAGATCTGGGTTGAATTCGGCTATCGTGAGGGAGAAGCCTAACGTGAAATGGACTGACGTCGCCGGACTCGAGAGCGCGAAGCAAGCTCTCCAGGAGGCTGTCATTTTGCCTGTCAAGTTTCCCCAATTCTTCACTGGTTAGGATTTTTTTTTTTTTTTTTGGTTACTTGTTTTGATTGGATGCATTGCTTTCTTTGAATGTTGTGTATTCAATTCAGTGTTGATTTCATAGATGTGAGATTTTAGATAGGAGGGAACATTAAGCATGTCTTCATTCATATCAAAATTGGAAATTTAGTTTTGGAATGTGAAGCTGTTTCAATGTGCTTAATTAGTTTTTCGTTTGCTAGAAGCAGTAATTTGCATTTGTTATATAATTACCATTGCGGCGAATGAACTCTAGCTCAACTTGCACCTGATGTGGAGGGTGAAATTTTGGGTTCAAGACCCATTGGGTGCGTGTGTAACTTATCGATCATGATATAAAATATAAGGGTCTTGTTAACTGGTGCCCTTAGGGCATTTGTTAATGGACCATTTTAGGAAAGTTTATATACCATTGTCATGGAAAATATAAAAAGCTGTCAAAAAAGTCAATTGCTTTTTTCTTTTCCCATAAATTTTTTTAAAAAATATCTTCTAAACCAATGCCATGAGGGTATCTGTTAACTTTTCCCATAATATAATTACCATTGCAATTTTACTTATCAAAAAAAAATAATTACCATTGCAATCACTAGAAACCATTTTACGACAATGATGACACAACCAACATTATCACCACTGTTGGATAGTAGATGTGATTGTGATTTAAGTATTTTAGTTTGAGTAAGAAAAACTTTGTCATGATTAGAACTTCCGGTCTTGTTATATGGTTTCTATTGATGGTAAAATAAAGTGAAGTGATTTGGATCGCTACTCTTTTTAGTCTTTATATGATTTCTCCATGCTTCATATGTCAATATTATTGGTGTAGCATATGTATTTGATTCATTTTAAAAAAATTAATGTTTTCCCTACTTCTCTTTTAGGCAAGAGACGACCATGGAGAGCCTTTTTATTATATGGGCCACCTGGAACTGGAAAGTCTTACTTGGCCAAGGCTGTTGCAACTGAAGCCGATTCTACCTTTTTCAGGTATAATTTCCTTTGTCACACATTCAACCATTTATTTGTGTATTGGAAATTTCCATTTATCATAAATCTTCATATTTTTTTTTCTTATATATCTTATTTGTGCTAGTGAGCAGCCACTGATGCTGCTGCCAGTCATATATTGCAGTTACCACCTATTTTTGATTGACTCTGTTACAGTTCTGTTACTTTCTATTTGATGTAATGAGTTGGTGACCCTGTTAATAGCTCCCTTGCTGCCTTGCATGTTGAGACCATTACTTCATTAGAATAAATGATTCTTTTTTCTTTTTTCTTGTTTTTAACAAAAATGTGAAAATTTAAGGCTGGGGTGCATGACAATATATTCATCTACAGATCCTTGATGTTTTCCATACAGATCTTAAAAAGCGTTTTAAGCATCTTTACCTTGTTCTTGAATTCCTCGAGTATACAAGCCTAGGCCTTTTCAGGATTGGGAGCTGGAGACTCAACATTTTTTTCTTGCTCTTCTATATCCTTATAAGCTTGGCCGGGGTGTGGGAAGGATCGGGTTGGCTGGCTTCCTTCAAGGAAGAATGTTTTTTAGGCGTCTCATTATAAGGTTCTTCTCAAGGCAGCCCGCATCCTTTCCCATGGAAGAGTGTTTTGAGAGCAAAGGTTCCTCCTAAAGTTGCTTTCTTTACATGGACAGCAGCTAGAGGTAGGATTCTGACAACGGATAATCTCTGCAGGAGAAAGATTTGCGCTGTTGAGTGGTGCTGTTTGTCTAAGAAAAGCAGCGAGTCTGTTGATCACTTGCATCTTCATTGTGAGTTTACTTCCCAGCTTTGGTCCTTGAGGTTTTTGTCTTCATTGGTCATGCCCAGGAGGGTGGTTGACATGCTGTTTTGCTAGAAGGGGCATTTTATTAGCCACAGGAGTGCTGCTATCTGGACTGTAGCTTCTCTGTGCATCATGTGGACTGTTCAAAGAGAATGTAATGGTTGCATTTTGAGGGGATTGAGGATTCTCTTTTGGACTGAAAGTTTATGTTTCTTCACACTTTGCATGTTTTGTTGGCCATTTGGAGTTCATAAAACAAAAAAAAAATTGAAAAAATCAGAAAAATACAAAAACAGTGTGTGTTTTGTGTACAATGGTACTTGTATACCTTGGATGGCCATTGAAACAACGTTTTCTAAATTTTGTATCTTTTGTAGCTTGGATGAGCATCTCTATGCACAACTAAGCAAGTGAGCTTTGTGGCTCGTGTTTGTAATGAGTAAGATTAAGTAATTTTATGTACTTAATACTCGTATCACTCTTTTTTACGAGAATGACTAGAAAATCCTAAGAGAAAGGCATAAATAACCATCTCATCACTGTTGCCCGCCAATCATGAAATGACATCTGCATGCTTCGGCATAGCAAAAGTGTAATGTCAAAAGCTTAACATAATTGGGTATTTCTTTTTTTTCTCTTATATGCCGATGCATGGTTTGCTTAAAAGAAAAATAAAAGCAAAAAGAATCAAAATGCTTTATATATGATTACAAGCGTGTCTTCTAGAAGATGTGGGAGTTATAGGATGTACCTCGAAGGTGATAGTCCCCATCAAGCAGTTATGATTGTGTGTGAGTTAAAGTGATTTTCTCATATCTCAAATCGTCATAACATGTAGACACTTATGCAATCTTGTGATGTTTTTCATACACAACACGCAATATTCTTTGCTACTCTTGATACATGTACAGGTACAATGTGATTTGGCCATCACAAGGAATACATGTGTTAATATATGCTCACTAAACTGTCTTGACTTGTTTTTGAAATATAAAATTGGTTAGATTTGTTTAGTGTGTGTGTGTGTTTTTGGATCTAAATTCTTCACATTTTTCTTGATGGTAGATGTTTTTGAGAGCTTAAAATATTGTTTGGATTTTTGGTTGAGTAGCATGTTTGATTGCATTCATATCTGTGTTTTTCTCTTCTTTGAAAAACTGTTTTTAAGCAATCTCGACAGCTTCTTGATACCTCCGACAGCTAGGCTATCTATCAAGCCTCTTGAGCTTCATTTCTCGATAGCTGTTATCGCAATTTCGATCCATCAAGGTTTTTCAAATCTGGCTCAATAGCTTCTCGACAGCTTCTCGATTCATCAAGAAAGTTTCTGTATGCTCGATAGATTCTCAATAGCTTCTCGATCCATCGAGGTCACTTTGCTGTGAACACCTCTCGACAGCTTCTCGATAGCTCCTTCTGGCTATTTTAATTCTTGATAGCTCTCAACACTTCTCGATCCATCGAGCAACTGGGATTTCTATATAAAGGGTCAGCGCGATTTCCATTTCATTTTTCTCAATCTCTCTCGATCCTTTCTGACTTCTCACCTTCCCAAACACTTCTCTCTCACTCTAAACCTCATTCCCAAGTGTTTTTCGGCCTAGATAAAGCTTTTCTTCTCTGGTAAGGGTCCTTAATCCTTCATTCTTCTTGCATTTCACGCATTAGACCTAGGTTTTTGGGTTTTTAAAGAATTTTTGGGGTTTTTCAAAATTGATGAAGTTTTTGGTGAAATTTTTTGGATGAGTTTTGCGTAAATGATCCTAAATGTTCATGTTTTGCATCACATTTGCATTTTTAACAATGTTCATGCATTTTAGATGTGTGATTACTATGTTAAAATGTTGTGTGCTGATAGGATCGGATTGGGCTGAGCCCATGATATTTTTACTATTGCATGTCACATGTTTATGCATTTTTCATGCATACGTATCAAATTGTTTCTATCATATAGACATTAAATTATTTAGTGCTTTTCTGCATGTCTCTCTCTCTCTCTCTTTCTCGATTAGTTGCTCTATGGCACCTAAACAAAAATCTACTCCTTCCCGGAACCCTCTTCGTTCTGGGGCATCTTCTTCTTCTCCCTCCTCTGATTCTACTCCATCTCACGTCCGGTTCCGTGATGATAAAGCCCGTAAGGACTTTTCGGAGAACTTTTCACGACGAGGCATTCATTCGGAACGCCAAGTCATTCTATCGGATTTTTCCAATACTGACCTTCCCACTGTCATCTACGGTAGGGGTTGGGAGTCATTGTGTGGCATCCCGGTTACTTGTCTCTCCGTTATCATATAAGAGTTTTACTCCAATATGCATGGATTCGATTATACAGTACCTTATTTTATCACTCGCGTTCGAGGTACGCGCATTGTAATCACTCCGGATCTTATATCCGAGGTGCTACATGTTCCGAGGGTAGAGTTTGCTAACTACCCCGGTTGTGAGCGTCTGAGAATTGTGTCTAAAGACGAGCTCTCGTCTCACTTTTGTGAAACACCCTCATCTTGAGGTGACAGTCAAAACACCCCTTGCTCGGGTTTTGCAAAAGGTCTGAGATTTCTTAACATAGTGATGACATTCGTTCTCCATCCTTTGTCTTACTATAACTCTATCACAGAGTCTTGTGCTCGATTTTTATTGTCCCTCCTTGATGGACTCTCTATTGACTTTCCTTCTCACTTCATTCTTTCCCTCATAGATGTCTATAGGGATACGGCGACCCATAATAAACTCATTTTTCCTTTGGCTATCACGCGGATTCTCCGCCACTTTTCTGTCTCCTATCCAGAGTCTACACACTTCTCTCCTATGTGTGCCATAGACACTACGACCGTTAGACGGAGCGAGGCCCAACTTCGACCAAAGCGGCCACGGACAGAGACAGCGACTCCTCCGGCTTCTTCTGCTCCTTCCACATCCGCTCCTTCTTCATCGACAGGTGGTGTGACCCTTGAGGCGGTCATGGTGCAGCTGCAGCGCATGGATGCTCACATTGACACACTAAGTGATGAGTTATGTCAGGTGAACACCCGTGTCGGCCGTATTTCTCAACGGCAGGCTCGCCTTTGTGGCTTCTAGAGTCTCCCTCTCCTTCTCTAGAGGCATTTGAGGACAAGGACGATGATGGTGACTCCAACGACGACGACGATGATGATGATGATGATGAGGATGAGAATGCTAGCTCTTCCAGTGATGATGACATAATTGCTTGATTTACTTACCCTTTGTCATTCGTGACAAAAAGGGGAAGTAGTTTTGGGATGAGAGTAGTCATGTATTTAGTGGAGAGTTAGCATAGAACATTTTTGTGATAGGGGGAGTGTTGTTTTTTTTTAGGGATGTAGTGAAGACTTATGTATTTTTTTTCTTTTCTTTTTTTATAAATACATTGTTTTTACTTTGTGATAACAAACTTTGTACTTATGATATATATATGATAAGGTTGTTATTACAGTTCTTTCACCTATCTCTACATGTGTTATTTCTTTTCTCTTTTTATGCACATGCTTCTTATATATTGTATGCAATCTTTTATTTCTGTTTCACACTAAGATGCCGTGATGAGTTTTGTTTAAAGTGTTTCAGAAATATAGGTTGTCAAAGTCTTTCTTGCCATGAACTCTCTTCTTGCAAAGTTTTTCAAGAATTTGTGTTAAGATATATTTTATTGTATTCAACAAGTGAATATGAGTTGAGTGATTTATGACTTCTCTTATATGTTCATTTGTTTGTTGTGGTTTTGTCACGGATTGCCAAAGAGGGAGATTGTTAGGATATATATGAATCATGTTAGGAACATATGTCAATACAGAATTAGCTAATTCTTTGACAAAACGCATTTTACTTGTAATTGAGTAGATCTAGGATATGTTTAATGCTTCAAGGAACAAGATTTCAAGTTCAAGTGTTAAAACCATGCAAGTCTGTCCAAGAAACAAGTGAAGAAGTGTTGGATTTTAAAACTCGACAGCTAGCTCGACAAATAGCATCTATTGAAGTTTAAAAGGCAGTTTAGCCCGATACTCGACAGCTGCTTGATAGATACCCTATCAATCGAGATTTAAGAAAATCAGTTTTTCAGATCTTATTTTACTCCAATCTGTGTTTACACATTTGGGCTTTCTTTTCTCACAACCCTAAACATATATAAGGATTGTTTTAAAGGCCGTCACAGCGGATGCACATCAATGCAAAAGTTTTTCACAAGCATATTGTGAACCGGAGACAATTTTCCCTAGTTCATCTTTCTCTTCAAGAAGCTGCTGTGTTTATACACCGTAGGATTTTGTAACCAATGAGCTTCATGATCTTCATCGTGTTGATGAACTGAAGAACTTTGCAACCAACATCTTTCTCAAGTTGGTATGTAAGCCGCGTACTGGGATCCGTGCATCGATTGATTAGTCACGTACTGGGAGCCGTGCATTGAAAGGAGAGATTGTCACTATAGAACAAGTCCAATTGGGTATTGGGGTAAGGATTCAACTATAGGTTGGTATAAGGTACTGGAATTCCTTTACTTGTAACCGCTTGTTGAAATAATATTTCGGGAGTGGTGACCTTAAAATCACCCGGTGGAGTTTTTGCCGTGTAAGTTTTCCTCATTCATAAACAAATCACCGTATCAACTTTATTTTCCGCTACATATTAACTTAGTTGGTGATTTGTTTGTGCTACCATGCGTATTGCATGTTAATTAATTTAATTAATTCACTTGACTAATTAATTGGTTAATTTATCACAAGCGATCAATATATTCTTAGCCTATCAAAGGGGATTAGCCCTTTAATCCCAACATAGTTTCGTCCCAACCAACTGCTCACTTTTTATCCATTTGTGCAGCTCACTTATATTTTTTAAGTCAACTTTTTTTCCCGTTTTTTATCATAAACATGCTCTGTAGTGTAAGGGACAAATTGAAACATTTTACATTTTTTATAGAACAGTATAACAATGGAATGGGAAGATTGGACAAACTTTATGGACCAAATATGGTTTTGACCCCCTTATAATAAAACCCATCAACTCGCAACAAGAAAACTCTGTTACCAATTATCTTAAATACATAGTAATCTTCTAATTGCACACACAGTAAAACATGTAAAACAAGGAAAGTACCTATCATAATCCCAATAAAATGAATAATTTAACATCATGTTCATGTGTGTACCAAATTAAGAGCATTAACATGAACACCACCAACCTGGCGAGGAAGAGTTACTGTTGGTCGATACTCGTGCATAACCCAGCTGGTCCTGACCCCATCACGAACACGACCTCTATGGAACACTAGAGTCTTCTTTGTACCAATCACATTGTCGGTGCCTTTAGCTTTGATCTTCCTATCTTTACCTGTGACTTTCCAGTACCCGGATTTGGTAGCCCTGTTCGTTCTGTTACTGTTGGAGCTCTTGTAATCCCGGGGACTAAAGAAGAACCATTCTTGATCATCTGACTTGATCACTGAGAACTCTGCCCAACCATGAAACAAGCAAGACCCTTCATTACAAAAACACCCTTTTTTTTTTCTTCTTTTTCTTTTTTTCTCAACGTCTCTGTTGGAAACACTTCATGCAAAATCTCTCAACTTCAATGAATGGTTACTAAGAATTGAATATAATAAAGTATGAAAACTAACTATTGATCATGGACAAGAACAAAATAGATTGCAAACCAATTAATTCTTGGAATTGAAGTAAGAGAAAACTGTTTTAAAAAATTAAAATTAAATTTTTGGCACTTGGGTCAGTAAGATAATGCAGTACATACTAGGTAAATCCGAAGGCTCCCACTTGCACACATTAACTTCAGGGATGACATGGAATTGGGAGTCATTGCCTTCCATTTTGAGCCTGAGATAGTGACCCACGAGTTCTTCATCGGTTGGGTGGAATCTGAATCCCACTGGCATCGATTCCATTCCTTTAATGCTTGTCATTTTTCAATAACTTCAACTTTCATTAATAAGAAGAGAAAAATATAAAAACAAACACAGATTTTAATAAGAGGAAGAAGAGATTTAGGACTGAGCTAGGAGCGAGAGCCATCTATAATGTCCTAGAATTGTTCGTATATGTATATATATATATTGCATTTGACTTGAAACTTTCCCTACAAGTCTTCTGCTCAGCTTAGTATACAAGTTACCCTGAGCTCTGACAAAGAAAGAGAGAGATTGACACGTAGTCCAGGTTTTTTTTTTTTTTTTTTTTGCTGAAACGTAGTCGAGTATTATACCTATAAAGGTAAATTTTGCTAAATAATATATTTTTAATATTTATTATTTAATTCACACTACTTTGAAATTATTTCAAAATCAAAATCTAGCGTATTTTTTTAAATCATTATTCACATCCAGAAATGCAAAAAATTAATTAATTAATTAAAAAAAATATTTTTCATCACCAAAAATCTATTTTATTTATTTTACATTAGTTTAATACTGTAATACATTATTAATCATACATCTCATACTCTATTACCTTGCTATTTAAAATTCTTTTTTTTCTTTACAGTACTATTTTAATAATACATTCAACTTCTCATACTTAATTCTTTTAGTAAGATTAAAAATAAATAGGGGTGGAATAAAATAATAATATTTAATTAAGATACAGATATTACTACAATAAACATCTATAATGTTAGCAAAACGCAAAAAATCTAGCACTAGGTGTGTTTTTTTTTTTTTCTTTTTTCTAAGCAGTTGGTGCTACAATAAAATGCAAAATAACTAAAAACAAGTTTTAGAGCATCGAATGGAAATGCACTAAAATCCTATTTTCAAAACTTGAATTAAAAAAGCTGCTAGATACCTGAATATTATCAACATAATATCAATTTAAATAATTTTTATTAAAACAATATTAAATTTTGTCATAATATGAATATTGGAATAAAAATATCCAATAAATTAGGTTCTATAAAAATTCAAACACATAAAATTATATTGGCCAATGAAACACAAATAATATTATCTTTTTAAGGACAATTAATTTAATGCAACTATATATTTAAATTTGTTTGAAGAACCTAATGTACTACGACAAGTGATTTGATAAAATATTGTTCACATATGAGCTTTTATTAATCATTTTATGGCAGGTATGAAATTATCTATGGGCTGTAGGAGCGAGAATTAATTCCCCAAATCAATTGTCAAAATTGGTCTATATTTGGCACTTTTAAACCAAAATTGTGGAAATTTTTGCTTGCAAATAATAAGTTATTCAAAATTAAAATAGATAAAATCATACTTAAATGAATTACATTACGAGAAAATTAGGTAGATTAATTATATTATTAATTGAAAAGTAGGTATTAGTAAAATCTAAATAAATAAACTTAATTAATAATTTTCATTTTTGGAGAGATAGAAATAATTTTGCTTTTTTTTAGAAGAATAATTTTGCATTTTAAAAGAAAAGAAGAATGATTTTTTAAATGTAAAACTTTATAATAGTATATTTTAAATAAAAAAAATCCCCTTTGGAATTGTTCTCTTTAACCAACAATATCGAGCCACCCTTAACATCATGCGCTCAAAGATTCATTTGATGTAATCCCTTTTTAATTGTATTCTAGTTTTTTTCCCCCTTTTCTTAATGAAGAATTATATTCAAGTTAAGTGTTCGTTTGGCAAAAATTATTTTTGCCAACTTATTTTACTATTCAGCCTATTTTTGTTACTATTCATGGGTCACACTGCACTTTTTAGTAATATTCATGGATCCCACTATACTATTTCAGCTAACTTTTACTTTTATTTACAGTACTTTCAGCAAAAAAATTTCAGTTTCAGCAAAATAAGCAGATCCCAAACAAACCCTTAAGTTTAACAAAGTTGTCCTTGTACTTGCAAAACTTGGCAAACAGTGAAGAGGAGGAGGGAAATGGGTGTTCTTTTCTCCATTCGTATATTGCACTCAATGTAAAGAGAAATTTTTTTTTTTAAATACAATAGAATTTCAACATATGACGTTGTTCCATAATGAATCAATGATTGCTTTTATTATCTGGCTAAGACACTAATTAGTTTTTGCTATAGACTTTACTGTATTTCTTATTCGATCACAAGAGACATTATTAGTTAACTAACTAAGCCCACCAACTATTCCATACTTTTAATTTTATTGGTAGGTTGAGTTCACCATTCATAACTTATCATATTAACAAATTATGAGAGAAGTAATTTTCCAATTTTAGAAATCTATAAGTAGGAGCACCATTTAATGTATATATATAAATATATATATATATATATATCTTTTGTTTGGTTCATGAGAAAAATAAAATGATGAAAAATGTAATTTGTATGAATTTACTATTATATCCCTATTACATAGTATATAAGAAGTAACTTTTTTTTTTAATTTTTATATAAAAAATATTACTTCTTACTAATTAAATTCGTAAAAGATGACAAGTATAAAATTTTAACAAATCACACTTACTATATTATTTTATTTTTCTTCACTCATCCATTTTTGTTTATAACCAAAAAAAAAAAGTGATTAGTTGAATTTGTTAAATTGAAACTCCATATACAAAAAGAATTAATAAAAAAGGACACCTCATAATTATTACATTATTTAAACTTCTTTCCCTATCCATTCATTTTATAATTTATATCTAATAAAAATAATGTGATTAACTAAATTTAAAGAAATATGTTAGTTTAACCTATTATCTCAACTTCTTTCTTTGTCACATCTGTTATGATAGTCCCAAATTAAAAGAAAACCATCATCCTTACTATTCATGTACATAAAACCTGATCTTCCATTGTATTCACCAATTACAAACTCATTAGCTATTACATAAACTCCACCATATACAAAGTTAAAGCGTTTCAAAAGTAAGCAAATTACTTCCTGCATTTTTTAGTACCATGCAATTTAACTGCTACTACCACACATCGCACACTGTTTTCAGACTCAGACCGGACCGGGAAAATCGGGAACCGGATTGAAATCCATTTTTTTAAGCATAGAGAACCGGGCATATGTGGCAATTCCGTAAACTCCTAAAACCGGGGTTGGACCACACGGTTCATGCAGAACCGGTGGCAAGAACAGTGAGGTCCAACCCCTTAGCAAATTTTTTTTTTTTTTTTATAAAAACAACTTAACACAATTTTATTCTACTTAATTAAATTATCCATCTCTTACAAGGAATAAAAAAAAATTATAATTAAAATCCTTCAAGATATTCAACTTTACTTCAAAAATTAATCATAAATTTTAATGTTTTCATGGTTATTATTTTATTTTATTAACTTTCTTATTTAATTATTAAATATATGCTTGAAAATCATTAAATTTTCCTCACATATATAGATATATTAGTCAATTTTGCTAGTTTTACAAATTTTATATCTATATTTAGGCTTTAATTAATTATGAAAGCATCACGGTTCGACCCCGGTTCAACCTCGGTTCGACCTCAAAAACCTTGAACCTCTCTCTTTTACTGTTCAATGAACGGTCCGAGTTTCAAAACCTTGACATCACATCATTTAGTAGTCTTCTTCCCAAAGTGAATTTTCAAAAATTTTAACAAAAGATTATCCAACTTCTAAGGAGCATTTGGTCCATACATCATCTTAGATGATAAAATTTTACGCCTATAATAAGATAGAATACCAAAAAATACTCTATTTTTCCTGGATTCTTAATAAGAATTAGGAGAGCATCAAGTTGGAGGTGATCTAGTGCATGTATTTATCCTCATCAATTCTATAAATATTTTCTCCTCAAAATAACAATGTGGGAATCCACTCTCTATGATGGCAAGCCCCTCCTTAGAAATATCATTTCCTTGCTTTATAATTGTTGCCACATTGTAAATTCCAAATTGAAAATTTTCAATTTGTGCTTCAAGCATTTGAGATTGTTTCTTTGGCCTTTTTGATGATGTTTCGCATGAACACAAGTAAGGGAGCATTGAAGAATATGATCCAACATTTGGCATGTTCAATGTATCAAATCCATCAATATTTTCTTGATAGTTAGCACTATCCTTTGTTTTCCATTGGCAGACTTTTTCCTTTACACTTATGTGGAGTTTGGTACGGGGTAATGTTTTAGGATTCGCAGGAATGTTTAAAAATTCCAATATTTTGTTGCAAATCACACTAGAGAATCAGATGCCAGGGGAATCTGGATTCCCCCTTTAACCCTCATTCAGTAGGAATGTGGATTCCCTTTAAAACAGATGAGTATCCAGATTCCCAAGTTTAAAGGAAATTGTATTTTTTTATAAATTGACAATTTTAACCCTTTTTCCTTATCATTTAAGGAATTGAGATAAAATATAAAATAAATCATCAATATCTTTTCCTTTGTCTTTATCTCTTCTCGCCAAAACAACATAAACAGAATAGACAACTCTGTTGATATATTCATTAACAAAGTTCTATTTAGGTTTCACGTGTAAATAAAAAAAATAAAAAAATAAAATAAAAAGTATGAAGAAACTAATGGACATATGGCCACCATTGCATCTTGCTTCAAGATTGAGTCAGAGGAAGCTGAGAGAAGAATGTTAGTATTTAATGAGCTATTGAAAATTGAAGGACTTTCTATATTAGAAGGAATCAAAGCTAGAGAATTGCTTACGGCTGATACACGTAAATGTGATTATTTTTACTCATTGCCTAGGGACATTAGGTATGATTATGTTATTCAAGTGCTCACAAATGCATGGGTGATGAACTACTTTTATTTTTATTGCTACTTCTATGGTCTTATAGACCTAAACGTCGTCAGGTTGTTTTGTTATGGATTAAGCTCTTTTAAAAATTATTATTAAGAATAAAGCATTTGAGAATTTAAATAGTTATTTTTGTATTGTACTTGTCATTTTGAAATGTTAGACTATAGTTTTAATGAATTTGTCATAATTTATAGTTTATATTTTGTTTTTCATTATTTATTTAGAGGAAGATTTTTTAAAAAATAATACTTATATTGGATTTACAAATCTAAGGATAGAATGGGAAAAACAAATAATTCAGTTAAGATTCCTAGGATTAAACCAAACATTATTGTAAGGGCAGCGTTTTGGTTCCTAAGCCCAAAAAGTCGAGGGATTCAGGCCCAAAGAGCCCAACACAATGAATTTGTAGAGAGTGGGCTTAAAAACTAGGCTTCAATGGATCAAGCAACACACACAGTGGATTAAAGATAATAAGAAAGCAAAGAAAGACAGGCTTTATGCAAAGAAATCATTCCTCGGCAAAGTCCGAGGAGAGTGGTTCTTCAATATAGTTCTTTTAGACTTGGATACAATTTTAGTTCTTATTGCTATAGTGTTTTCTCTACAGATTTCCCAATCCCCCATCCCTGGAGGATCTCTCACATTATATATGCTCATTTCGCTGATCCTGACCCTCCATTTGTTGATTATGCAGGCCACTACTTGAGTGCTTGTCCCATCAGACGCTCTCCCCAGTCTTCTATGAGTCGCAGCAACCAAGACAGTACTGTTCAGGGGTCTTCTCCACATAAATGCGGCCAGAGGGTTTGGTGAGGTGCAATAAATGTGGTGGCAGCTACCATCCCTCCAATCACATCAAGACTAACCCCTTCTCTGAAGCTCTTCCTCCCCAATGTGGCCCCCCTCTAATTTTACCATCCGAGTGCATGGACTCCTCGGCCATGGGTATGACATGTGACACTATTACCTTATTTAAATTTCTGTATTCCACAATTATAATCTCACATTTCTAGGAATCTAATAAGATTCTCAATTAAATTAAACATAGGATTAGTTACATTCCTAGGCATCTAGATTGCAAGGCATCACATTCCTAGTAATCTGAATGTCAAGAGTAATGTGGATTTCCCCGTCTGAAGGCATGATATTTGCTGAGCTGTCACAATAACAGCTTTTCAAGACATGTTCTAAATTTTTTTCAATATAATTAATCATATCTGGACTTGACATTTTCTTTCTTACACTCTAGGGGGTAGGGCACAATGATCAGAAAGTTCTTGTTCTTGCAGCTACGAATACTCCTTATGCTCTGGACCAGGTAAAGGGGAACATGAGAAGTTTGTTTTTGTAAATTTTTTCTTGAATCAACAGAACCATTATCAAGCTTGTATCTAAGCATTACTAATTGCAGGCCATCCGACGGCGTTTTGATAAGCGTATATACATTCCTCTACCAGAAGCAAAGGCCCGTCAGCACATGTTCAAAGTAATGGAAACCATAATTGAATTTTTTTTCCTTCAGTAAAATAAGAGAAGAGAAGGGCATCTTTTTATATTAGCAAAATTTTTCATGTTGAGGATCAATAGCTGACTAAAACATTTGGGACTAAGCCTTGGTTGTTGTTGTGTTGTTAAACTTTACAGGTGCATTTAGGCGATACTCCTCACAATTTAACTGAAAGCGATTTTGAGAGCTTAGGTCGCAAGACAGAGGGCTTTTCAGGTTCAGATATTGCTGTTTGTGTAAGTGTGCTGCATACGTGAGATGCTTGATATTTTATTCTTTAACTTTTAGACCAAGTTTTCCTTAATTTTATAAATAATGTGAGGGAGCTCAATTGGAAATGGCTAACCGCAGTGCCGTTTATATTTTTTCTTGACTTTGGCAGGTTAAGGATGTCCTCTTTGAACCTGTTCGTAAAACACAAGATGCAATGTACTTTTATAAGAATTCTAATGATATGTGGGTTCCATGTGGACCAAAACAGCCAGGCTCTGTCCAAATTACCATGCAGGAGCTGGCAGCACAAGGGCTTGCTGCAAAGGTATTTGCAGATAGTTAGATATGAATACTTGTTATTACCTTTTTCTCTGTTCACTTTTAATTTTTTGGCCTTCTATATATGATTTGGACACGTAATGGTCTCATGGTGAATTCATCTTTAGATCATTTGTCAAACCCAAAGTCACTTTGTTTGGATGAAATTCGTTGTGATGAAATGAATTAGAGTTCAGATTAACTATTTAATTCGTTAATGAAACAAATTAGATTGTTTTTGCAATTCAGTTTTATGTTTGGAGTAAAGTTGATTTTGAATTCATTTGTTGTTTGTGAATTAAATGGGGATATTAAAATATTTTTTTTATTTAAAAAAAGGTAAATAGAAATGAACTGAAAAGATGAGCAAACTTGAAGCAATCTGGGTCCTTTGTTGGCCAGTTCACATGAATTTATGTCAGAAGTATAGATTCCAAAAACATGTATTAAATCCAATTCAATTCATTTTTGTTCCAAATACATGATATGGGCTCAATGAATATCATTTCTATTCACTTTGGCCTCATGGGTTACCAATGTTGTTAATGACCTCTAAAATAGGTTATGAATTAGATACAGTTTCTTAGACGTAATACATTAGGTTCTCCAAATGAATTCAAGTGCATAACTGGAATGATTTCAATTCTCCCTGAGAGACATAATACTGTTTTTACTGCATTGTTTAATGCAAAGTTGCAAACATGAGTTTGAATTTTATTGTTGAACTTGATATACTGTACTTAAAGAACATATCTATATCTAAGTTTTTACCCCTTAGGATATTCATTTATCTACAAAGTAACTAAATGGTTGTTTCTGATTAACACCCATGCAGATCCTTCCGCCCCCTATTTCAAAAGCAGATTTTGACAAGGTGCTTGCAAGACAGAGGCCTACAGTGAGTAAATCTGACCTTGATGTCCATGAGAGATTCACGAAGGAATTTGGAGAGGAAGGTTGAATAATTTGATAAAATGTTATCACGTTGATCCACACACTAGTTGTGAGAACATTGGTATGATTTGTATCTATTTATGTATCGGTGCTGGATCCAGTGAATTATATCCCTTATATTAAGCTTCTTCACATGGGGAAGGTGACTTGACTTCCCCGTTTCTGTATTCAGATGGAAATACTGAGGTTTGATACTTTTGAAATTACTTGTCCCAAATTGTGTAAAGTACAGTTTCAGAATTATGACTGTAGAATGTGGACATGAGGCATATGTGATGCTGATTGCCTTTGATGGTTGGCCCTCTTGTATTTGCATACTAATTTTTTTATTTAAAAGTTTATTGATCTTTAGGTTTGATCTAAAGGATTTTGCTATGGCTGCTGGAAAATGTTGTTCAGTAGGATGGATGGAGGGTGCCATATAACCCGTCTGCAAATGTCAAAATTTAATGAATTCTTCAGCCATTTGCCTTGCATCCTAATGTTCCATCATTTTTCAAGGGGCTACATTTGCTGTGAATCTATGAACTGTCCACTCTATTTTCAGTTTTTCACAGCCTCAATGATCTATGATTGTCTTTAATCTAGTCTTTCTTTGTGTTTATACAGGTTTTTTAACTCTGGCGATATCACTCGTCCACCCATTACAGTTAGTCAGTCATAATGAAATACACAAACCATTCTTTTTAAGGCTTAAAATTCTAGACAGCAAGCTTCCAAATATTTCACATCTTAGGTTCTTCGCGAGTTTGAAAAACATTAATAATGAGATCAAGTGTACAATCTTTAGCCAGTTATGAACAAATGAAAGTACAGATCTCATTGTTAATAAATGACAATTATATAATGATATGTCTTGTATGCTAATTTATGGATTCTACGGAAGCTGCATTTTGAATTGCAATAAACTATAGTTAACAACTTATTTAGCTTTTTGCTAAAAGTGTGCTAAAGTATATTTGTACATTGAAAAAATTTGAAAAAGTGAAAAAATGTGGGAAAAGTTAGGTTTTTAAAGCCTGTACATAAAAGCTAAAAATTAAAATCTCAGTCTTTGATTTAGTCTTTCTTTGTGTTTATACAGGTTTCACTCTTGCACCCATTATAGTTAGTCAGTCATAATGAAATACACAAACCTTCTTTTTAAGGCTTAAAATTCTAGACATCAAACTTCCAAATATTTCACATCTTAGATTCTTCGCGAGTCTGAAAAACACTAAAGATAAGATCAAGTATACCATCTTTAGCCGGTTATTAACAAATGAAAGTATAGATCTCGTCATTAATAAATGACAATTATATAATGATATGTCTTGTATGCTAATATATGGGTTGCATTTCGAATTGCAATAAACTATAATCAACAACTTATTTAGTTTTTTGTTAAAAGTATGTTAAAATATACTTGTACCTTGAAAAAAAGTGAAAATGTGGGAAAATTGAGATTTTAAAAAGCTGTACATGAAAGTTAAAAGTTTAGTCTTTAATCTACTCTTTCTTTGTGTTTATATAGGTTTTTTTAACTCTAGCGATGTCACTCTTCCACCCATTACTGTAGTCATAATGAAATACACAAACCTTTCTTTTTAAGGCTCCCCCCAAAAATAAGAATATTCACATGGAAAGCTTGTGTTAATGCCTTGCCAACAATGTCAAATTTGAGGAAGAGAGGGGTGAGCACAGACAGGCTGTGTCCTGTGTGTGGTTTGGAGGATGAAACTATTTTGCATGCTCTTTGTAGTTGTAATGCTGCGAAGGAGATTTGGAGTTTGTGGAAAGATTGTCCACTTGTTATTGGGACTGAATCCTTGGATTTTTCTGATTTAGCTATGAAGTTGTTAGATGCAGGTAATCCTAAAGATCTAGAGATTTTGGTTGTGGTTGCATGGGCTATTTGGCATAACAGAAATTTGAGGGTGTTTGAGTCGATCAGTCAGGGGGCTGAGCAGACTTGGAATTTTGCCATTAGTTTGATTGCTGATTTCAATGAAGCTGCAAAATTCTGCTCCTTGGGTCCGGCATCTTGTGAGGTTAGCTGGAGAAAACCTCCTGATGGAGTTTTCAAAATAAATTCTGATGGAGCAACGGCTGACGATGGGAGGCTGTCTAGTATAGGTGTTATTATAAGTGACTGTAGAGGGCAGGCAGTTGCTGCTCTTTGCCGTGTACTACCTGGCTGTTTTACAGTGGACGAGACTGAGGCTTTGGCAATTGAGGTTGGAATCCTCCTAGCAAAGGAACTGGACCTTAATCAGATCATTATTGAATCAGATTCTTTGTCCATTGTTCAACGCATTCTGTCCAAGGATATCAGTGGGGGTTTAGGTCACATTGTTAATGGTATTGTGAGCTTTCTAGATGGCTTTGCGAGCTGGCAGATCCGGCATCTGAAAAGGGACTTTAACAGGGTTGCACATGAGCTAGCCCAGTTTGCTCATTGTAATAATGTTTGCCAATTGTGGTGGGGTGTCTCTCCTCCTGTGGTGAGGAACCTGCTGCACTTGGAGTGTCTGTAGTTTGGTGCTGCTGTTTGAGCCTTGTTGTAGTTCTTTTTCTGATTTAATGGAAGCTTTCTCATCAAAAAAAAAAAAAATTCTAGACATCAAACTTCCAATATTTCACATCTTAGGTTCTTCGCGAGTCTGAAAAACATTAATGATGAGATCAAGTATACAATCTTTAGCCGGTTAGGAACAAATGAAAGTACAGAGCTCGTCATTAATATATGACAATTATATAATGATATGTCTTGTATGCTAATTAATGGATTCTACATAAACTGCATTTCAAATTGCAATAAGTAGTCCTATGGTCAACAACTTATTTAGCTTTTTGTTGAAAACTTTTTGCTGAAAGTGTGCTAAAGTATACTTGTACTTTAAAAAAATTGAAAAAGTGAAAAAATGTAGGAAAAAGTGAGGTTTTAAAAAGCTGTACACAAAAGCAACAAATTAAAAGCTTAGCTTATAAGCTGATACCAAACTCACCCTTACAATTACCAGACAAGATGCTCTTCCTTTAGTATATAATACTCCTCACTAATGTATTCTAATTTATCATATGGTTGGAACTTGAATGTCATATTTGACTCTTTCATTCTCAAAACAGCATAAGCCGGCCAAAAGCCGAAAGAGTTCATATGGAAGCTTTCAAAATTGTTAAACGCATACAATCATGTGCATCATCCTAGTACCTCAGCTTATACGAAAACTCAAACCAAAGAAGCATCATGCCGGCATTTGAACTTGTATTGCTTGGGCAATAAAAAGGGATTGAATTATTTTGCACAAGCATCAACGTTTCCCTTTTTTCAGCTACTGCAATCTTCCATTTTTTTAACATAAATCATGAGACTAGTTAAAGTTCTCACTCTTCAGTTCTTCATTAGATTTGCTTTCGTGCATGCAACCGCGCTACCAACGCAAAGGTAGGTGACGAGGGTAAAACAGTAAAGTGATAAATTGCTTTTGGCCGAATGATTGTTCTCTGTTGCTATTGTTAATATATATAGTACACTAGGGGTTCGTTTGGATAGCACTTATTTTGCTGAAACTGAAAACTGAAAACACTGTAGCAAAATAATTTTTAAATGTGTGAATAATGCCGTGGGACCCATTTTTAATGAAAAAGTTGCCGAAAAGTAAAATTTATGGGTCCCGTGAACAGTGCACGGGACCCACAAACTGATGAAAAGTGGCTGAAAAGTCAGAAATATACGGTTGAACAGTAACCGTTTGTCCCCCTGAAACGCGTGCTGCAGCAGGAAAAAAAAAAGAAAAAGAAAAGAAAAGGAAAATGTAGGAAATGCCAGACACAGTAAACGCAACGTGTATCCAAACGGATACTAGATATACATGACTTGAGTAAATCAGATAAGTACAAGTATTTGAATTGAATTGAATTTCTATCCCTATTATCTCTCATTGTGGTGGAGCTTGTTATCCTAATAAGGCTCATTTGAATTTTGATCATTATCTTCACCTATTGTTCCAAGAGTGGTGCTACGTCCACAACATTTTTACAACAAATCATAGGTGATTAATTGTTATTGGTTCAAATTAAAACCTAACACTAAGATTACTTTTTTGCCCCAACAATAACAACCAGTAACAACCTGCCACTTAGGATTTGTTGTAAAAATGGTGTGAAAATTTTGTGGACATATCATTTCTCTTGTTCCAATAGGCCCCTGCAAACGAAATGGAGTAGAATGAACGTTGAGTTTGTCACGGAGAAGCTCAAAGCGATGAGAAATCAACGGTTTGGTGAAGATGTCAGCAACTTGATCCTTAGTGGAGCGATATCGTACAAGACATTGAGTAGCAACACAGTCACAAACAAAGTGAAAGTCAATTTCGATGTGTTTTGTACGAGCATGAAAAGCAGGATTTGCAGTGAGGTAGGTGGCTCCAATGTTGTCACACCAAAGAACTAGTGGGCGAGGAAGAAAGAAGCCAAGTTCCCGTAAGAGAGATTGAAGCCATAGAAGTTCAGTAGTAGTGGTGGCCGAATGAATGTTCTCTGTTGCTGTTGTTAATATATATAGTACACTAGATATACATGACTTGAGTAAATTGTAGGAAAATAAGGCTAAATAAACAAGTTTTGATTTAACAATACAAACCCTAAAAAATTAGCAATGACAAAAATAAATAGATAGAGTTAGAAAGATCTCACAAACTATAGAATCACGCAAAATGCGTTATCTTTAAAGGTTGATTCATGCCACCCGGAGTAGAACTTGGTGTAAATGGCTCTCTTGGCCAAACAACCCCCCAAGATTAGACTATAGTGATTTCTTCAAGTTGATCACACACTCAAGCAAGAAGAACTAGGAACAACCTTACTTGCCTTTCCTTTCCTTAAAAAAAAAAAAAAAAAAAAATTTTGAAGCTGAAATTTCTGTGCAGCAAACCAGAGCAAACAGAGAGGAGATACGGCTGGAGAAGATGAAATATAAAATGAATACTGAATAGTGTGAGTTGTAGGGTTTTATATATGCCAACTAAGGAAGACAAGTGGGCTAAATGGTCATTGTGCATGCCAACGGGTAGCACATTAAATGCCCCAACGAGCTACTTGTTTAATGCCCAACGGGCAGAACCAAATTGGGCTGAAAGCAAAAGAAAGGGAAAAGAAGTGAGGCCCAAGAGAGATAGAGACAAGCCTAAATCCAACCCAAGCCCAACTCTAATCCTTAGCCCATTATCTTTCAAGCTATCACTTAAGTGGTACTATGGTTTGTAAACATACATGAGAACTCATCTTTAACCAATGTGGGACATAAGCACAGTTTAAGAGTTTGAAACACACAAACTCCAACATAAATCAGATAAGTACAAGTATTTGAATTGAATTGAATTTCTATCCCTATTATCTCTCATTGTGGTGTAGCTTGTTATCTTGATAAGGCTCATTTGAATTTTGATCATTATCTTCACCTATTGTTCCAATAGAGGGAGATAGACAATGTAATAGTCTAGTAAGAGTTAGTACTAAGAGTTGGAGCCCTTTTTTTTTTTTTTTTTCTAGAAAAAGGCTCTTGTTTTACATTATGAAAAAAGAAGTGCTACGTCCACAACATTTTCACAACAAATCATTAAGGGTAATTTACTACTGGTTCTAATTTGAATCCACAACTTAAATGACTTTTTTGTCTATCCGTAACAATCAATAACAACCTATCACTTAGGATTTGTTGTGAAAAAAGTTGTGTACATAGCATTTCTCTTATGAAAATGCCTTAACCATCAGGAGTGCATTTTCATTCACAATGACAAATTAATTACCAATTGTGTTAGTTATATACTATACGAAACACAAGAATACTGATGTGGAATTGTGGATCACATCTTCTTTTATATCCTTCAATCCTCTAATTGTAGTTGTCCATATTGAGACTTCCCCCTTTGATTTCCTTTTTCTTTTTAACAAAAAGAAAACAATTTCTAATATTTGTCAAGATTATGAATATTACAGGCATAGCTACCTTCATCAGCTCTAAAAAATGTGTTCCACCCCCTTCTTTCGATCCCTAAACTTAAACAAAAAAGCCCCCCCCCCCCCCCAAAAAAAAACAAAAACAAAATACTTGCATGCATGGAATAACCATGAAATCTAATACTTGCATGCATGGAATAACCATGAAATCTAATAATGCTCCTTTTTAACAAATTTGAGTGGTATGAGAGAGAATGAAATACTCTACATTGGTGTCACTATCCACACATATGGTCAAAATGGCCAAATACCAACTTTGGCTGAAATATTTAACAATTTACCATTGTTTGTAAAATATTTAGCAATATACCACTGTTTTAAAACTCGAGTTCATGAAGCTTGAGTTTTACATAGAACTCGAGTTTAAGAAAATCAAGTTCCAAAAGAATGTGACACAGTGGCGGAAGCTGATCTGGCATTTTATAATTTAAGAGTCCACGTAGAACTCGAGTTTTAAAAATTCGAGTTTCCTGTAATATGAAACTTGAGCTCTTGAAGCTCGAGTTTCTTTAAAAATTGATGTGGCCTTATGCGTATGGGACATGCTAAAGTGAAGAAAAGCTGTTGAAGTGAAGAAAAGAATTAGACTAAAGAAAGCACGAGTCAGGTGTGTGCAAGTGTAGTGAGGGACAGGTGAAGTGTTGTAAAGAAAGCAAGGATGATGCCCATGCCGCGTGACTTGTGAAGCGAAGGACAGGTGAAGTGAAGTGTGTAAAAAGCACAAGTCAGTCATAGTGTAGGTGTCTAGAAGTAAGGTGTTGTAAAAGTTTTGTTCAGTGCAGTTTTATGGTTTGTTTTAATGAAATCTGGTTTACAAAAAAAAAAAAAAAAAAAAAAAATTATAAACTTGAGTAACACATTACAACACGTGGCCTTTTTAATTAAAATAATCTAGATCAGCGGGTGCCACCATGACAATTTTTTTATGGAACTCGAGTTTTTGAAACTTGAGTTACATGTCAAACTCGTGTGTCACAAATTCAAGTTTTAAAAAAATGGTAGATTGTTAAATATTTCGCAAACAGTGGTAAACTGCTAAATATTTCAGTCAAAGATGGTATTTGGCCATTTTGGCCTGATTCTTTAACTAACACAGGTCCTTTTCTTCTTCTTTTTATTTTAATAAATATTTTTATTTCCTTTTCCTTGCAATTTGCAGCATTACATAGTTTACATGGGGGAACACTCTACCCCAATTCGGAATCTGTGGTTAGAGCCAACCATGAAATACTTGCTTCAGTTACAGGAAGGCAAGGCACTAACTTAAAACAACTGTAAGGAGCTAATTTTACTACATATTTATTTCCATTATGAGACATCAAATAACAAGTTCATAGGAATACTACAGATTTTCATAACCGAGTTTGTTATAGTACTAACATTATAATTTCAGTTTTGATGGAGCACAACAATCGGCAAGCTATGCTCACATCAGAGCAAGCACAACAACTTGCAGGTACCTAATTTAATTTATTTATTTATTTGTTTGTTTTTGGTAAAACAAAATGAAATACATGATCCAACACTGATCATTACATCCACAATGGAGGTAAAATAGAAGGCCTCCAAATTCAAATGCATCTTCAGCTCAATCTCATTCCAAATTTGAACATGATTTTTGGGGGGTTTAAGTAAAGTTTAACACATGGCCAACAATAATAAACCTCAAAATCCATTGGTGATAGCAGAGGTATGCTCTAATTGAATTCCTTTTACTTCTGCTGCAGATAAAGATTTGATTGTTTCCGTGTTTCAGAGCAAGATGAATAAGCTCTACACAACACATTCCTGGGAATTTATAGGAATAGATTCTGAACAACAATATAATCAAATGCCAATGGAATCAACTTCAAATATAATTGTCCGGTGTAATTGATACAGGTAAAGATTGAACTGCTTGTGCAGATGCAGGTATTTGTTTGTATGGCAAGAACTTTATATTTTTGCAGCCTAAATTTTCTTTTTAATTTATGTTACCTACTTATATCTTTGATTACTTTTCTGTTAATTGTTTACTTGCCCAAAAGAAGAAAAAAAAGTTTCCAGTTAGTAGTGGATGTGTGAAAGGGAATTAACATAATAGTTATAGAGTCTATTTGAGGCAAGATAGATAAAATGGTCAACCACTTATCATAATGTAAATTTTTATTATTAACTTTTTTAATCATCAATTTATTTCTAGCATAGTTTAGTGTTATAAAGATGATAAGTAACACTGTAACAATTACAGTGTTGCAGCTCATAGATTGATTTTGGGACTCATAATGTCGGTTAAGATGCCTACATTGAGCTTTTGTTGCTATTTATGAAAATTGGGGACTAGGTTAATATCCTGAAGGCATGATATTTGCTGAGCTGTCACAATAACAGCTTTTCAAGCCAAGTTCTAAATTTTTTCAATATAATTATTCATAATTTGAGTGGACATTTTCTTTCTTATACTCTAGGGTGTAGGGCACAATGATCAGAAAGTTCTTGTTCTTGCAGCTATGAATACTCCTTATGCTCTAGACCAGGTAAAGGGGAATGAGAGAAGTTTGCTTTTGTAATTTTTTCTTGAATCAGCAGAACCATTATGTAGCTTGTATCTAAGCATTATTAGTTGCAGGCCATCCGGCGGCGTTTTGACAAGCGTATATACATTCCTCTACCAGAAGCGAATGCCCGTCAGCACATGTTCAAAGTAATGGAAACCATAATTGAATTTTTTTTTTTTTTTTCCTTCAGTAAAATAAGAGAAGAGAAGGGCATCTGGTTACATGAGCAAAATTTTTCATGTTGAGGATCAATAGCTGACTAAAAAAGTTGGGACTAAGGCTTGGTTGTTGTTGTGTTGTTAACCTTTACATGTGCATTTAGGTGATACTCCTCACAATTTAAGTGAAAGTGATTTTGAAAGCTTAGCTTGCAAAACGGAGAGCTTTTCTGGTTCAGATATTTCTGTTTGTGTAAGTGTGCTGCATATGTGAGATGCTTAATATTTTATTTTTTAATTTTTAGACCAGGTTGTCCTTAATTTTATAAATAATGTGAGGGAGGTCAATTGGAAATGACTACTTGCTTCAAAGGTATTGGCAGATAGTTAGATATGACTACTTGTTATTACCTTTTTCTTTGTTCACTTTTAATTTTCTGACCTACTCTGTATCATGTGGACACTGTCTCATGGTGAATTCATCTTTAGATCATTTGTCAAAACCCAAAATCACTCTGTTTGGATGAAAGTCATTGCGATGAAATGAATTAGAATCCAGATTTATTATTCAATTCGTTAATGAAACAAATTAAATTGTTTTTGCAATTCAATTATTTGTTTGGAGTAAGTTGATTTGGAATTCATTTGTTGTTTGTGAATTAAATGGGGATATTATTATTTTTTTAATTATTTTTTTAAAAAAAGGTTAATAGAAACGAACTGAAAAGATGAGCAAACTTGAGGCGATTTGGTCCTTTGTTGGCCAGTTGACATGAATTCATGTCAAAAGTTGGGATTCCAAAAACATGTATTGAATCCAATTCAATTCATTTTTGTTTCAAAAACATGATATGGGCTCAGTGAATTTCATTTCTATTCACTTTGGCCTCATGGGTTACCAAATGTTGTGAATGGCCTCTAAAATAAGTTATGACAAACTTAGGTACAGTTCCTTACATCCGATTAAATTAAGGCAGATAATTGGAATGAATTCAATTCTCCTTGAGAAATATAGTACTGTTTGTACTGAATTGGTCAATGCAGCATGTGTTTGGATTTTATTGGGAACCTGATATACTGCTCATAAAAAACTATATCTAAGTTTTATTCTTCAAGATATGCATTTATTTACAAAATAACTAAATGGTTATTTCTGATTAACACCCATGCAGATCCTTCCATCCCCTTATTTCAAAATCAGATTTTGACAAGGTGCTTGCAAGACAGAGGCCTACAGTGAGTAAATCTGACCTTGATGTCCATGAGAGATTCACGAAAGAGTTTGGAGAGGAAGGTTGAATAATTTGATAAAATGTTATCACGTTGATCCACACACTAATTGTGAGAACATTGGTAGGATTTGTATCCATTTTTTTTTTTTTTTTTTTTGGCTGAATAAAAAAATGGGTAGGGAGGGCGACCAACGTGGCAATCCTACCTGGGCGTGACCATAGTAACACCCTACCCGCCAGGGTCCGGGCCCTGTTGGGGTGCAGAGGGACCGGTGAGCCATAGCTTCCCTAGCCCCACAAGGGGCACTAACGATCCTAGGCTGCCAAGGAAGGCAACCCCACGCAAGTCCATATTCGGATTTGAACATGGGACCTCACCCTTGGCGCAGCTCTTTGTGCATCACCTAACACCACTAGACCACACCACCTCGGTGGTTAGGATTTGTATCTATTTATGTATCAATGCTGGATCCAGTGAATTGTATCCTTTATATTAAGCTTCTTCACATGGGGAAGGTGACTTGACTTCCCTGTTTCTGTATTCAGATGGAAATACTGAGGTTTGATACTTCAGAAATCACTTGTCCCAAATTGGAAAAAATTTGTTAACTAACACCTTACCAAACTTATTCAGTAATGTAACACATTTTTGAAACTCAAGTTTGTCAAACTCGAGTTTACCAAACTCGAATTCCAAGCATTATATTTGATCAAATTGTCATAATGCTTGGAACTCGAGTTTCACTTGGAACTCGAGTTTGACAAACTTGAGTTTTAAAAATGTGCTACATTATTGAATAATTTTGACCTGATTTTTTTTCCTAAATATTTCCAAAATTCATGCTGTTTGGCAAAAAATGCCTCCCAAATTGTGTTTAATCAATAAAATAATAATTAAAAAAAACAAAAACAAATACTCGTTCTAAATTGCGTAAACAACAGTTACAGAATTATGATCCTAGAATGTGAACATGAGGTGTGTATGTGATGCTGATTGCCTATGATGGTCCTCATGAATATGCATACAAATTTTCTGATTTGAAAGAGTATTGATCTGTAGGTTTGATCTAAAGCATTTGCTATGGTGCTGGAAAATGTTGTTCAGTAGGAGGGGCTATATTTGCTGTGAATCTTTTGCCATTTGTCTAATATCTTAATGTTTTACTCAAAAGTTATGGTAACTTTTGAGAGTGGAATAAATAATACTACACACAATACACTTTTTTAATTAATGTGGGATATATATATTTTTTTTAAACACACACATAAGGAAGGGGGGAAAAGATTCTAATATAAAGCACACCATACTTAACTCAAATGCCATAGTTTATTTTTAATGTCTTAGGTTCAATTTCTCCTAGTTTGTAATAGAATTCTCTGCTATTCTGGTAATTTTGGTCAACCAAAGGTTGGTCGAGTATCAGGCGAAATTGTCACCAACTGAATTTCAAATGCTAAAGTTGTGTCAAACTACCAAGATGGAAATCACTCGACCAAAGTTCTTTTTTCAGCAATTCCAATTTTTAGCACTGGAATAGCTCAAATACAAATCAGCCCACTAAAACAAAATACAAAGCAATTAAATGATAATTATTAATTACAAGAAAATTTTGACATGCATGGAATATGCAAACAAAAAATAAAACATAACAAAGAGGGACAAAGGGAGGTGGATCTGCTTATTAAAATTTTATCAAGTAGGTGACATTTCTGACTAAAACATATTTATTCAGGGAATTGTAGATTAGGTGGACTAGAAGACTAAGTCAAAGAAGAAAGGAAAATTTTGTTAAGCCATCAAATAGATTTCAACTCTAATTTTTATCTTCAAAACTTTCATCATATTGGATGGTACATACTAACAGAAAAATTAAATAATTTACATTAAATAGAAAATGCTTATCTTTTTGTTTGATTACGGCTTCTTCTTTTTTGGGTTATAGTTTGACCCTAGTTAATTAATTCAATTACCCAAGTTAATTAATTAGGTCAAATTACATGCAAATCGTGGAGGCACCAGCAAAAAAAAAAAGATATTGTAGCCTCTTAGAAAGAGATATTTAAATAGGAGCTTAATGGATTTTTTAGATGAGCTCTCCTATTCCAATTAGATTTACACAAATCTTGCACTTTCCTAATCCTATTAGGATTATGTAAACCCATAAACAAATAGTCTTTTAGAATAAAACATTACTGGTTATATTCTGAAATTCGTCAGCTCAATAAATCTAGCTTGTGTTGAGCTTCTTCATTAATCCTCGATAGATGCTAGTGTCAAGCCTAGTGTCGAGCTTTAATGAAACAGCTTTTGTTCACTAATTTCTTGGATCAATCTTCATGTCTTTAATGATATCACTTGTAAAATAAACTTCACATACTTGTTGATACATTAAACTCAACTTAGATCTACCTAAATACAAGTAAAGTGCATTTTATCAATGATAAGCCAATACATAGAAAATATGACTCTTAACACTTTTGAAAGAATGGATGACGAAAAATTATTTTGCCATGATGGATACTTAGTTGACATAAAGTAAGATTTAAGAGGGAGGACTAGGTTTTTGGCCAAAAAAAAATTTAAAAGGTAGGTTGATTTGGTAATTTATAAATATCTCACACTCAAGCTGGTAAATAATGCTAAAACAAATATTTAGTATTAGTGGTTCCAAATTACAATGAGTTAAACTAGTAAAACCTCTTATCATAGAATAAGAGATTTGAGGTTTGAATCATGTCAATACCAAAAGCCAATTTGTTTCTTAGCTTGATGATAAGGAACAAGGAAAAGGTTGGCTCCAAACATGTTTGGAGCCTTGGACTCTAACAACCAATAAGAAGAAAGTATGTGTCTTGTCATATGCAATGCACATGACTTATGGTTAATCGCATTGACCTATATTATAGACAAAATTTAACTACAAAATTAGTTGTTGTCTAAGGCTACAACTTTACTTAATACCTTTTTATTGAAGGTGAATTTTAACAAATCTACCGTTGGATTACATCTTCTTCTTATATTCTCCATGCTTGCAAAATTTCTATAAAATTAAAAATCGATAGTTATATTATCAATAAATTGTTTAAATTACAAGTTTTTATAGTTTAAAATTATGCATAAAATATAAGCTTATAGATCATATAGTAAATAATATCGGATTGACAAAAAATTTGACATGTGTATTAAGAGCATAAAGAATATGAAATTTAATGGTTAGATTTTCAAAATATGTAGTAATATTTATTTTATTTAATAAGGTTGTAGCATTGGGCTACAACCCGTTTTATAGCTAAATTTTGTCACTATATTATTATTATTATTATTATAGTCTAGGTTGACTAATTGAAATATCTAATTAACTTGTACAGCTAGAATACAAATTGGCATATACAAACTTCACCAATAATTCAACGCCTATTAAACACTCTGTTGAAGAAAGTTGTGAATCAGATCAGAAAGGAAGAAAAGGAACGAAAAAAAAAAAAGAAGAAAGAGGAGAAGAAATGAAGTTTGAGACAACTAGTGTAGTGTGGTAGTTGTAGAATTGTAGTGTTTAGTAATGTATATGTTCACACGTGAACTAGAATGTGTTCACACGTGAGTTAATTAGCTGGCATTGTACTGTAACTAATCCCGTGTAGTTTGGGATATTTTAGGCTTACTCTGTTTTTGTATTTAGTCTCTATTTTGTCTTGTACAGTTTCATTATTCAGTTTTATAAAATCAGTTCACTTAAAGGAAAGTTCCAGATTCTTTCAACTCTCTGTCATTTTGCACACCCTCCCCAGGAAGAGTCTATCACAATCCACGTTCATGCAACTCATTTTGATTGTCAAACCTAAAACAAATTAAAAAAAAAAAAAAAAAAAATTCATATGTTGATTGTCAAGAAAATGCTAAACTTGAGAAATAGGAAAATATAATAAATAAGTGTAATCTCTCATAATTGACACTGCTTTATCACCTAAAACTAAGTTGTAAACACACATGGTAGAGTTCCAACATATCCAGGACTAATAATTTTTACACTCATTCTATTTTACTGACATTATTTTATGACCCAAAGAAACCATATAATAATCTTAGTTCTCGCTCTGCCGGCAGAAACGGGAAACCTCTTTGCCTTCTTTCATGAGTAAGCTTCAAAAATTGATTCCTCTTCAATTTCGATTTATCGTTTTAGATGTTTTTTTTGGGCTGAGTTACAACTCTATTCAATATCTTTTTATTGGATGCAAATTTTGATAAATTAACCACTAAATTATATTTTCTTCTTATATTCTAATGCTTGCAAAATTTTCAGAAAATCAAAAATCAACAACTATGTCATCAATCAAATGTTTAAATTTCAAGTTTTTGTAGTCTAAAATTATGCATAAAAAATAAATTTATGGATCAAATAGTAAATAACATTTAATTGACACAAAATTTGATATGCGTGTTAAGAACATTAAAAAAACATGAAAATCCAATAGTTAAATTTTCTAAGTATATAACCAGGTTAATTTTTTAGTGGGAACTGTACCCAAAGTTTATCCCAACTTAAAATGAATTGTCCGTTTAATATATGCTCTTAGGACATACATTAATAATTCATTTTAGGAAATTTTTTATAAAGAATTGAAAAAACTATCAAAAAAATTGACAACTTTTTTTCATTTTTTCATAAAAAGCTTCCTAAAATAGTTTTACTAAGAGAAAGACTTAAGTATAGCACTTAAGTACTGTTCCTTAGGTTCCCTGTTAAGATTTTGTTATGTGGATTTTTTCTCATGGGACGGAAGTGTATTTTTTAGTTAAGTAGCCACATGGTTGAATCTTAAGAATGGAACTTAGGAAACAACACCTAAGTTACTGTACCTAAATTTTGTCATTTTACTAATATATATCCAAGGGCATACATTAGTAAATTCCTAAAAGAAATTAATAAAAAAAAAGTATTTGTGGTAATTTGAGTACCCTCTCCTCTCCCAATTAAAATAAAATGAAGAAGGGTATATATGGTAATTTATCAAACTTTTCTTATAGAAGTCACGTAGCACCATTTTTTTTTCACCTGAAGTTGCGCCATTAAAAAACTCCCTGTTCTTTTATAACAATAATTAATGGTACCACCAATAATTATTGTTATAAAAGAACTGGGAATTTTTCGATCATGACCCATGAAAGTTTTTTGGCTGCCACGAAAAAAACAAATACAGTCTCCTTATTGTCATTGAGATAGAGAAAGAGACACCGTGTCGCTTACGTTCTCGTCGGCACCGGTACGTAAGTTTCATTGATATCTTGTGACTGATTATTACATCCTTGTTCTTTTCCTTTGATGACTTCTTTTTCAATTTCGAATTAGATAATGAGTGTTTGTTTGTTTGTTTTGACATTCACTGCTGTTATTGTTAATCCACCGACCGTAGGTGGTGTATATCTTCTTCAATCTTTTGTCTCTGACTATAGTTCCCAACGTCCATTGGCTGCATCTACCTTTTTGCGAGCTATTATATAGTAAGTGCTCTCTTCTCTGATAATATATAGTATGTGCTCTCTAATATTGTGTTTCAGGCTATTTTTCTTTTATTTTCCCTTGAATAAATAGTTTCTTGAGAATCTGAGATCGATGGAGATATATACTATTAATACCCGATTATAAGCATAATAAAAGCCCATTGAATTTCCTAAAGAGTGTATTAGAAAGAATTAGAGCCATCATGTTTAGGCTTTAATCTAACTAGCTTGTAATCTGTGCTCATGCACGGAAATATTAAACAGTAATATATATAAAAAAATATTGAAGAATTTTGTCAACATCGTAACCTATGCTTATTATATTTATTTTTGAAATATATTAATTAATTAATTAATAAATAATAATAGTAATATTATTATTATTATTATTATTGACATGATTCAATTCAAACCTTTTCCTTGTTCTCCAAATATGCTTGCATAACTGATCTAATAATCATTAATTTGGTTAAATACAATGTCTTGTCTGGGTCTAAACCCAACAATTTGCATGTAAATCTAGTGACCAGTTATATTCAAGGTCAGATTTAATAGAGATATACATTTAACATTCAAAATAAAATGCTTAATTCTTTACTTTATAAATTTTGGAAAAGGTTAAGTGAGCTGATAAAAGTAATATGATTCTGGTTCATAATGATTTCAACATGCACGTTTTGAGCCTAAAATTCAGAATAGATTTTAAAAATAAAATATTCAACATGGATTGTTTGTGGAACCCAAGCAAAGAAAGCAATTCAGATTTTAAAATAGTTCATTAATTTTATCGTTCAAATAAATTTTGTATTGTCCAACATGAGTCAGTTGCGAGTATTCTTAGTAGGGATGGCAAAATTGGAAATGACCCGTGAACCCGACAAAACACGAAATTAGCAGGTTATGGGTTGAACCTTAATGGGTTCGTGTCATATTCGGGTTGACACTACTGACCCATTTAATAAATGGGTTAGGTTAGTGTTCAACATATGGAACCCGTTTGACCAGTTTAATTAATGACATTTTACCAATATACCCGTCAAACCCTAGGTATATAAACTTATTAGTTGTTGTGGTTTATTTTTTTTGACATATTGTGATTGATTATTTGTGTTATTGAGATATGCTTTAGTTTTGAATGACTATTTGTGATGCAATTACTCGTTAGTTCTGAATTTTATATTAAAAATATTTATTCGTTTGTTTTTTCATAATTTTTTTTTTTCATTTTGATAAAATCTGATAAACAAGTTGACACGACTGACCCGTTTACTAAATGGGTTGTGTTAGGATTGAAGAATCTTAACCCGTTTAATAAACATGTCAGGTTTGTGTTGACCTATATAATCGGATACTTCTGAGTTAACACGACACGAACCCGACACGCAAACGCGAATTGCCACCCCTAATTCTTAGCATTACCACACTGTACACAAATTGGTCACCAGTTTATATATGACTATATAATAAAATTTAAGTTAAATTGCAAACTACACCCCTAAAGTTTGGAGTGTTTGAATTTTACATCTTAAAATTTTAAAATTTGAATTCTATCCCTATTATGTTTGTATCAACAGTTTCTCCATCCATATTTTTTGTTAAGTGTCACATAAGCTTGCGACGCATGTGTATTTTATCCAATAAAATGATTCCACTTCATTTTTATTATGTCATGTCATTTTTTATTATTTAATTTTTTAGGCTGCAAAAGTGATGTTGTATCAATTTAATGAACAAACTAAATACATGTGACAAATTTATATGGTACTGTAACGGAAAATATGGACGAGATGGTTGCTTATGCAAACGAAATAGAACTTCGAACAAGCAAAATCCAAATTCTAAAATTTCAAAATATAAAATCCAAACATCTCCTGAACTCTAAAGATATAGTTTATATTTTAGCCTAAAATTTAATTTTTAATATTTCTAACATTACTTAAATAAAAAATACATGGTACGCAGGTTCAAGGCAAAGTGATTACCCTTCCTCATAATATATACTAGTACTAAATAAACAGTAGACACACAATAATTTTTACATCAATTATGTTAGCATGTTTAGACCTTCCACCCACTATCATTTCATATCATATCAATTGACATTCACAACTCCACCTCTTCCCATATTTGTGATTGAGAAATATTGTGTATTTTCACAATTTACAATTATTTTCAAAGAGCACTGTTAACATGATAACAGTACAAAAAAAAAAATAGAGTACGTGAAGCAAACATGTACAGCAATTTCAAAGAGCAAGCAATAGAGTACGTGAAGCAAGCCATACAGGAAGACAATGCCGGAAACTACGCAAAGGCTTTTCCTCTTTACATGAACGCTTTAGAGTATTTCAAGACTCATCTCAAGTACGAGAAGAACTTTAAGATGAAGGAAGCCATTACTCAGAAGTTCACCGAGTACCTCCGCCGCGCCGAGGAGATCCGCAGCGTGCTTGATGACGGCGGCCCCGGACCGGCATCTAAGGTAGACGTAGTAGAAGTAAAAGTAGAAGAAGAACAAGAAGCTGGGCCCACTTCCACAGAGCAGATCAGAGCTGAATTGTCAAGTGGAGCGATTTGTGAGATTCCAAACATGTACAGCAATTTCATAGAGCAAGCAACAGAGTACGTGAAGCAAGCCGTGCAGGAAGACAATGCCGGAAACTACGCCAAGGCCTTTCCTCTGTACATGAACGTCTTGGAGCACTTTAAGACTCGTCTCAAGTACGAGAAGAACCCTAAGATCAAGGAAGCCATTACTCAGAAGTTCACTGAGTACCACCGCCGCGCCGAGGAGATTCGCTTAGTACTTGATGACTACTTCCGCCCTGGCCCGTCGTGGGGCATTGTGAGAGAGAAGCCCAAAGTCAAGTGGAGCGACGTTGCCGGACTCGATACTGCCAAGCAGGCCATCCAGGAGGCCTTCATTTTGCCCCTCAAGTTTCCTCATTTCTTTACCGGTTAGTACTTAGTTGATATATATAGTTCCAACTTACTGAGTTTAATTAATTACACATCTGTTTGTTTGCTACTAATCTTTTTTGGATTTTGATTTTGATTTTTTTAATTTTTATTAATTAATTTAAAAAATATTTATTGACCATTCCATGTTTTTTTTTTTTTTTTTAATAAGATGCAAAGGTAAGGATATAAAGTCTGAAACCCAACATTGTTTCACCAAAATAAAATTGTTTCAAGAGTGTTGATTAAGTGAATTTGCTATTATCATGTAAAAAAGATGTTAATAAAACATCAATACAAAAATACACTTTTTTTCTTTTCTTTTTTTTAATTCGATAGTCGGGGCTGGGAGGGGATTTGAAGTGATTTGAACCCTCGAGGAAAAACGTTAAGAGATGTCAACTAGTTAATTAAGTTACAAAAACTTAATTATTAATTTTGTATCCAATAAGTGTAGAATTACAATAAATTTTACTTGCCAAACTATTAATCATGAATAATAAAAACAGTGTTCACAGTAAGCTTATATAAGAATTAATGATAACATATTATCTCGAAATTAGTTATGATAAATATTGTGTTTATAATTTTCAGTTGGGTTCGATTCTGCCTTCTTAGAGGTTGGAGAACGAATACAAAACCCACTCATTTAAAATATATATATATATATATATAATTTTCATCCTACAACTTAGTTTTTGTCTTTGTACAATTTTTGGTTTCTTTTTTTAATAATGTCAATATTATTGGTGTATCATATATTCTTTGATTATTTTCTAAAAGTTAATGTTTTACCTACTTGCTCTCTTTTAGGCAAGAGACAACCACGTTCATGGAGATCCTTTTTATTGTATGGGCCACCCGGATGTGGAAAGTCTTACTTGGCCAAGGCTGTTGCAAACGAAGCTGATTCTTCTACCTTTTTCAGGTATAATATGATTAATATACATCGTCACATATTTAACCATTTTATTTGCGTGTTTGAAATTTCTGCTCAAATATGTGTTTTATGTGCGAGCTATAGGGAGCATCCACTATTGCTGCTGCTAGTCATATCTTGCAGTTATCACATATATTTTGATTGTGTTAAACATGAGTTCCTTTTACAAGCGTACTTCTTTTCTTAAAATTTTTACAACTTCACATTGCATATTCCTGCGTCTAGTGATGAGCATGTTGTGTCAATTTATTACTGATATGCGTGTGTGTGTGTTTTTCTGCATGTATTTACATGTTGCTTCTTTGTTGAATTTATTTTCTTCGTATTTTTCATATAATTGGCTAAGAAGTTGGCATGTGTTACCAGTTTTTTTTTTATTCTGTTTACCCAATAGTGTCTCTTCATTGGACCTGGTTTCTAAGCCAATGGATGAAAGAGAAAAGCTAGTTTCAAACCTTTTCCAAATGGCTCGTGAAAGTGCTCCTTCGATCATTTTTATTGATAAAATAGATTCTTTATGTGGCCAACATGAAGGAGGCAATGAGAGTGAAGCTTCTAGACATTTCAAAACAGAACTGCTTGCGCAGATGCAGGTATTTGTTTGTACGGCAAGAACTTTATATTTTTTGTTGCCTAAATTTTTCTTTTTAAATTATGTTACCTACTTGCATCTGTATTACTTTCCAGTAAATCATTTACGTATATTAACAAAAAGAAAAAAACTTTCCAGCTAATTGTCGATGTGCGAAAGTGATTTCACATAATGGTTATAGAGTCCATTTGAGGCAAGAAGATAGGCATCATAAAATGGTCCATCACTTATCATATCATGTAAATTTTTATTAATACCTTTTTATCATCAATTTATTTCTAGCATAGTTTAGTGTTGTAAAGATTGTGTAATAATTACAGCGTTGTAGCTCATAGATTGATGAAGGATTTACATACATCTTTGTATGATATTCTTGGTCTATGCTTATAAGTTGTTACCATTTCACCTCATCATCCTGATTATCACTCGGATGTTAGGTTTCATTTTTGGGCTCATAATGTCTGTTAAGTTGCCTACATTGAACTTTTGTTGCTATTTATTTACGAAATTGGGGACTCTTGAGTACTTTCACTTGTATTTGGCTGTTTCATATGTTGTGCTTACCTTTGTCACAAGTCAAGCTTTATTGTGTAAAACCTGGCTTTCCATGATCTCATGAGCCAAGTGTGAGCCTGAAGTGGTTTAGTTTACCAAGTTTGGGCAGAGTTCAACTGGGCTTGGCTTGTTTAATGCTCGGCTAGTTTCCATTGTCTTTTTTATTGTAGCTTTAATTGTTGCTGGCCGTATACTCTCTGGTCAGACTTGGGATTATTCCAAAGTTACAATTAGGCCAAGTTTAGTGTAGACAGAACTGAGTTTATGAACTTGTAGTGGAAATTGAAGTCAAGAGTTCTAGTCCAGGATTGAGAAATGAAAGGATTAACTGTAGGCGACTCAGTTATGCATTTCTTAAAACTATGGCTTATTCAAGAAGAAACTTATTAAAGGAGGGTGTATTAAATTAACTTAAGGGAAATATTTCTAGTCATTTTTGGTTTTAACTATGTTATAATAATTATTGTGGTACTTATTGGCGGTTTACTATTTTAAAGCATAATTATGGTTTAAACTCAGACCATCTAGTCTTCTTTGTTTCTTTTGTCCTTTGAACTCCTCTTTTTTCTTTTTTTTAAAAGGATATTTTTAAGTTATCATTCTTCCCTTGTACTATTTTCCTATGGATGTGGATGGTCAAGCTTTATTCTGAAATTGGTCAGTTTTACGTAATTCTAGCCCTCAAGCTAAAGAATTCCTCTATGATATTGCTTAAAGATTATGGTACTTATTATTGAGGTTTCGAAATGTATACCGGTAATAAAGTTTGGTTACTTTGTCTTGTTCTTTGAAGAGCATTTTGGTGCCTCCAAATAATAGAGAAGTTAATAGTGAAAATATCATAAGCTGTCACAATAACAATTTTTCAAGCCATGCTATAAATTTTCCAGAATGGTTTGATAAATTCTGAATTTTGAAGTGACAGGACATTTTATTTGTGATGCTTTAGGGTGTAGGGCACAACGATCAGAAAGTTCTCATTCTTGCAGCGACGAATACTCCTTATGCTCTAGATGAGGTAAAGGGGAACATGAGAAGTTTGCTTTTTGTAATTGTTTCTTGAATAATTTGAACTATTATGTGTCTGAGCATTACTAATTGCAGGCCATCCGACAGTGTTTTGACAAGCGTATATACATTCCTCTACCATATGATCAGGCCCGAAAGCACATGTTCAGAGTAACGGACACCATAATTGAATTTTTTTTCCTTCAGTAAAACAAGAGAAGAAAAGATCATCTGGTTATATGAGCATTATTTTTCATGTTCCAGAAAACTTTATGATGTTTGTTTAACCTTTATAGGTGCATTTAGATGGTACTCCTCACAATTTAGAAGAAAGTGATTTTGAAAGCTTAGCTTTCTGGACAGAGGGCTTTTCAGGTTCAGATATTTCTGTTTGTGTAAGTTTGCTGCATACATGAAGATACTTAGTATTTTATGATTTAAATTTTAGTCCAAGTTGTCTTTTATTTTATAAATATTGTGAGGGAAGTCAATTGCAAATAACTAACCACAGTGACAGTGCCCCTTATATTGTTTTCTTGAATTTGGTAGTTTAAAGGTGCCATGCTTGAACCTGTTCGTAAAACACGAGATGCAATGTTCTTTGTGAATAATTCTAGTGATATTTGGGTTCCATGTGGACCAGAGCAGCCAGGTGCTGTTCAAATTACCATGCTGGAGCTGGCAGCACAAGGACATGCTTCAAAGGTATCGGTAGATAGTTTAGATATGAATATCAGTTACCTTTTTTCACTGCTCGCTTTTAGTTTTCTGTTCTTCTCTGCCAAGAGCCTTGTACCTTAGTGGTAACTCTATGGATCATTTGTCAAACCCAAAATCACTACGGAACCAGTTTGCAATTGAATTGACTTCAAATTTAATTTAATTTAAATCAATGTCTTTGCAATTCAATTTTTTTTTTTTTTTAATATTCGCAATTCAATTATTTGTTTGGACTAGATTTAAGTTGAATTGGAAGTCTTTAGTTTTTTGTGAATTATTGAGGATATTATTATGGGTTTTTTTTTTTTTTTTAATTCTTAATTAAATAGAAACTGGAAAGATGAGCGAAGTTGATGGGATTTGGTCCTTTGTTGGCTAGTTCACATGAATTCATGAATCGTGTTAGAAGTTGTGACTCCCAAAACATGTATTGAATCAAATTCAATTCATTAATCCATGATATGGGCTCAATTTCTATTCACTTTGGCCTCACAGGTTACCAAATGCCGTGAATGATCTCTAAAACAAGTTACGACAAAACATAGGTACAGTTCCTTTGGTACAATACAATAGGTACTCCAATTAAATTCAAACAGATAACTGAATTGAATTTGATTCTCCTTGAGAAATATAATATTGTTCGTACTGTATTGGTCAATGTAGATGTGTTTGAGTTTTATTAGACAAACCTGATATACTGCACCTTAGGAATTGGATCTTAAGATATGCATTTCTCTACAAAGTAACCAAATGGTTGTTTCTGATTAACACCCATGCAGATCCTTCCACCCCCTATTTCAAATGCAGATTTTATGACGGTGCTTGCAAGACAGAGGCCTGCAGTGAGTAAATCTGACCTTGATGTCCATGAGAGATTCACGAAGGAGTTTGGAGAGGAAGGTTGAATAATTTGACAAAATTTTATCACGTTGATCCACGCACTAGTTGTGAGAACATTGGTGTGATTTGTATATATTTATGTATCAGTGCTAGGTCCAGTGAATTGTATCCTTTATATTAAGCTTCTTCACATGGGGAAGGTGACTTGACTTCCCTGTTTCTGTATTCTGAAGGAAATACTGAGGTTTGATACTTTTGGAATTACTTGTCCCAAATTGTGTAAAGAACAGTTTCAGAATTATGACCCTAGAATGTGAACATGAGGCATATGTGATGCTGATTGCCTTTGATGTTTGGTCCTCTTGTATTTGCATACAATTTTCTGATTTAAAAGTGTATTGATCTTAAGGTTTGATCTAAAGCATTTGCTATGGCTGCTGGAAAATGTTGTTCAGTAGGATGGATGGAGGGTGCCATATAACCAGTCCGCAAATGTAGAAATTTAATGAATTCTTCTACCATTTGCCTTACATCCAAATGTTCCATCATTTTTCAAGGGGCTACGTTTGCTGTTAATCTATGAACTGTCCAGTCTATTTTCAGTTTTTCACAGCCTCAATGATCTATACTTGTCCTTAATCTAGTTTTTCTTTGTGTTTATACAGGTTTTTAACTCAAGCAATATCACTCTTCCTCCCATTACAGTTAGTCAGTCATAATGAAATACACAAACCATCTTTTTAAGGCTTAAAATTCTAGACATCAAACTTCCAAATATTTCACATCTTAAGTTCTTCGCGAGTCTGAAAAACATTAATGATGAGATCAAGTATACAGTCTTTAGCCGGTTATGAACAAACGAAAGTACAGAGCTCGTCATTAATAAATGACAATTATATAATGATATGTCTTGTATGCTAATTTATGGATTCTACAGAAACTGCATTTCGAATTGCAATATGTAATCCTACAGTTGGCATATTCTTTATACTTTCTGATATGATCCAATAGCTTACTTACAATTACCGGACAAGATGCTCTTCCTTAAGTATGTAATACTCCTCACTAATGTATTATAATATACTTTGGTTGAAACTTGAATGTCATATTTGACTCTTTCATTCTCAAAACAGCATAAGCCGGCCAAAAGTCAAAAGAGTTCATATGGAAGCTTTCAAAATTGTTAAACACATACAATCATATTTGTATCATCCGAGTATCTCAGCTTATATGAAAACTTAAAACAAAGAAGCATCATGCTGGCATTTGAACTAGTATTGCTTTGGCTATAAAAAGGGGTTGAATTATTTTGCACAAGCATTAACGTTTCCCTTTTTTCAGCTACTGCAATCTTGCAATTTTAACATAAATCATGAGACTAGTTAAAGTTCTCACTATTCTGTTCTTCATTAGATTTGCTTTCGTGCATGCAACTGCTACCGATGCAAAGGTAGGGGATGAGGGAGATAGACAATGTAATAGTTTAGTAAGAGTTAGTACTAAGAGTTCGAGCCCTTTTTCCTATTATGAAAGGAGGCTCTTGTTTTACATTATGAAAATGCCTTAACCTTCAAGAGTGCATTTTCTTTCACAATAAAGAATTAATTACCAAATGTGCTAGTCATATACTATACGAAACACACAAGAATGCTGATGTGGAATTATGGATCACATCCTCTTTTATATCCTTCAATCCTCTAATTGTAGTTGTCCATATTGAGACTTCCCCTTTCAATTTCCTTTTTCTTTTTAACTAAAAGAAAACAATTTCTAATATTTGTCAACATTATGAATATTACAGGCATAGCTGCCTTTATCAGTTCTAAAAAAACCTGTGTTCCAGGCCCTTCTCTCTCTCTCCATCCACTCCCCCCTCCCCCCCAATTTTTTTTTTTCCAAGAGCCTCTTGTTCCAGCCCCAAAAGAAAAAAAAAAGAAAAAAAAAATTGAATACAGCATGCATGGGATAACCATGAAATCTAATAATGCTCCTTTTTAAGAAATTTGAGTGGTGTGAGAATGAAGTACTCTACATTAGCAATGCTGGCACTGTTCAGGCATATGGTTCTTTAACTAACACAGGTTTCTTTTACTTTTTTAAAAAATTATTTTTATTTCCTTTTCCTTGTAATTTGCAGCATTACATAGTTTACATGGGGGAACACTCTCACCCCACTTCGGAATCTGTGGTTAGAGCCAACCATGATTACTTGCTTCAGTTACAGGAAGGTAAGGACTATAAGGAGCTAATACTACTACATATTTATTTCCATTATGAGACATCAAATAACAAGATCATAGGAAAACTACAGATTTTCATAACCGAGTATTGTCATAGTACTAACATAATTAATTTCAGTTTTGATGGAGCAAAACAATCGGCAATTCACCATTATAGTAAAAGCTTCAGAGGCTTCTCAGCTATGCTCACACCAGAGCAAGCACAACAACTTGCAGGTACCTGATTTTATATATTTATTCATTTGTTTGTTTTTGGTAAAACAAAGTGAAATACATGATCCAACACTGATCATTACATCCACAATGGAGGTAAAATAGAATCTCTCCAAATTCAAATGCATCTTCACCCCTCTTTCAAAATTTGAACATTTTCTTGGGGGGTTTAAGTACAGTTTAACGCATGGTCAGCAATAATAAGCATCAAAAGCCATTGGTGATAGCATAGATATGCTCTAATTGAATTCCTCTTACATCTGCTGCAGATAAAGATTTGGTCGTTTCCGTGTTTCAGAGCAAGATGAATAAGCTCCACACAACACATTCCTGGGAATTTCTAGGAATAGATTCTCAACAACAATATAATCAAATGCCAATGGAATCAACTTCAAATATCATTGTTGGTGTAATTGATACAGGTAAAGATCCATATCTTAATTTCTCATTAAATTCTTCTTTTATTTTATTACAAACATAGAATTCACATTGTATCTTTCAGGAATTTGGCCTGAATCAAAGAGCTTCAATGATAAAGGATTGGGTCCTGTACCCGAGAAACTCAAGGGAGAATGTGTTACTGGTGAACATTTTAGATTGGCCAACTGCATCAGGTACCAAACATTTTAAACACTAAAGAATCCACTTCCATGATTGACACACCACATTCTCACTGAATTAGAACAACCACAAGGTTTAGCATTTAAACCAACCAATTCCATTGTATATCTGGTACAACCATACAGCTATTATATGAATGCAAACTTACCATGGGGCTTACATAGTCATTTGGGTTGGAATTTTCAGGAAGATTATAGGTGCCAGGTTCTATTCGAAAGGGTTTGAAGCAGAGTCTGGGCCTCTTGAATCTTTTAACCTCCCTTTCTTCCGGTCAGCTCGAGATGGTGATGGGCATGGAACTCACACTGCCTCAACAATAGCTGGATCCATAGTAGCTAATGTCAGCCTATTTGGTATGGCCAGAGGTACTGCAAGAGGTGGTGCACCAAGTGCCAGACTTGCCATCTACAATGCTTGTTGGTTTGAAATGTGCAGTGAAGCTGACATTCTTTCTGCCCTGGATGATGCCATTAGTGATGGTGTTGATATACTTTCCATTTCTATTGGCCCTGATCCTCCCCGGCCTAGTTATTTTGAAAATGCAATCTCGATTGGAGCTTTCCATGCATTCCAAAGAGGAATTCTAGTATCTGCTTCAGCCGGAAACTCAGCTTTCCCAGGTACTGCAACCAATGTTGCTCCTTGGATTCTTACTGTTGCTGCAAGCTCAGTGGACAGGGAATTCCATTCAATTGTTTATCTTGGAAATTCAAAAGTTCTAAAGGTAAATTTGGTATATTCCACCCCACCTCTTTATCAAATATAAAGTTATATAGGAAAGATTTTTATTTAAAATGGAAATTCCGTGCTCTCAGGGTTTCTCTTTAAACCCAATCAAGATGGAAACTTATTATGGTTTGATAGCTGGGAGTGCTGCAGCTGCTCCTGGAGTTACAGCAAAGAATGCCAGGTATCTTCTGTGTTTGATGGGAAAATAACAGTTTCTCTATTATTTAGTTTCTACTCAGCTGTGGTCAATCTATTAAAATCAATTCAGTTACATTTTATGCAAATTCAAATTCTATCAATATGGAAGTCTTGTACATATTTTTTATTTTCTTCCTAAATTATATGAATTTTTTTTTTCTTAAGCATCTTAATGTTCATACTAAAATGATTTTTTGACAAGTAATAAGGAAATTTAAAAAAAAAAAAAAAAATTATTATCCTAAACTAAGACTTTCCAATTTTGTAGTCATAAGCATCATATAGTTTAATCATCTTGTATACATATTTTCTGATTTCATGATGCTCAACCAACCCAACAACTCTAAATTGCCATCCCATCATTGATCTATTTGTTTTAAAAGCTTTGGTTCCTTTCCTTTCTGTATCAGCTTTTGCAAGAACAATACGCTAGACCAAACCCTAGTTAAGGGGAAAATCGTGGTGTGCACGATTGAAACCTTTACTGATAACCGAAGAGAAAAAAGCATTTTTTTAAGACAGGCTGGTGCTGTTGGATTGATACTCATTGATCCATCTATCAAAGATGTTGGCTTTCAGTTCGTCATCCCAGGCACTTTAATCGGTCAAGAAGAAGCAGAAGAGCTTCAAGCATACATGATTTCAGAAAAGTGAGTTTTTCAAGCTTTGTATGCTAAAAACATTTGTCAATGAAAGAATGGAAAAGCTCCAAAATAAATGCAACTGAAAATTAATTAAACATGGATTCACTATTTAAAAAATAATAATAATTCAATAGTTCAAGTTGATTGCAACTACTTCTGTCATTACAGGAATCCAGTTGGTAAAATCTCCCCAACTATAACAGTTCTGAACATCAAACCTGCACCAGAGATGGTTGTATTTTCTTCCATGGGGCCAAATATTATAATTCCAGACATTATTAAGGTAAGTTTATTTAGTCTTCTCAATGTATACTTGTGCACATTCACTCAAAATACTTCAAGAAACAAAAGATTATGCCAACATGATGGGAAAAAAGGGATAGAAATAATGCAATATCTTGACCACCATACGTAGATAAAGAAAAGTTAACTCCATAAACTCTTACCGAAAGATGCATAATTTCTATTGCAGCCAGATATTACAGGACCTGGATTGAATATTTTGGCAGCATGGTCTCCAGTAGCAACTACAGCAACTGCTGAACGATCTGTTGATTATAACATAATCTCCGGCACGTCAATGTCTTGCCCACATGTTTCTGCAGTTGCAGCAATTGTAAAATCGTACCAACCTTCCTGGAGTCCAGCAGCCATAATGTCAGCAATAATGACAACAGGTAAGTTGTTTTACACTATAATGTCAGATAATTACAAATTTACTTATGTTTCTGATTGTACAAAATCTATGGATTACCACAGCAATGGTCCTAGATAACACTCAACATGCAATTGGAAGAGATCCAAATGGAACTCTGACCACGCCTTTTGACTATGGATCTGGACACATTAGCCCCACTGGAGCATTAAATTCGGGACTTGTGTATGATTTCAACTCCCATGACATCATCAATTTTCTATGTAGCACTGGAGCAAGCCCTGCACAATTGAAGAACCTTACAGGGGAACTAGTACACTGCAAGAACCCTCTTACACCTTCCTACAATTTTAATTACCCTTCAATTGGTGTTGCCAATATGAACAGAAGTTTATCACTTTATAGAACAGTCACATATTATGGTAAAGATCCAACAGTATATGTTGCATCTATTGATTACCCAACTGGTGTTGAAGTCAAAGTTACACCTGCTAAACTGAAGTTTACAAAGGTCGGGGAAAAGATGTCTTTCAGGGTTGATTTCATCCCCTTCAAGAACAGCAATGGGAGCTTTGTGTTTGGGCCCTTGACATGGAGCAATGGTATCCATAGGGTCAGGAGTCCTATTGGTCTCAATGTGGTTTCTGTGTAGGAACAAGCGATCAACTACATATGTTCGCAATATTGATTTTATTTTAGTCATTATCTCATCCATTGCTCTTGCTACATATATCCAAAAATATGGTATGATCCTTCTATCTAAAATAGTTTGCTCTTTCAGCTATGAAGTTCGATTTCAGCTACTTTTAGATTTTAAAGTATGTGAAGAGGTATAGTTCTGTTGTGTAATGTGAGAAAAGAACATGTCAGTTCTTATAGCCATGGTTTCATATGGGATAATCTTGGTTTTGAAGAGGGTTTAAGATGGAGACAGGCTTCATTCAGGAAGAGAGAGAGAGAGAGAGAGAGAGAGAGAGGCAAAATGTAAAGCAACTGGCATGGAAGTTTTAAATTCACAAAAACAAGGTTTATGAGCAAGTAACTTAGAATTTATACTCTCACATCTTTGTAGCTAAATGTCAAGAATATTATGTGGAATGACTATAAAGTTTCCAAAACCATTTGAGGCTTCATACTTCCATTCATGATACCCTCAAATCATAACATGAAATATGAAGTTTACCTCATCACTTTGCCCACAAGAAATGGTAATTGTTAAGAAACATCTGCCAAGAGCCTTGTTGCTTAGTGGCACTTCCCGGTTCTCCCATGGAGGAGAACCTAGATTCAAATCTCCCCCCCCCCCCCCCCTTCTGGTGGGTTGTAAGCAAAAATAAAAAATGTTAGAAACATCTTGTCATTGAGGAAACAAGATGCACATTTATGAAGACCATGGAAGTGAAACAGGGTTAACTACATTTAGTTCCTCAAATCATTGGGGAAAAGATGTCTTGCAGGGTTAACTACATTTATGAACCTAGATTCAAATCCTCCCCCCCCCCCCCCCTCTCTTCTGGTGGGTTATAAGAAAAAAAAATGTTAGAAACATCTTGTCATTGTGGAAACATCAACAGTATGCATCATTGCCTTTGCACTTATGAACATATTCCTGCCAACATTATTAGGGCAATGTAAAAGTTACAGATTACATTCCATGTATCCGCAGCATTGGCAGTCAAAATACATGTGATGTAGGACAAATAGGAGAATTTACTTGTGTGCTTGTGGTGGGTTAAGTTTTAGAACTTTTGGAAAGAAGGGTTAGGGTTCAGGGATGCCTAGGGTTTGTAGGGAAGAAAAAAGAATTGATTTAGGGTTACAAAGAGTTAAGAAGAAACATAAATCAATTATGCATACAATCTGAGAACAACAGCATGAACAGTTCATATGAATAGTGAAAACATACCAAAAAGGACAGAAAGAGATGTGAAAAGAGGAAAAGAACAATAAGGCCAACACGTCTCAATACTCAAAACACTAAATCTTTTATTGATTAACTCCCCCTTCTTTGAGTACAATAACACACTTAGATATACTAATAATAGAACTAGGACTTTACTTTGAATAGTAAAAAAAATCCTAATTGAATTGAATCAAAGCTCATGCATAAAGACTCATAAACTAAATAAGACTTATTAATAAAATAAAATCCAAGGCCCACAACTATCGCCCATGCCCAACAATTAAAAAATTACTAAAATTTCCTTGACCCTAGAAAAACCATATAAAACATAAAATAAAATACTAATAACCTAATTAACTACCATGGGCTCTTATTCTTGGGGTTTGCCTTAACCTTAAGTTTCCAAAGGGGATACTTTTTTTTTCCCACTAACCACGCTATGGTAGCATCTTCAGCATGAAGTAATCCAAATAACAAAAGAAAAGACTGCTTAGCTTAGATAAATAAAAGGAAAAGAAGAGGGTAAGGTAACTTTTGGTAATCACCTACAATAAATACTGAAGACCATGGAAGTGAAACAGGGTTAACTACATTTAGTTCCTCAAATCAATATAACTCCCATTAATCCTACGCCCTATAATCTCAAAAGTATGCATGTGAAGAGATTATCTAGCATTATCCTTTTCCATACTTTTGAAAAGATATATATTTGATTCTTTAAGTTGACATATTGACCAAATTACACTTAGAAAATCCATTAAATAGAATCATATGAAAGGGACCATTCCCAAGTACTTGAAGGTAATTGCCACATGTCTCAAACCAATGTGTTAGCACTTAGCATCAGAATGGAAAAAAGTACCTTCAGACAATTAAAAAGAGTGAAGATATCAACCTCCTGCCATAATGACACAAAAAGTTTCAAAGTATCCACTCATGTAGTTATCCTTCATACATTTTTAAAGCTTGATATATGAACTTCTTCTTTAATGTGAACGAGCATCAAATTCACAATCACTAAAAGAATCTACTCTAGGATATATCAATTATATTGCTTCATAAGCCTTGACATTTCTAACGTTTAGGATATTAATTCTTGTGCTACTCTTTGCAATGTGAGCGTGTAGAAGTTATGTGGCTCCTTTGCTTAAGAATTGTCTTGTTGATGTGAGAAACCCTTGGAAAATTTCAGGTAGAACCCATTTCCCAAATGTATTGTCACCAATAGTCCCCACATGTGCATAAACCTCCTTTAAAGTGGTGGAATCGGTTTGAGTCTCTGACAACAATTTCTCTGGCTTCAAACATTGATATTAACTTAATAACAGTGTGACAGTCTCCACAGACCCTAAGGTTCTTCACAATCTGGATAGGAGTTCCTGGAGGTGCAGCAATTAATCCAAAAGCAATGGCCAGTCTCTCACTGTGCTGAGAAAGGATGGTTTCTTTGTGTTCCTCTTCAACATCATGAAGCACATAATTTGTATCAGGCTGATATCCGGCATCCTTCAGCCGAATACTTAATTCTTCAAGTTTAGAGTAAATAAGATCTGACGAGGGATGTGAAAGATCACCAGCCAAGAATGAGTAAGTCTTGTTCTTAACTTCAATCCAGCTGTACCCAGCTTCCTTTTTCACATTTCTCTCATCCATCAACTTCCTCACCTTAGCTCTCTCTTGCCAATTTCCTGTAGCAGCATAAATATTAGATAGTAAGACATATGCAGCTGAGTCTTGCGGCTGAAGTGAAATGAGCTTTTCTGCTGCAAGTTTTCCTAACTCTACATTGCGGTGAACACGGCAAGCAGCCAAGAGAGTTCGCCACACAGTTGCACCTGCAGGGAATGGCATCCCATTTATGACATCCATGGCCTTTTCGAGCAGTCCTGCTCGACTATATAGATCAACCATGCAAGAATAATGCTCCATTGTTGGATCAATGTCGTGATCTTTGACCATCATGTTGAAGTATCTTTGGCCTTCATCCACTAAACCTGCATGAGTACATGCAGAAATCACTCCAATGAATGTTATGTCATCCATTTCCAAGTTTCTTCTTCTCATTTCCTCAAATATCTCAAGAGCCTTCTTCCCATGACCATGTTGTGCATATCCAGAGATCATTGAGTTCCATGAAACTAAGTCTCTCTCACCTTGCCTCTTGAAAACTGTATTTGCACTTTCAATATTTCCTCTCTTGGCATACATGGTTACAAGAGCACTACCTACACATAAAGCATTATTTAATCCTGATTTGATTGAGCAAGCATGGAATTGTTTCCCCTGCTCTATCGCTGCAGAAGGTGCAGCACAGGCATTAACGATACTACAGAAGGTAAACTCATTTGGTTTGACACCCTCTTTTGCCAACCAGAGATAAATTTTAACAGCTCCCTCTGTGTCTTCTCTTTGAGCATATCCAGCTACCATTGCTGACCATGCCACAATGTCCTTCTTGTCAATCAATTCAAATACTTTTGCAGCTTCATCAATGCAGCCCATCTTAACATAAGCATCTAAAAGTGCAGTTCCTACTGAAGATGATTTCTCATAATTAGTTTTAATGACTTGTGCATGTAGTTGGAAAGTAGAAATGGCAGGTTGAGCCGTAAGGATGGTAGAATAAGTGAAATGGTTGGGTCTAACACCTTCCCTGTTCATTTGGCAAAATAAATTCACTGCCTGCCTTGTTCCACCATTCTGTAAGTACCCACTGATCATGGCCGTCCATGACACAACATTCTGAACCCCATGCATCATAGAAAACAGTTGAAATGCACCATCCATAACACTGCACTTACTGTAAGCTACCATAAGTGCCGTTCTAATATTGTGATCAAAGCAATACCCATTTTTCAAAACCTGACAATGAAGCTGTCTAGCAAAACCTAATTCTTTAAGGTTAGCACATAGTTTAATCATGGTAGCAAATATCATCTGTGTAAGCATTACACCTGCAAGTCGCATTTGATAAAACATTTCAAAAGCTTCCAAGTCAAGTCCATTTGTAACACAGCCTGCAACCATACCGTTCCACGAAACCTCATCCCTCTTCTCCATACTATCAAACACAGCTCTAGCATCTCTAACCAACCCTGACTTTGAATACATATTAATTAAAGAATTGCACACAAACACGGTAGACTCAAAACCATTCTTTATTACCATTGTGTGGACTTGAATTCCCTTCTTAACCATACCATCGTCCGCCAAAGCTCCAAAAACAGTTGCAAAAGTAAAAGGGTTAGGCTTAATACCCTCGCCTTGCATTAAAAAGAATAATTCTAAGGCCAAATCGTTCAACCCGTTCCGTACATAACCGGAGAGCAATGAAGTCCAAGACACCACATTTCTCTCACCCATCTCATCAAAAACTCTCCTCCCATCTCCAACATTCTCAGTTTTCATGTACATATCAACAAGAGCAGTCCCAACACTAACATCCTCCACAAACCCAGATTTTATACATTGACAATGCACCTGCCTGCCCACGTTTTGATCAAACAAGCATCCACAGACCTTCAACACACACGACATGGTCGATCCATCAACAGGTAAACCCGAATGATGAAGACCCACAAAGATATTGAGAGCCTCTTGGTTACAATGAGTGCGAGAGTACTCGAAAAGCAAGTGATTATAGTTTGAAAGGTCTTTCTGGGTACTTTTGTCGAACGGGTGGTGTGCATGGTGAACGAAGCTGGAATCTGAAGTCCAAGGGTCAAAGGCAATGGCATTGGCATGGGAATCAGACAGAAGATTAGTGTGGTATGTGAAATGAAAGAGTTTGAGTGTGTTCAGTGTTTGCTTTGTGAGCGTCCTTAAAGAGGAACACAGAGTCATGCTATAAATAATAGCATACGTGCTAGAATCTTATATTATAGCAGGTGGGTTGACTGGGTTCTTTTTTAAGGTTTAAAGTACTTCACATTTTAAGGTTGCCAAACCTTTCGAAGAAGAAAGCAACTTCTACCTCTGAAGTCTGTCACTGTAAGTCACTTGTCTTTTTCTTTTTTTCTTTTTTTTTTTTGAGTTTTTTGCTAAATATTTGTTATTTTAGGCTCCGTTTGATTAGACTGAAAAAATATATATTTTTAAATACTTTTTCTATTTTTAGGTGTTTGGTGTTGAAAATGATGGTTAACACGAAAACATTTTTAAAGTTGAGGGTAAAATAACCCCTTTGACACGTAAATTGGTTTATGTCTTTCCAACTTTGTAAAACAATTTTTAGAAAATATCTCAATCTCTTTTTCTCTCTCTTACCCCAATCCCCCACCCCACCCATCATCGCCATGACCCAATCGCAACCACTAGCCCCACCACTGGCATGCCACCTCTCTCTCTCTCTCTCTCTCTCTCCAACTTACAATTGTTGGCGATCTACCACAACCCACCTGTTACCTAGCCACCATCTTGAGACCACCACAACCCACCCTTAAAGACCTTTATCTCTCTTTCTCTTGCTCTTGATCTAACTCACCCACCCAACATTGCCGCAACTAGAATGGAGACCCCTTGCGAATTTAAATTTTGTGTTGAGATGATTTTTTTTTTTTTTTTTACATACATGAAAATGTTTTCCGGTGCATTTTCAAAAACATAATCAAACACCTGCAAATATTTTCACTTGAAAATATTTTTCAATCGGAAATTGTTTTTAGTTGAAACATTCACAAACTAAGCTATAAAACATTTTTTAACCAATGATGGTGCAAAACAAATTTTACAACTTTTTTCCACAACATCTAGGTGACAAGTTATAATTAGTAAAATATCATTTTTTTACATGGAACCACTATTGACATATTATTATTGTAAATCAATCACAACATACAACCTCATAAATGAATTTATTGTGGATATATTTACAATAAACTTATAGTTTTCGCTTTATAATGATAGCTATATATCATCAAGCTAAGACAATAATTGGTTTAATGTATGTGAGATTTGAAACCAAGTTACTTATTTGAGAACAATAAACTTTATCAATTGAATTATTTGGACACGACATAAATATGATATGATTTAAACTTATTACTTATGCTACATGATACTTGCTCTTTACCATCATCCCAAAACACTAAATGGATTTCAAGGTTAGTAGATCCAAACCTAGGCCTCTAATTTAACGACAACAAACTTTATTATTTGAGCTAGCTAAATCCTCATCATTTATACAATATATAATAATGGAAGATTAACAAATAATTTTGCTAATCTTTTGTTGGCCATTGGATTTTTCATTTAGTTTTTTTTTTTTTTTAATATATATATCTTATTTTGCATACATCATTTTTTTAACTTCACATTTTCAAAGTGCAAGTATATTTTAATCAACTTTCAACAAAACAATTAACAAAAAGTCAAATAAGTTAATCCCTCTGTTTTGGCAGCTCTAAGCAAGCGCATGCCACTGCCGTTGGGACCTCTAGAAGCCGAAGCAAAAGCCATGCATGAAGCAGTCTCCTTTGCCAAAGATATTGGACTCCAAGACGTCATCTTTGAGACAAACTCAACCACTATTTTAAATGCTCTAAATGATATATCCACGGCACCTACCAGCATAGACAACGTCATATGAGACACTCATCACAGTTTGCAAGCTTTTCGAAAGTCACAGGTATAGCATGTCAAGCGACTTGGAAATAGGCCAGCACACACTTTGGCACATCATGCCAAAGGAATTGATGATTTTGTTACTTGGATTGAGGAAACTCCACCATGTATTGAAGCTTTCGTTTTTCAGGATGCTTTATCCATTACATAATAAAATACACATATTTCTCATCAAAAAAAAAAAAAAAAAAATTACATACGTCACATGAGTGACATGTTCCTAGTTAATGCTTATTCAATCTTGGCTTCTATATTCCTTACCTCTCCTCTACCCCTCCGTCTCTTTTTTTTTTTTTTTTTTACTCTCTTTTTTCTCCCTATAATGTCTTACATTATTGTTACCCTCCGGTCCCCCAATTCGTCCTCTATTTTTTCTTTCTTTTTATTTTATTTATTTTTGCTATTACTTCTATACACAATTCTCTCACACTCTCTCCCATTCATTTTTTGTTTTGCCACTACATTGACAATCAACCCCCACAAGCTTTTAAAATCCACAAAAAAAAAAAAAAAAAAAAAAAAAAAAAAAAAAAAATTTCAAATGTTCTTTTAGAGGTTTTAAGTGAATGTTTTGCCACTACTTTGACCATCACCACCACAAGCCTTAAAAAAAGAAAATCAACTTTTCTTTAGACGTTTTAAGTACTTTGTAAGTTTAGTGAATAATTTTTTTATTAACTTTTTTTCCCCCATGTTATACTCTATTTTTTTCTTTTTTGGGACAAAACGTTATACTCTAATTTTGATTGTGTTTCTAAATGTCATTTTCAATAATTTATTTTTGGTTGATTTGAGTTATTTTTTATGGTTATTATTATGTTTAAAATCATAAAATGTGAATAAAAATAACAATTGTTATGTAATATCAATTTGTATAAAATAAATTATACTCGATTAGTTTAATTTTGGAGGTAGGGAGGAGTTGGGCCTTAGCCCACTTCTCAATAATCCAAAGAAGCTCGTAGCCCACTGCCACATTTCAAACCCAAACCCAAGCCCCAGCCACGATGCAGATGAAACATGCCCAAAGCCCACAGTAATAAGTCCAACCATTCTCACCCCAAATCAAACGCTCATCACAGATAGCACCGGCAAACAGAAGCAGCAACAATCCCTTGAATGATCTTTTTCTTTTAGCTCTTTCACTTGTCTCTTTAGATTTACAACCACCAAAATGGGGAGGCCAGCGTCGACGATCGAAATCCCTGATAAACGACACCGTTCTGACCGTGATAACGGCCGTTACTCTCCAGATTCCGATAACTCCTTCGACTACAGCAGGCGCCACCACCGTCGTAGCCCTAATTATGACGCCTACGACCGCTATTACGACAACCACGACCGCCGCCACCACAACTACAACCACAACCAACAACGCAGCTCTAGCCCAAACCCTAGGTCCAGCAAAGCCCAAGACTCTTTGCCCAAGCGATTTGGACGCGATTCCCGTAACGGAAACCGGTCCGAGTCCGAGTCCGATGAGGAATTGAAGGGGCTGAACCCTGAGGAGTACCGGAGGCTCAAGAGGCAGAAGATGAGAAGAGCGCTCACTCGTTGTATTTGGAATTGCACGCCGAGTCCGCCTAGGAATGAGAACGATAACGATAACGAGAAGGCCGACGAGATCTCTGACAAGTACGGTGGAGAAGACGAGTTAATCGGCGGCGAAAAGAGCGATTCAAGCTCGAAAGAGAAGGCGAAGGTGAGTAGTCGGAAAGGAAAATCGGAAAGTCAGTCTAATTCCGAGTCTGAATCGGAATCGGAAACCGATGATTCGCGGTCGAAGCGGAAGAGGAAGAGGAAGAGTTCGATTTCCAAGAGTAGAAAATACGAATCTGATGAGAGCGACAGCGAGAGTGAATCGGATGAAGAAGAGGAAGAAGAGAGAAAACAAAGAAAGAAATCGAAGGCGAGTAGTAGGAATCGGAGCCGCCAAAAGAGTAGCAAAAGAAGCAGTAGAAGAAAAGGGAGTAGTAGTAGGAGAAAGAGCAGGTACAGCAATTCCGATGAGAGTGATGATTCCGATGCTAGCCATCGAGTAAGGTCGAAGAAGAAGCGGAGTCGGAGTAGGAATCTCTCGGAGACAGAGAAGGACATTGAGGTTTCCAATTCGGAGGGTTCCGAAGTTGAAAAGAGTATGGTTGCTGCGGCAGCAATGGCGATAGATGATGAGGAGATGAAAGCTGAAAGCATTGCGGAGGCATTGAACTTTAAGGAGATTTTTGAGGCACAGAAGAAGCCGGCTTTGGATAGCGAACCAGTGGTTGGGCCAATGCCCTTGCCTCGAGCCGAAGGGCATATCAGTTATGGTGGCGCTCTTAGGCCCGGAGAAGGTGATGCCATTGCGCAGTATGTGCAGCAAGGGAAGCGTATTCCGCGGAGAGGAGAAGTGGGTTTGTCCGCAGATGAGATTCAGAAGTTCGAGGGTCTTGGTTATGTGATGAGCGGTAGCAGGCACCAGAGGATGAATGCTATTCGTATTAGGAAGGAAAACCAAGTTTATAGTGCTGAGGATAAGAGGGCGTTGGCTATGTTTAATTATGAAGAGAAGGCCAAGCGTGAGCACAAGGTTATGGCTGATTTGCAGAGATTGGTGCAGCGCCATATAGGGCAGGATGTCGGTCCTAATCATGATCCCTTCAGTGCAACGAAGCCTGCAGATACTGCTGATGCTTGATTTTTATGTATGTGATTGCTACCTGTATTGGTTTGATCTCATGTCCTTATATTTTCTTGTAAACTAAATACTTTTGCTTGTTTACCAAAATGCTACTCTTAGCAATGTTTCATTGATGCTTTGAAGTAATTAGTCAGTACATTTGTCCTTCCAGCACATAGATTGTTTGTTTTGGGTTTATGGTCAAATTGAGGGTCGTATTGTCTTCTCCCAGTACTGCTATAATCATCATCTTCTTCAGTAGGAAGAGGTCTGTATTGAACATGTCATGAGATCATAATTTGACTCCATGTTATATTGATATAGGTGGTAACTCCAATTTTCATCCTTGCTCCTATTTAAGATGATAGATTCATTCAGATTGTCAAGTCATATGTAAATTCTAGTGGAAGATAGGGAAGCAATGCAAGTTTGCCAATCTGTACAAGTAAGCATATCTAGTTAACTACTGCATGATACATGAGTTTAGGTGGATCCATTCCTCCACCTATATATTCGTTATAAAAAAAAAAAAAAAAAACTAAGTTTTATATATTTTAAAGTTGCTTTATTACAGATTGTTATGACAAACATTCATATTATGCTAAATATACTCTTGATGCTTTCAAAATAATATCAGGCCTTAGAGCAAATCCTACAAAAAGTGAAATGGGAAGTTAGAAGGAGAATTGAAGGGAATGGCTATTTTACTAATTCTGCCCAAAACAGAGTTTTGTGTTGTGTATGGGGAATTTCTTTAGATGTTCTTAAATCCTCTTCTTCTTAATTCCTTTCCCTTGTTGTGGCTAAGTGATTGTTTTCCTTGTATGAGTTAGTTATGGTGTTCACTGGTGTTCCAGTTTTGCTATTAGGTGCTGTTACTTGAACTTTGTACCCATTTCATTTGATGCAACATTCATATTGTGCTTCTTTTATTTCCTGAGGGGTTTTACAGCTTGCTGGAATAAAAATGGTAGATTTAGGTTCCATGCTTCCACTTTTTGTTTTTCTTGCTAAATATTTCTTCCACTTTTTGGCAAATAAATGGGGCAACACACTTACGTAAAATAATTATTATAAAAATAAATATATAGTACTTATCAAAAAAAAAAAATATATATATATATATTTATAGTGCAACACCTTCTTGTACAGGAAAGTGGAGATGACCAGTAACTATTAAAAGCATTAGAAATGTTTTAGCAGCCATGTTAATGTTTTGAACAAATAACTTAAGTGAATTGAGCATTTTGACATTTGTATAAGAGTTTGTTTGAATCTAAAAACGAATTTGTTTATATTATAGGGTCCGGCTCCCCTCCAGTCTTGAAATCTCCTGTTCTCTCCCATTTTAAAACTGATGGACACATGGCAAAAATAAAATCCAAAGGTTACAAAGATGCCACGCCAAATACAACTTTTTTCTTACCTAAGAAGTCTGACCACCCTCTTTCTCTCTCTCCCCAACAAGCCTTTCCTCTCTTATTTGCCTCTCTTCTTCTCCATCACCACCACCACTTGAGCATCATAGGCACCGAAATCAGAGCTTGCCAGAGAAGAAGGGTAAAACAGGATAGTGGATTAGGAAATTAAAAAAAGCAAAAGATCTTTGTGACCTTATGGGAAGCCAAGCAAGCTATACTGTGAGAGGGAGGTAGGTGTGCAGTTTGCCATTGTTGTCTTTAACTCCACCTTCTCTTGGACAGAAGCCAATGGCATTGCGGCTAAGCACACCACTCAAGTCCTTGTCCAACATGCCAAGAATGATATAAATTCCCCAAGCACAGACTCACATCTTGTCCATTTTGGGTTATTTTTTTAATAATTTATTCTCTCTGATCAAATTGTATTTCTTGTTTCTTTTCTGGTTGTGGAAATTTTTGATTTTGTGAAAACTTTTGAATTGTTCTTTTCAATTAGATGTTAATGTTATGACTGATTTTGTGGTAACATTGGCAGTGGGTATTATTTATATTAAAAAGATCTTTTGCTCTTTTTAATCTCCTAATCCATTGTCTTGTTTTACCCTTCCTTCCTAGTAAGCTTTGATTTCGGTGCCTATGATGCTCAGGTGGCGGTGGTGATGGAGAAGAAGAGAGAGGCAAATAAGAGAGGAAAGTCTTGTTGGGGAGAAAGAGAGAGAGGGTGGTCAGACTTCTTAGGTGAGAAAAAAGTTGTATTTGGCATGGCATCTTTGTAATTTGTGGATTTTATTTTTGCCACGTGTCCTTCGTCAGTTTTAAAATGGGAGAGAACGGGAGACTTCAAGACTGGAGGGGAGCCAGACCCTATATTATAAAGAACCTATTTTTGCATCCACGCTTGCTTTATTATTTGAGAAATTCTATGTCCACAACACTCACAGCAAATCCTAAGTAGTAGGTTGTTATTGGCTGTTATAGGTGGGCAAAAAAGTAATTTAAATGATGAATTTAAATTAGAACCAATAGCAACTTACTACCTATGATTTGTTGTGAAAGTGTTGTGGAAAATGTTGTGGACGTAGCTCTTCTTTTATTATTTATTTAATTCATTTCCAACATTTTGTTGCTAGGTGTCAACTTTGGGCATTATTTCTGACAGGATTTTCCGTGATTGCTAGTTAGCTCGTTAATTTTGCACTTGGTAGTAGTCACAGACTCACGGTAGTCATTACTCTTACTAATATGATTTTGTATTCTTATGCAAAGGTTTGAGCATCCTCTGCTAGTGTATGATTTTTCTTAAAAAGGTAAAAAAAGACCACCCTTCCCTCTTATTTTCCTTCTTGAAGCATGCACATGTCAATTAATTCTCATGTGTTCTTTGCTCTGCTTGAAGTTGTTTCTGTTTTTATACTGGATTTCAATAATTTTGGATATGTTTAGGAGATGGGAACCTTATATTTTTGTTGAAGTCTCTCAGTTTTTACATCAATGAGAATAGTTCTTTCATTTAGAATCCACATAATTGGAAAGTTGATGTGATATCTACTAGTCTATATAAAAAGTGAGAATGGAGGTTTGAATGGTGATATGTTGAGAAAATTTTTGTCGAGTAAATGCACCGTTTCTAGTAAACGCATTTTGGCTGGGTTGTTATAAGGGCTATTATTACGTTATTACTTTTAGGTCTTTGAAGGGTTGTAACTTGTAAGACATTTTTGGGTCTTTTTGTAATGATACCAAAGAGGAAGACCTGTGACTGTGAGACACACAGAGGGACCGAAAGAGAGAGAGAGGCGTGCTCAACCTGCTTGGTATTGTCTTCTCTCTATTTGTACGGTTGAGAGGGAGAGAGAGGCGTGTATACCTCAATCAACAAGAGACCAGAAGAGAGGGAAGCAAGATGCATAACTACTCCTATCCCAATTGCTTTGCTGCTTTTTGCTTTCAACATCCTTTTGATTGCCAACAATCTCTCTCACATCTAAATCCATAATCCATCATTATTCTTCCTTCTATATTATCTAAATCCATAATCCATCATTTTTTTTACCATCATGGGCACCTGCACCATCAATAAACTAGCACTGACAGTGATTATGAGTCAAAAGTCGTGAAGGATTCAGTGAGAGAGACTATTCTCGCCGTTTGCGGCTTTCCCTGAAATTTACTTTACTTTAAAGAGGGAGCAAATTCTTTCTCTCAATCTATTATTCTTTGACTTCAAGTTTCTGTGTTTTGCTGGTTTCCTTGGAATTGAAAGAAGGAGAATTAGAGTTTGGTGGAGAATTGGAATCCATCGCGTTGGTGGAGATACTGAGCAAAACGTATATGTTTTTGTTGTGTCGTCATAGTCATCATGATAGGTTTTTTGTTTTCCCCCCAAAGAGTTGTTGTGAAATTTTAAAGTATTTACAAGTGTACGAACCGTACCAAAGTATAGTTTGATAAGAACGAGGTCGAACCCACAGGGACTTGAATGAACGTAAAAAAATTAATCAAATCTTAACCAAATTAATTCTAATCTAGTTTAATAAAAATTGGTTGTTTGCAAATAAATATACTAAGTAAATAATTAAACTAAGCAAAGATATAATATAAAGCAGTTAAGAGATGTAAACAATTTAGAGAAATGAATTAAGGTTTTGGAATACGCCTTGTTAATTCTTATCAACATATATTTGCGATTATTAATTTTTCCCAATCACTATATGATAATCTAAAAATCAATCTTGCTACCATGGAGAATATTATCATTAAAACTTCTATTTAAATATCTAAAGCATGCTCTTCTTTGATTTCTAAGTATAAAATCAAATCATCAATTGTATCTGTAGCCAAACAAATCACAAGAGATATCCAATTTTAAAATCAAGAAATAAAAAACCAAGCATTCAATTAATTAAGACAAATCCTAAATCATGAGAAAAACATGATTGAACTCATATTTACAATCCCATCTTAGTCAATTGATATGAAGCAAGAACAATTTAAATCATTAAAGAACAACTATTATGGGAAAAATCAAATCACATAAATATTACTGATAATTCTTAATAAGGTTTCATCCTCAGCCCTAATTATAAATTTAGCTACTCGTTGTAATTGAAATAAAAAACAAGAATAAAATACTAAACATTAAACTAGACAAATAAAATAGAGAAAGAAATAGTCATAATGCTATCATGGAGAAAAGCTACAGGAGAAAAGCTACAGAGAAGCCACATGCGGCACTGCTTCTTGCTCCAATTTTCTGTTTTGCATCCCAGCCCTAGCACTAGCCTCAACCTCCTCTGAATTTTGCTCTAAAGAGCTTTTAAATAGGTCAATGAATCTTATTACAAGTTGAATTCTCGTTAAGAGAAAATTTCAAATTTTTAGGCTTCACTTAACCGACGATTTTGGCCTATTTAACGTCATAATTCGGACTTTTTGTAAACTACAAAATTGTAGCCCTTTAAGTTAACTTTCCAGCCCAACTTGAATCATCTCATTTGGACATCTGAGCCGAAAGTTATGCCAAAAATACTAACTGATGTGCAGGCTGGAATCCTAATCCGAATTAGGATTGGAGGAAATTTTTGCATTTGAAATTGGAGTTTTTGACAGTGCAAACATATATTTTTGTGAAAAATGCCCAAATGGGCCTTTTTTTTTGTTCTTTGTAGTGATGTTTTTGATGTGTTTGGATTTGGTTAGCTTCTTGTCATGGCAATGGCTATGAGATTTAAAGCATATTTGCAGCTTTCTGTCAGTTCATAAGGAGATTCTTTTGTTCAGTTTAATTTATATATCTTTGTGTGTGTGGCCAAATTTTTATGACAGCCCATCTATGGCAATTAAATCAGCATCCTCGAAGATATAACATCTAATATATATATTATTTATTGGATATGATTTAATTGGATTGAGTTTTGATTTTAACATGATTTGTTGATATCCTTATTCTAGATAAAAAAATTAAAAGCATTAATGTTTGCTTTGATGAAATATCTATGAGAATGTTGATTTATTTGTGGGTTTGATGATATATCTTGAAGGACGCTGAGTTATTTGTGGTTATAGTGGAGGTTTTGGATAATTAATCTGGTGTGAAAGGCCTTGCAGATCTAATCAAGACAAGTGCTGTTCACATTGCTGATTTTCATAGCATGTTGACTTGCTATCGGATTTGTCATTTCTTTCCACTGGTATCCTTTCCCTTTGCAACTTTTGTGTGTGTGTGTTTTTTATGATTATTTTTTATCAATGAAATAGCTCCGTTAAAAATATTATTAGAATTTAATAATTTATTGCCACATTATTACCTCTTGCAATAACTAAATAAGACATTAGTTATTATCAAATTGAAATCATTCATGTAGATGACAGTTTTGGTAGAAATCTTATTGTAGACAACTTATTTTTAGAACATTTGCTCTTAACAATGATTTGTTACTACCTGTTGTTAGACTCCATAGTAACAATTAATTCTAAAGTCACCTTGATAGAGTTATTACTTGCAATTGTGTATACGTCCGCTAATAATTTTTACGTTGCCTACCATTAAATCTTTTCCATCACATTTTACATATTTAGATCACATAAATTTTTTAGTTCTTCATACAATTACAGCTTGAGTGTATGCCTTTTTGGCTACTTCTGTGAGTCGCTGTATAAAACTTGATTTCGATGTTATTGTGATCCTTAGCTTATAAGATACATGTTAATTTATTCTACTTAATGTTTCTATTAGATCCATGATTGATGCCTTGTTGCTTTTCCTGGAACTGATATTTTCTACTTTTGGTCCGGCTTAACTATTAGTGTTCACTCTTGTTACACTGCTTTTGGTTGTGATGTCGCTAAATGTATTATTGAAGGTTCTTCTCTTAGATTAGCCTCCTGATTTCTTTTCTCTTTGTTTTCTGTTAGTGCTTTTCTGTGTTCATCATCATGAACACCTTGTATGTTTCTTTCTTCTTTTTTCATCAATAATAGTACTCATATTACCTATAAAAAAAATATGTGTAATTGAAGGTTGAGTTTATGAAAAATGGTAGTGTGGGGAATATGAAATCTGGCAGAGGTGGCGTGATATAAATAAAGTTTATATCAAAACTCTTTGATTATGCAAATAGAGTTTTCTGTTTTTGCAATAAAGTTTCCTCTTTTACCAAAACAAAAAGATTAGGTAAACAGAGAAGGTTGTCCTAAAAATGATGCGATAACCATAGAAATGATTCACTTTTGGTCAATGTTATTATATTGCAAATGATTCACTTTTGTTCAATGTCATTATATTGCAATTCACATATACTATGTAAATTTTGATATGAAATTACATTTGACAAAATGTACCATATTTATCTTAATATAATAGTAATACCTTTTTCATGACCTAAGCACGTGCCCTGCACGTGACACCAACACTAGTTTTAAATCAGCTCATATTTTAGCTTCTTGGTCTAAATGTAACAGATTTGGAGTATGTTTTGCTCTTGGCGCTGTTCCTGCTGAGTTTTCTAATGTTATTCTCCAGTAGCAAGCCCACTCTTGTTGATGTACTCCTTTCTTTTTCAATAAATCCGTTTAGTTGTTAGATTTGTGCTAGTGGACTCTCTTCGATTGGTTTTGGTGTTGGGGTCTTTCGGATTGTTCTACTATTATTGATTTTCTTTTGTCTCTTAGAATAGGTTTTTAATTCCTTCATTTCTCTTTGTTTCTATGTTGTTCTTTGTTCACTACTCATGAACTCTGTGTATCTTTTCTTCTCTTCTTTTTTAATAATATTACTTTCCTACCTATCAAAAAAAAAGTCCTTTAAGTTGTTTATCAAAAAAAAGAAAATAAGATAAACCTGTTGAAGCAATGATTTACCATTTATTCTACAACAACAGTAATGTCTTTTTATTTTTAGTTTTTTGGGTTAACGTGGGTGTTCAAAACTCTTCGAACATATAACTATTCTCTTAGATGTATGTAATCCTCTCGTCTCACCCGCACCAAGTAATTACATGTAGGATTCCTTGGGAATGGTCTGAAGATGCTGGCTATGAATTTGTAACAGGCAGAAAGAGCATTGTATCTTTTCATTTTTATTTTCTGATTCGTACGAAGGTCCCTCCTAGGGTGACATTCTTTTCATGGTTTGGTGCCTAGGGTAAGATTTTAACTTTAGATAATCTTCAGAAGCAGAAAATTATTGTGATAGATTGGTGTTGTATGTGCAAAAGGTGTGGGGAATTCATGGATCACATTTTTCTTCATTGTCATATAGCATATGAGTTGTGAATAGTGGTGTTTAGCTTGTTTGGTATTCGTTGGGTTATGCCGCAAAGGGTCTTTGAGTTGTTTACTTCTTAGTTGGGAAATTTCAGCCGGCATCACAATATAGCTTTGTGGAGGTTTGTGCCGCATTGCATTATGTGTTGTATTTGGCAGGAATCAAATGTTTAGATGTTTCTCTCTCACTGCCATCCTTATTTTCTTTTCATATTTTCTCATATATTTCATCATGCCATCAAAGCTACACCATGTCTTTTCTAACATGGCATAGAATTACATTTTCTTTTTCTAATTAGAAATGCTACAATCCATGGCACGTTATGATGGTAATAGTATAGAACAATTCTTGTATATATAATGCAACAAGGACAAAGGGAAAGATGACACTAAAATAAACGACAATGCCTGATCGAATCCATCAGGTCTTAGAGCATGCACTATGGATTCGGACGATCACATATACTGCAAACTTGCTCAATATTAAAGCCTTTTGAAACCAACATTTCCTTAATGTTAACACACAACTAAACAAACAGTTGAATTGTTTGTACTGTTTTATCTTTTATGATCCACTCCATTGAGAATAAGAATAAGTTGTAAATTTTGTTTCTTGTAAATATCAATAAAAAAAACATATAAACATAAATATTGGTTCTTTTAAAAAAAAATATTCCAGTTTTTATTTATTTATTAATATTACAAACTCAAAATTTCTTAATTGAAAATAGCTTTTAACTCTTTTAATGTGGTCAATGATTTAATTTTTTTTTAACATGTTATGTTATATTATAGCAATATCTCCTAACAAATGTGCTGAAAATTATATATGTGGGGGTATTTTTTGCGCAAGGCATGCTTTGTGCAACGTCCTCGGCTTAATTTACGATCCCACATCGAAAGAATCTCCCTCCCCCTTAGGCCTTATAAGGCTTGCGCTGAAGGAGTAAGGGTACCACTAGTTATTAATAACTAGTGGTACCCTTACTCCTTCAGCGCAAGCCTTATAAGGCCTAAGGGGGAGGGAGATTCTTTCGATGTGGGATCGTAAATTAAGCCGAGGACGTTGCACAAAGCATGCCTTGCGCAAAAAATACCCCCACAATATATATATATATATATATATGTGTGTGTGTGTGTATATGTATGTATATATATAAATAATCTTTTACAATGCTATATGTTTTTTAAAGTTTTTTTGCAATTAGCTATCAAATTGGAATTAAAATCTAAAATCATACATTGGTATTTTTAAATTAATTCAAATAATAATGTTATAAAACATCTTTATAAAATCAAGGCACACATAGAACATTTAAAATTTTTTGAGTATATGATCATAATGTCAATACTTCTAAGTTAATTAATATTTTCATTTTACTTTTAAGTATTCAAATAAATTTTTTTATGACTTATGTAGTGTAACGAATTAGTACACCCCAGTCCAAAGCACGCAAGACCCGGGCCCAATAAGTCCACTGCAATATGTATTTGTAGAGAGTGGGCTTAAGAATTAGATTCGAATGGTGAGGGCTTCGTTTTTCCTATTCTCAAAGATAAACTAAGAAGCAGATTAAAAGGCCCGAAGCACACCAAAATAACTTGGAATAATTCTGTTTTATTTAGGTCCGAGGAGGAATCCTTTTATTGTGTTGTTCATGTTATAAATCTTCCTTTTTCCTTTTGTTTTTCTCTCTCTTCTCTTTCTAAAAAATCCCGTCCCCACTCCAATGGAGGAGGAATGACATTATATAATCATATTCTAAGTATCCTATCCTTACACTTGTCATTCATCTAAGGTGCCCCTTGATACTTATCCCACCAGATCTTTTCTTTGGCCTCCCTGTGAGAGGTCATAGTCTTGGTAGCACTGTTCAGAGGTCTTCTCCACATAAATGCGGCCAGAAAAGTAGTTGCAGGGTATTTAATGTGGTGGTAGCAGCTTTTCTTCAGATATTTTCGGGGATCTTTTCCTTCCCAGTAAGCTCACCGAGTTTGTTTCTGTCATAAGGGATTCCAGGAAGATTACTTTAGCCACTGGGATTCTTCCTTGAACCGAAAACTTTATATCCGAGGACTATACCCTCCTCGGACGGAATCGCCGGTCCTATGTGCGAATCTTTCGAAAGTAGAATGCTTTGATAGCTGCCACATTGCTCAGCCCATGAGACCTCCTCGGACCAAGCCCACGGCCCAAGATGCGTGAATCTTGGTTATTTGTCCCCACAACTTATATTTATATTAATCTTTTAAACATATATAATGAGTATTATTAATTATTTTTATTTATTTATTTACTTGTTTGAAATATATATTTATAGTCAGCTTAAATTACGAAGTTCCTTTTGTATAATAATTATTATACTTACTCTAATACTAGGCTAAAAAATAAATTGAAACCAAGCACAAGAAAAGAATTTATAATTTACATTTAGATTATATTTTTATGTTAATCAAATATCTTGTTTAAAAAATTAATTTTTCTTAAACATTTTTGCACTTAATTTTTTCTTAAGTATTTTATCTTAATCTTTCCCCCTAACCAAAATCCTAGCCCCTCCTAGATGTGGTTTACTCTAGGCCTAGGTTTAAGGCCCCATTATTAGAAGGCCTAAGAAACTGTGTTATGATATTATGTTTTTTTAATAGTTGGGTTGTTCGCACTTTTCCCCATTTCAAAAAACGCCTCCAAAATATTAGACTAATAGAAATCCAACTCTTTTAAAAGTTTGAATTGTTTTAAAAAAATGTTATAAGTATGTCGAATCATTATTAATAGTCTATTTTCCCTAATAGCTTAAGATTTTAATTTTTGTTAACTAATCTCTCACATGGTATATTCTATTATAAAGTGTTCAAAGTTGCAATTGTGCTTTTAATAAATTACATTTTATTGTTTTACACTTTCAAATTTATTTTATTTATGTGATATAATAATTATATATTATACAATAACTCTTTTATTTGGTAATAATGTTTAGAAGTCAATTGAGAGAGAGTGAGAGAGAGAGAGAGAGAGTTATTTAATCTTGTTAGAAGCAATATAAAAAAAAATTAACAAATTTTTTTATGGGAAAACATCAAACTTTATTTAGAATGAAAAACAACAATTACATTATAGAGAAGAGCTTGAACAACAATATAGATGACAACTTTACAAATGAAGTAGAAATTCATAAAAAAATAGATAGAAGAAAACGAGATAATACACAGTGAAAATTCTTATGCGTTCAAACTTCAAATATGTAATATAATAATTCATATTAATAAAAAGTAATTGTTTCTCCCAATGCATGTATATCTTGTTTCTACGTCTTTAAAAAAAAAATTATAGTGAATAATATCCTATCAAGGTTGATAATCATAAACATCATAAAAAGATAGGTGAATTATCTATTACCAATAAAAATGAGATAAGATCAAAATTAAACACAAAAATTTAATTAATACAGTAAATTTTATATTAAAAAAAGATTTTTAAATAAAAAAATTAATAATATAAAAAATTATACAAATATATTTTTTGTCTCAATTTTTTTTCAAACAGTTTAACTCTTAGTTTTTTTTTGGAACTAAGTTAGTTTTAGCACTATAAATAAAGTTATTGCAAAAATAAGCAGCTTTCAAACACAATTTTCCTCTTAAAATAAAGTGAGAAAAAAAGAAAAAGAAAAAGAAAAAGACATTGTTCCCCAAAGGCCAAAAAAAAAAAAAAAAAAAAAAAAAAACCTAAAATTCACTGTCCTCACTCCTCAGTCTCTTTTGCACTTTACTCTTGTTTTTCGTATCTATAAAGACTTTGCAACATTCTACTAGATTTGACCGTTAAAAAGGAAGTTATACCTTGATCTTCTCCAGCGCCCAACTGGAGAGTCACTTTCTATTTGGTAGGGTTTTGTCCCTTTTTTTTTCTGACCCAAACCCTAGGGTTTTGCTTTCTCTCAAATTTTTAGGGTTCCTCTGCTTATTCAAATTAAGGGTTTTCTCTCTCTCCAAAACCCTGAATTTGCATAGCATTTTGAAGGGTTTTCAAGAAACTAGGTCAAAGGCTTTGTCTTGGGTTTTTTTTTTAGCTTCTTTAGTCTTTTCTTTTGGTCCCAAAGCTATAAATTTGGATACCCTTTTCTCTTTCCAAAACCCTGAATTTGCATAGCATTTTGTTGGGTTTTCAAAGAGCTAGGTCAAAGGCTTTGTCTTTGGGGGGCTTTTTGCTTTATGCACTCATCTGGGGTTTTTCTGATATAGCTTCTTTTTAGTCTTTTCTTTTGGTTTCAAAGCTATAAATTTGGATACCCTTTTGGTGGTTTCTCTTGGTTTTTGGTCTTTGGAAACTTATTGGGTTTTCTTCAAATTACTCAATTAAGGGCGTTCTTGCTGTGAAGCTGCGAATTTGGGAGAATTATACTGCAAAAGCCTGTGTTGGGTTTTAGTAGCAAGAAGCAGAGATGATTGCAGAGAAACCCAGTTGGATTAGGCATGAGGGGATGCAAATTTTCTCCATTGATGTCCAGCCTGGAGGGCTTAGGTTTGCTACTGGTGGTGGTGACCACAAGGTATGGCTTTTTATCTGATCCTTTGTTTTTTGTTTAATAGCTGAGAAAATTCAGGAAGAGGGGAATGCTTTGGATTTTGAATTTTAGGTTCTTCATTTGGGATAGGGGACAACAAAAATACATACTTTACTGAGCACAGATTTATTTCTTTTGCTTAAGTAGCAGAGCCTTTCTCATTGTTTCTGCCTTTTTTGTTTCACGAGAGAATTTTTATAAGTTCTTGGTTTGTTTAGTTGCTTAGGAAATCTAGGAAGAGAGGAGACATTCAAACTTTGAGTTTTCATTGTTTGTATTTTAGGACTAAAACATACTAAACTTAGTCCAATACAGTTATTCGGTCTAGCTGGTCTGCTTTTACATATTTTGTGCTTCTTTGGTTGTTGAGGAATTTGGGTTAGGAAAAGAGACATCAGGTTTGAATGTTAAAATATCCTTTTTATGGCATTCAGAAACTGAGAACTCTAACTTGTCTTTGAAGTTATGTTCTCTTTTCCTTGTTTCTCTTCATGTTATCAAACATAGTTGGTATTGTAGACCTTTGGGGGGCTCGTATGGATGTGTTTTGTGTTAATGAAAGTTTTCCAATATTTCAAAACTTGGTGACTGTTTTGGCAATTCCTTAAAGCAGTTGCATCTTTGGTAAGGGTGGTTAAATTGTATGTTGGAGGATATAATACTGGAATAACATATTTGGTGGGGTTAGTGATATTGGAGGTAAAAATGATGATAGTGGTATGAAAGTGGAGGCCAGGGCAAGTGTGTTGGGTGTAGTTTACTCTCTCTTGCCTTACACAATCTCCTAATTGATTCTAAAAGCTTTGATTTTATTGTTTTTTGACTTCTGATTTTTCCTTTTTGAACCTCGTTTTGGTTGTCTAGAAAAGTTGTGGGTCCCAAATGTGTGTATTCTTACCTTATTGGCTTGGAAATTCAGATAACATATTCTAACAAGTACTTCCAGATTGGAGGCCCCACCTGGGGTGCCTCAGCGGGAAGGGAGAGTGCCTGGACTAACTGTTTGAGAGATCTTTTGACATTCTGAAATGTGTGAGAATTGTGCTCCTTCCTTACTAACCACACCAAAAAATATGGCACTAAATTCCAAACTATCGAGGAGTGCTTGTGAAACCAATTCCTCCACCCAAATAATAAGGATGAAACTGTCCTTGGCATTACCCAGTGAACCCCAAACATGGAGAAAACTTCACACCACAAGGCATTAGTAAAATTACAGTGAAGCAATCAATGACTCACTATTTCCCCACTGCACTTACACAAACAACACCAACCCACTAAAGAGAGACCTTCTTATTGGGATTATCAATGAGGATTTTATCCCAAGTGGCAGTACACATAAAAAAGAAACCCTCTTCAGAGATTTAACACGCCATATACTCTTCCAAGGAAAGGGAATACCCCCTGTACCACCAATAGCCTTATAGAACGGGCAAACATCAAAAGTACCAGACCCGTTCAAAGACCATCTCATCCTATCTCCTCCCTCCCCATTAGGTACCTGAGAGTAAATATGGGTAAAAAATGAGGTCTCCAAATCCAGCTCCCAATCATGCACCTCCCTGCGAATTAATCTTGCATAAACTATACACCTAGGGACTTCATCTTGAATTGATCTAGGTAGTCATACATCACTTGAGCAAAGAAATATGGACTTTATGTTGATCCTTGATGCAAACCTATAATGGTTGGAAACTCACTGTGTTACCTCCACTTGTTATCGCACTAGTTGCAGCTCCGTCATACATATTCTTAATCAAATAATTAATTTAGTTTAGGGGTTTTATTAAAGTTTTGTTACTCATAAAAAATCTTATTAATATAGTTTAGAGGAACTCTTTTCTCTTCTAAAATCTACCACATAACTTTTCTAGGTACTCTATCATGTTCTTTCTCTAGGTTAATAACAATCATATGGAGATCTCTAGGCTTCTCTATATTTTTCCATTAGACGTCTAAGTTAGAAAATGGCTTCCATTGTGGATCACCCTGGCATAATATAGATAAGTCCCAGTTTCCAAACAAGGTAATTCTGTTAGACAAGACAAGCCTTAATCCTAACTAATTGGGGGTTGGATTGCCGCTTGGCCCTATCTAAGGGAATGCTTCTAGAAACCTAATCTGCACATCATTCTAAGGCAATGCTTCTAGATCCTTTACCAGAAATATCACATATGTGGGAGGATCTTGCATTGGACCTTTTTGGTCACAGTTACCATGATATTTTTCAATTTAGTGGTTTGCACAACATTATTTATTATGTACTTAAATTTGACAGCTTGCTTCCCTCCCTCCCATTATTGAATGCAGGTTCGTATATGGAACATGAAATCTGTTGGAAAGGACTTGGAAAATGATGAATCCACACACAGGCTTCTTGCCACCCTCCGTGATCACTTCGGTTCTGTCAACTGTGTTAGGTGGGCTAAGCACGGTAGGTATGTTGCATCAGGGTCTGATGATCAGGTGATTTTAGTTCATGAAAGGAAGCCTGGTTCAGGAACCACTGAGTTTGGCAGTGGAGAGCCCCCAGATGTTGAGAACTGGAAAGTTGCAATGACTTTGAGAGGACACACTGCAGATGTGGTAATGAAATTGCTTTTATTAATGTGAGACTATGTCAGCATGCAAAGATAGTATCTTTCATTCTGTGATCTTTTGTTTGAGTTTATCTTGCTGCACGTGTAGTTTTTTTTGTTTGTTTATAGCTTTTGAATTCATTTCTATTACTATTTGTTGATTTTCACTTTAAAGCATGGATTTTTCCACCATGGTGAAAAGAAGGTAAACAAAAGAAAGGACTTTCATTTTTCTGTATGATGAAATGCCACTTATGTTTATTACATGAATATGTTCTCACTGGGTATCATCTAACCTGGGAGTTTTTTTTCCATGCTTAAAGTAGGTGGATCTTAATTGGTCTCCTGATGACTTGGCATTGGCTAGTGGGAGTTTGGACAATACTATACACATCTGGAATATGAACAGTGGCATGTGTACTGCTGTTCTTAGGGGTCACTCTAGCTTGGTTAAAGGCGTTACTTGGGATCCCATTGGCTCCTTCATTGCAAGCCAATCAGACGATAAGACAGTGATTATTTGGCGAACAAGTGATTGGAGCCTTGCTCACAGGACAGATGGTCATTGGACTAAATCAGTATGTTTGTTCATCATTGGTGAATATTTATATGTTCCAGTTTTAATTTCTATTTTTTCTAATGGGATTATGTTCTTTTCAGCTCGGATCTACCTTTTTCAGGCGGCTTGGATGGTCCCCTTGTGGCCATTTTATCACTACCACTCATGGTTACCAGAAGCCTAGGCATTCTGCACCCGTTCTGGAGAGAGGGGAATGGTCTGCGACGTTTGACTTCTTAGGACATAATGCCCCAGTTATTGTGGTGAAGTTTAATCATTCAATGTTCAGAAGGAATTCGACCAATGCTCAGGAAGTGAAATCTGCATCTGTTGGGTGGAGTAATGGGGCTTCTAAGACTGGAGGAAAAGAATCACAGCCATATAATGTTATTGCAATTGGAAGTCAGGACCGCACTATTACTGTTTGGACTACTGCAAGTCCTCGTCCTCTCTTTGTGGCCAAGCATTTCTTTACTCAAAGTGTTGTGGATTTATCTTGGTATGTTTGTACTTCCCAGAAAGTGTGGAACCTATTATGTTAGGTTTGCATATTTATTTTTTGAACTTGATTATTTAATTATTCTTCTTTCTTTGTTCTTCCTCTTTATAATTTTCCATTTTCTCTTTTTGGGAACAGGTCTCCTGATGGATATTCACTTTTTGCCTGTTCCTTGGATGGGTCCGTGGCTACTTTCCATTTTGAGGTGAAAGAACTTGGCCACAGGCTAAGTGATACTGAATTGGATGAGTTAAAAAGAAATCGTTATGGAGATGTGAGAGGTCGACAGGCAAACTTAGCAGAAAGCCCGGCACAGTTATTGCTTGAAGAAGCTTCAGTTAAGCAAACTGCAAGCAAAAAAGTTGTTCCAGACATTCAACAAAAGCAGATACTTGTTAAATCTTCTGTTGATGCAGGGGCTGCAACAAAGACTGAACCTCAAGCTGATGATGGGAAAAAGAGTGCTGGAACTGCTGGTGATGGGTTAAATAAGGTGTCAACTTCTGCCCGGATTTCCAGTCCTGTAAAACAAAGAGAATATAGACGCCCTGATGGCAGAAAGAGGATTATTCCAGAAGCAGTTGGAGTGCCTGTTCAGCAGGAAAATCTTTCTGTCGGGGCTCAGATCCAGGTGCTTGACTTTCCTCTTACGTCGTCTGATCATGGTAAGGATGATAATGGGTTGGTTCCAACTGAGGGTGGCTTTAAAGAAAGTTCTGTCAGGGGGACACTAGGCAGAAGCTCTGATTTAAAGGAGCGTTCAGGGGTCACTGCAAGGGCTACAATTTCTGATAGCCTAATTATTGAGAAAGTTCCAGTTGCTACGGGCAGAGATGGAAGCATCAACGTGGAACAGTCAGGGAACCTTAAGGCTTCTACTTCTTTGTTGCCTGCTTCTAATACATCTCTTTCTATCAGGGTGTTTGATAAGAAAGAAGGATTAGATGCCTTACCAATTTGCTTGGAAGCTCGACCTAGAGAACATGCTGCAAATGATATTGTTGGGGTGGGAAATACATTTATGATGAAAGAAACAGAAATTGTTTGCACTAGGGGGTCTCAAACTCTTTGGTCTGATAGGATCTCAGGGAAAGTCACTGTTTTAGCTGGAAATGCAAACTTCTGGTCAGTTGGATGTGAAGATGGATGCCTACAGGTATGTATTGAAGTTTCAATGTTTTGTTTTGTATTTAGTTTTGAAATGTTCTCAACATTTTATTTAGCTATAATTTAAGGGACTGCATGGTATATTTTGATTATTACTCTTCATGATTGCAATCCAAATCTGTGCATCATTTATTAGGCCCAACTGTTGATTTTTGTTATCTTGAACCACTGAATTAGTTGTATGTTGTTTCTAATGCCTTGTAGATACAAATCTTTCTCTGCCAAACTATTTTGTTATAGGGATCCTTTTAGTTATTATCATTATTTATTAAAAAAAAAAAAAAGAATTTGGCATTGACAAGCTTTTCTAGACATCACCGTTAAATTACTGATTGTCCTGAAAGTTTAAACTATTAGGAAATTGTGAATCTAATTTAACGCTCCCCATTCACACGTGGGCTTAAACTATACTTATTAAGTGGGGCCCAACACTTGAATTTTTTTCATGGGAGGTAATGTGGAGACAGTTTGAACCCATGGCCTCCTACTATGATATTATGTTAAATTACAGATTGTCCTAAAAGTTTAAGCCATTAGGAAATGATGAATTTAATCATTTAACCTAACAATCACTAGTGGGGTCCCTTGGCTGATTGCTGAATTTTGAAATTTTATCAAGGCTATTACAACTGTTTGGTAAATGCTCTATCTGAAAATTTCTGTTGTATAAATTTTAGGAGGAATGTACATGGATACTAAGCTTGGACATAGAAGTTAAACTTGCAATAATTGCTTAGAGATATTATACCATATGCTAATGTCTGTTTTCTTTGGAAAGGTTTACACGAAGTGTGGGAGACGAGCTATGCCAACCATGATGATGGGATCAGCAGCAACATTTATAGATTGTGATGAGTGCTGGAAGCTGTTATTGGTCACGAGGAAAGGATCATTGTATGTTTGGGATCTATATAACCAGAAGTGTCTCCTTCATGACTCATTGGCATCTTTGGTTGCCTTGAACCCTAACTCTTCTGCAAAAGATGCAGGTATCACTAAACTCTTGCCTTTTTATATGACCATGGTTTTATTGTTTATAATAATTACTTGAGAGACCATGTATTGTCCAATTGAGTTTTGGAAATTTTCTTTAATTTCTTGACAACTGTGCCCTCTAATTGGATGACTCTTTGTGTGTCTTTTCATTTAATCACTCTCTCCAGGCACAATCAAAGTTATATCTGCAAAGCTATCAAGGTCCGGTTCTCCTCTGGTTGTTCTGGCCACTCGCCATGCCTTCCTTTTTGATATGAGTCTCATGTGTTGGCTAAGGGTTGCAGATGACTGCTTCCCTGCTTCAAACTTTGCGAGCTCCTGGAATTTGGGTTCAGTTCAGAGTGGCGAGCTGGCTGCATTGCAGGTGGATGTTAGGAAGTATGTGGCAAGAAAGCCTGGTTGGAGCAGGTTTGTACCTTTTTAACATGAATTCATGATGGGTGTTGTACTTAACTGCCATTTGTCAAGAGATGGACCTTAATAATTGGATTTACACTATGTTTGGATGGGTGGATTTTAGGGAGGATGGAAAAATTTGAGGAGAAAATAGGAGAGAAAATGAGAAAGGGTGTTGTTTGGTAAGGAGGGAGGGAAAGGAAAATTTTTGGTGGGACCTAGGCATTTTCCACCCGGGCCCACCTAAAACTTGTCTCTCCAAAATGGAGAGAAAATAGTCTGGGAGGAGTTTTATGGGTAAATGACAAAATTGCCCACTGCACTAATTTCGTCCCATTGTCTTTTTTTTTTCTTCTGCCTGCTTTCTTGGGCATTTGCTCCTTTTAAGGCATTATTTATTATTATTATTATTATTATTATTATTTTCACTTTTTGAGAACGATGCCTACTCTTTTTTTTTTTTAAATCCATTTTTCTTTTGATTTTCTGGGCTATACGTAGTGTCATGTTTTTTTTTTTTTTTTTTTTTTTTTAATTAGACATGATTTTTTTTCTTGGACATAATTTTTATTGTTTAATAAATTTTGGGTGATTGTTTTTTTTTTTTTTTTAATTGCTTGTCATTTTTTTTTTAAATTTTAATTGTGCATCATTTTTTAACAAGGGTATATAAGTAAATTTATACAAACTCACTTTTCCCATTCCTCCACTTTTTCACTTCCAACCAAACAAAAAGGAGGGAAATTAAAATCTTTTCTATCCTCCCACTTTTTTATCCTCCCACCATTTTCTATCCTTCCATTTTTTCACCCCTCCAACCAAACACACCCTTAAAGTCAAAATTTAGGGGTGAAAATTTCTCTTATTTTTAAAGAAGCATAGTACTTGGATTTTATGAAAATTATTAACATGAGTAATAGAATTAAGCTTTATGCCGTGAATAATTACTAATCCATTTTCAAATGGATTCCAGAATGACAACCAGCTCAGTGTTTCTTTCCTTTTCCTTTTTTATTTTGTGGAACATGCTTGGCTTTTAAACATCCTGAATTCTTTAATGAAGTTCTCGTGATTTGTGAATGACAAGTTCTAGATTGATTCACGACTTTCAAAGTACTGAAGAATGTGTTTATGAGCACCTCTTCAGTTCTCTTCTTAGTAATTCATTCTGAAGCCCATAATTAATTTTGGCATGCTGCTCCTACAATTGACTGGTGATTGTTTTTTGTTACAGAGTGACTGATGATGGAGTGCAGACACGCGCTCATTTGGAAGCTCAGTTGGCATCCTCATTGGCTTTGAAGTCCCCTCATGAATATCGGCAGTGCCTCCTGTCATATATACGCTTTCTTGCAAGGTCTACTTCCATCTCCCTTGGTCAATATGTTTCTAATTTTTAGTTTTTCCCGTCTATAATTGACCCTGGTGTAGAGTGATATTCTAGTTCTGCCTGGATAAAAGCTTTTCTCTATGTTTTTGAGATGTCAGTGTTGTTAAATGTGTTGAGTGCACTTAAGCGCAAAGGCCTCCTGGAGCCTAGCGCAAAGCGCAAGTACGCGCTTGATCGATGTGAAGTGCTCATTTAAAAAAAATTTATTAATAAATTAAAAAAAAATTATTAATGGTCGATACAACAATCAAGTGATCAATTAATCCTATAAATTACAATAAAACATTTTATATAATTTATATAATTCTCTTGTGCTTTGCAAAATACTAGTGTGTAGCCCTGTGCATATGCACGAGTATAATTAAAAACAATCACAATAATACATTATTTTTAGAAGTGATTCAAAGTGTTTTTTTTTTAAACCATACATTTCTAAAATATGTAATAGTTTCTCATTATATATATGATTTAGAATTTAATTGGATTTAGACTTTTCGGTTTTTTCGCCCAATAATTCACTTACTACAAAAATAAAAAAAATAAATGGACATGTGGCGGAAAATTGGACTCCAATTGAAATCTAATTTAGAATTTAATTGGATTTGAACTTTTCGATTTTTGCACTCAATAATTCACTTGGCACAAAATTAAAAATTCGTGGAGTTGTCAAATCTCTCCTTCACTCCTTTGCTGCCTGGGTTTTGTTCATATCCTTAGAGAAGCTAATATTAAATGGAACATGTGGCGCGAAATTGAGAATTCAATTAAAATCTAATTGGATTTCCTCTGAGCTTTGTCTATATATATATATATATATGCAACCATGATATTTGATGGCCATGATTACAAAACATGGTTGAATCAAAATAGAAGTATAGAACCAAAACAGCAAAGGCTAAAAAGTACTAGAATGTTAAGTAATGTTATCTTTGCCTAACAAAATATCTTTGCCTAACAAAATCAATGCAAATATGCAATGCCATACTTATCTACATAATCATCATCCTCATTAAGCAAGGGACCATCATCATTGTCATCACAAAATTGTAGCCCTCACCATTTTCATCTCCATCATGAGGAGCATGTTGTGAACTAGAACGTGAACCTGTTACTTGCCCTAGTGGCCCCATTCTTGATCTCAGTGGAGTTGGGGTTGTCTGACTTGAGTGTTTGTTTGTGTGGTTGTAGTCCTAATCCTAAAGGTCTAAAATATCTAAAGAGGTTGGCTTAGGTGTATGGTAGCACACCACACTATTAGTTTTTATATATTAAATCAATGGCTTATATCAAACATATTTAGATCTAATGGCTAAAAATCAAATCAGGATTAAAAAAAAAATACAAAAAGCTCAAAAAAGCGTGCTTTGCGCTTAATAAAAAAGCTCTAAAAAGCATGCTTAAGGCAAGCTTTTGTGAGGGCGCCTTGCTTTAGAGGGAAAAAGCCCCCAAGCCGTTTGAGTGCCATTAATGAACAATCACTATAGGCCAATATACTTGCATTTATCAAACCCAGGCATCAACTGGAGACCCATTTTACATCAACTTATATGACAAATTAGTCTGTAAAATCATCTAAATCCCAATTGTTACCAAATTAAACTGCTATGTTATTCTTCCTGAGGCTATGAACTTTGATGGGCACCAAGTGAATTCACTGGAGGGATCCAGGTTATAGCCAATAGCTCATTGATCATTCCTTCAATTAAAGAATACATGCTCAAGTGAATTGGGCCAGTGAGTGCATCCCCTTCCACTATGTCTTATGCACTCCTGCTCAAACCGAAGCAGCTGCAATTTTGTGGGCTTTAAACTTGGCTAGGTCTAAAAATTAGTGCAATTTCATAATAGAAGGGAATGAACCATTTGACTGGTCTATTTCTATTGTCATTAGTAATGTTTTTGATTTAAATTTGTGTTTTGCTAGTTGTGAGTTTTGCTAAGTTAGAAGATCTCTTTAGCAACTTGTTCTGCTGCTAAATTTTTTGTTGTTTTTAAAGCTAGTTTCTCTTGTAATAATTGCAATCTGCCTCTTGCGGTTCTAAAAACTTGCAGGTGCAATTGTCGTACTACTTTTTACTTATTAATGAAATTGTAGTTTATCAAAAAAAAAAAAAAAATTGCTTGGTGCTAGGGTCATCGGTTAGAATGGTGCCAATTTGTGATTAGCATTCATTTAAATGAAGAACCTATTAAGTTTAAAGTAATTTCGACACATTAATTTGATAAATGACATATAACGCAGTGGAATAACCATAAGTAAAATACATCTATCTCAAAAATAGCATAAGCATGCCTAAGTAAACCCTCAATCCAAAGGCAAAGAAAGAGAAAAACTCTTTGAAGTTTTTATTGATAATAACAAACTTAATACTCGACGTTGTTACAACCTCCAACTTATAAGAAAAATATACACAAACCCTAAACACAAAATTACGCTAGAAAAGGGGAAATTTCCAAAATATAAAAACTTTAAAAAATTACAAAAATTGATGCACTAATAACCCTAGGAAACATCCTTCTCATTTTTTAAAATAGAAAATATCACAAAAAGAAGGGTGAAGCTTGTGTCCAATGCTATTTTGCACTTAACACGATACAATTTGGACAAATGTCAAGTTTTGAATACATGTCAACATCGCAGTTTGTCCAATGCAAAAAAGCACTGGACACAAGCCATATCCCAAAAGAAAATATTACATAAATAACAAAATCACTTAAACATAGACCTAAACAAAGAAATTTGGATGAAAATTGACATAGTCACAAACGGAGGTGATGTGTTTTACTTCCTAAATCGTTTACCTTGCATACCAAATTTCATGCAACTTTGATTTACCTTGCATACCAAACTTCATGCAATTTCGCACTAGTGCTTGGAAATTTCTACTTCTACCATTTTACTATTTGCTCATTTTACATTGGGACTTAGGGCCAGTTTGGGAGTAGAGTAGAGGGTAGTCTCTTGGTTCAAGGAAGGGTATTCCTTCTATATTAGTTCCCTCCGCCTGAATGGAATTCAACCTTTCTTTTTTCTTAGGACCATCAGATGCCGCAAACTTTAGTTTGCATAATCACAAATTTGGGGGTGGGGGTTTCTTTGGACCATTAGATGCTGCAAGATTTAGTTCTATATATATATATATATATATATATGTTTGTGTGCGAGCGCGTTTCGCTTTTAACAACACTCTGTACAGTCTTTCAGATTTGTTCAAGTTGTGTGAATGGATTTTATAAATATATTGCTATAAGCCTATAACTGCTTGTCTTCTTATTCCCCCTCCTCGTCCCTCCTATTGTGGGTCAATAGACTCAATACTTAAACATGGTTTTTTGATTCCTTTTGTTATTATTTCATTTGGTTACTCTCTTGACATTTTATGTTGGACACCAACGTAATTTAACTTGTATAATGCTATTTCTCATTTAATTAATCAGAAAGTGCCAATGAACTCTATTTTCAAATGACATTTCCTCCCTTTGTAAAAGCAAGATGGAGTATGAGGCCATGGGTTTTAAGACCCATCAGGGGCGTGTGTAACCTGCCAATTTTTTTTAATAAAAAAGGTACCATTGCTCCCCATTATTACAGTTGATATGTGCATGGACACGCACATTATGGGCCCTCCTGTTGGATTTTTTGCTGATGTTTCGCTCTTGCTTTTCCTTCTTCTGGTGGCTTCATCATTTGTCTTTGGTTCTTGCTTCTTAAAATTGTTGCTGCCATAGTGGCATATGCATAGGGAGAAATTATGATAGGGTGGTGTCTCATTAAAGTTGAAGTGCCAGACCCATTTTTTATTTGACAATATTATGTATAGATCTAAACTGTTCAAACAAATCTATAAAGCATAAGTGTACAATTTTGAAAATTTCACTAATCTATATTTGTACTTATATTTGTAAGGTGGGTTTTTTTTTTTTTTTTTAGGAAAAAAAAATCAGCTTACAATAAGTAAAAATGAGGCAAAAATTAACCTTTATTTTCTAGTTAAGATAAGTGTTGAATTTTTAATTTTCATTCAATTATCTTTCATATAAGAGATGCTTATTGTATTGAATGGTTTAATTTGCAACAAAAATTCTCCTTTCTGCATAAAAAGGGTTGTGCCCCCCACCCCCCACATCAACTTTGATGAGATGCTGTCCTATTGGTGTTTCTCCCATCTATGTTATATGTACTTGATAGATATGATAGGATTTTAATCTATGGTGTCTGCTTAGTGATGATGATTGTTTTACCATTAAACCAAGACACTAATGGGCTTATTTTGGTGTAGGTGGGATTTTATCTTAGGTCTCTTATTCGAAAAACAAAAGACTTTATCATTTAAACTAACTAACAATATATATATATATATATATTTATATATATAAATACCATTACCTACTATCTTTATATTTTCTTTTGTATTTCTTCTCATTGGTGGTTACTTCGAATTTTTTTCAGTTGAATTAGAGGTTTGTAATGAGGTTTTCAAAAAATTGTTCCTGTGGATGCAATCATCTTATAAGCATAATGCTGCAGTATTACTCCTATAATTTTTTTTGTCTTAAGCATTCTTTATTGAAAGAACAATTGCAGTGCAGCTTGTGCTTTCAATCATAGAAAATGACATATGGGCTCTATTTCTGAGGGGGAATGGTGAACCAGAAGTTTTGTTGTCAGATATTGTCCCGAGTTTATGCCAATTAGTGTTATAAACTGAACGATTGAGAATCCAAATATTAAATAGTCAACTTATTGAGCAAAAATCAATGTAACAGTGCACATAACAACTTTTTTTATTGATTGCAGAGAAGCTGATGAGTCTCGTTTGCGAGAAGTCTGTGAGAGTTTTCTTGGACCTCCTACTGGGATGGCTGAAGATACATCTTCAGATTCAAGGAACCTGGCATGGGATCCTTGTGTACTAGTAAGATTTTTACAACGTCTTACCCATCTTTAATGCTTTACATATACCAAGATGGTAGTACCCTTTTTTCTTGGCCTTTTAGGAAATTACTTGTATGATACATCTGAGATCATACAAATGATTTATAGGAAATTATCCTGCTTATTTTCCCCTATTTTGCATTTACATTGTTTGTCACATTGGATGCACCTATATGTATCTGTGAGACCATACTTTTCATCAACCCAGCATTGCTCTGAGTTTCTTTGTCTCCTTGAATTGAACACCTCATAATTGGAGCCAATGCCTCCATTAGTGAACTGCTTTGATAAATGGCCCCAACATATGCATGATGCATAGAGAATTAGAGACTCTAGAGCAATAGTTGATGATTGTTATGTTTTTAAAGGGTTGGAGTTTCTCTGCAATTGGAAGGCATGATAAAGTATTACACACTCCTACCCCTTTTGCGAGTGTTCAAATATCCAATGGATATTGACTTTCGGTCCATTGTATTTGAATGTGGAATGCATCAGTAGAATGGAGCAGTTGATGTGATGGGAGTGAACTCAATTGCTGTTTTAATTTTATGAGATTGTTCAATTCTACTCTTATTGCTTGGAGATTTTTCAAGTGAAGAGTCGGTCCTTCCCCACCACAGCTCTTTCTTTTTCCAAATATCTGAGATAGGGTTATTTTTTTGGCCTTTTATTTTTTTATTTTTATTTATAAATGTTCTTTTAAATTAAATGAAACTTTTTATTACTTGTTAAAAAAATAATGGAGCTTATCATCACTTAAGTAAAAAATTACTTTTTTTGCATGAAATATACTCTTTTTACATGGATATAGGGTCTATTTGGGATCCACTTATTTTGCTGAAATTGAAAATTTTTTGCTGAAAGTATTATAGATAAAGGTAAAAGTTAGCTAAAATAGTAAAGTAGAATCCATAAATAGTACTAAAAAGTGCAGTGGGACCCATGAATAGTAGTAAAAATAAGCTAAATAGTAAAATAAGCTAGCTTTTTAAGCTGAAGCCAAACACACACACTGAATTTTCTCTTTTTGTTTTTCGTACTCCACATCACATACAAAACCACCTTTTTCTTTTCCTGGCATTTTTTTGGTGCTTTGTAATAGTGAACCTAGCAGCTGCCCAGTACTATACATAGGTTGGTTTAGTGAATTCAGGGTACCTTTGTGCTTTTAAGGAGATGTCAATTAATGTAAGGCCTCTGTTGCAGGGTGAAATCACCATTGCTTTATGGTACAACAAAGAACTAGAATCGTACTCCCTACCTGATCCCAACATCAGTATCTAAAATCTTTCTCTCATGTTTGAATGGCTCAATTACACTGCCCAGTTTCCCCCATGGGGAGGGGGTTCAAATCCCCCCAACCAAAACTTTTAAGCCAAAAAAAAAAAGAAATCTAGGGCTTGTGTAAGTTACTCTTTTGGGTCTTTGCAGGGTCTGAGAAAGCACAAACTCTTAAGAGAGGATATTCTTCCGGCAATGGCATCAAATAGAAAAGTCCAGCGATTGCTTAATGAGTTCATGGATCTCCTTTCTGAATATGAGAACGCTGACAGTAATGTGGACCGGAAAAATCCCTCCCCACCATCATCATCTCCAATAGCAACTAATCAAAGAGAGACTGCACCACCAGTGGTAGATCAGATGGATTCAACCCCCTCAGCAGTAGAGTGTATGGATTCTGGCCCTGCAGCTACATTTCAAAAGAACTCAACCCAGCTAACAAAAGATCAAGCAAAATCTGCTCCAACAACAATAGATCAAGTTAATTCAGATTCACTAGTGACAGATCAAGTTAATGTGGCCCCCCAGGCAAAAGATGCAGGTTCTTGAATTCTGCATCTTTTAGCAGTTGGAGCTAATGTCTGACATAGGAACATACCAACTTTTGCTTTGAGGTTCTTTTTGCCCATTTCAGCTTTTTGTTCCGAGGATATGTGCAGTGTAAACGAGCTCTACAGAATTTACCTGGTCTATTTCCTTTGAGCTCCTCCCTGAAGTTGCACCTGGGTTTGAAACAGATCTAACTTTTGATGCGCCAGAAATTTCAAATTTGCCTTCGCATAGTTGGTTTTCTGCTATTAACTTGGTTGATCTTTTGTCTTGTATAATGTTAGCCATAATGTGAAATAGAATTTCTTTCCAAAGCCCTCATGCCTTACTGGATGAGTTACGTTCTAACATGTATTCATAGTATGGGCCTGATGCACAGATTGAATAAAAATAACTTGCAATGAGTAATTTAATTGATAGTATTTTATCATTGCGGCTTCAGCAAAGCATAAAGTGCAATGATCTGCGCTCATTGGCTATCTATTGAAAGGTGAGACCAATGCCTTTGATTTTTATTTTTTAGTATGCAGCAGAGTTTTGAAACCAATAGAAGATTAGCTAAGAAAAGCTGGAAGCAATTTTGCTCTTTTTTTTCTTTTTCTTTTTTTTTTTTTTTTTTTTTTTTTTTTTTTTTGATGAACAACAAATGAAGATTAGCTAAGAAAAGTTGGAAGCAATTTTGTTTTTGATGAACAAATTTTTATTACGAAGAAAAAAACTCCAAACGGAGAAAACACAACAAAAAGAAAGGAGATTATATAGTAGAAAGAAAATTAGCCTCCACCTTTGATAACATTACCAAAACAAGGGGGGGCAGTTCGTAACATCAAAGGAACCTACAAAATTATTAAGAAGGGACCATCTCGCCAGAGTATGAGCTGTCATATTTGCCTTCCTAGAAAGCCAACAAACTGTTGGATTACGTAGAGACTCTAGTGTTGCAATAGTCTCTTGAGTGATTGTTTTAATCCTCCATGGAACCTCTGGCAATGCTTAGAAATGACTTTAAGCCAAATTTGACAATCTCCTTCAAAAGTGATAGTTGATGAATTCATCTGGTCAGCAAGAGATATAGCCCATCTCAACGCCTCAACTTCAGCCTGGAGAGGGGAGTTGGAGTTTGCTTTATTTGAGCAAGCAAATATCAAGTCCTCTCTCCGGTCTCTAACCACCACAGCTAAAACGGAATAAGAATGGCTCATTGCTGCATCTACATTAATTTTGATAGTGCCTCTAGTTGGTTTGGTTCAGCTAAAAACACATCTCAAAAGTTCATTTCTCTCCTCTGAAAGCTACATGCTGCCTCAAACTAGTATGCTCAATAAGTGCTTTTTCCAATGAGGATTTGATCTCCACAAAGCAAGGGGACCTCCCCTTAAACACCACTTTATTTCTGTATTTCTGAATTTGATTGCACAAGAGGGCTTCAAATAACAATATCTCATTTTCCTCTACTTCCAAATTCAAGATATTGGCTGTACATAGAATGAGCTTCATAAACTGGGAAATAGATGAGAGAATTAAAAAATCCATCCTAATCCCCCATTTGCTTCCAAACCATAAACCTCTAGCCATAGAGCAATTAGAGAAGAGATGGAGAGCAGATTCATCATCGCAACTACATAATGGACAAGAAATTTCAGACAAATCAACAAACCTGCCAATTTTGCTTCTTGTGGGAAGACAATCTGTTGGTATCCTCCATAAAAGCATCTTTAATCTCTCATGAATTCTAGATTTCCAAATGAGTCTTCTGACTCTATCTTGGTGCTGAGAAGGGGAGGAGTATCAATTGAGCCAATAGGCTGATTTAATTGAAAATTTTCTTGAACAAGTTTTGGTCCATACCCATACATCCCTTTGCACAACTGGGGAAATTGGGATACAAATAATAGCAGCAACACTCTCCTCATTGAATAAGGCAAATAGTTTATATTTTTCCCAAGCAGATCCATTGTTTGTTATGAGCTGAGACACCACAATGATGTCATCCAAGTTCGCACTAGCTCTTGGGGATGGGGTGAAATGTGGGGAATCCAGGATCCATGGGTCTTCCCGTACTCTAATAGTGTTGCCATTTCCAACTATTATACAAGCTGCTTTAGCAACTAGTTCTTTAACCCCTTCAATGCTCTTCCACACAAAAGATGGGCTTCTTGAAGTCTTGTGAGTGAGCCAATTTCCCCTTTGTATTTTGCACGCAAGAAATTATGCATGGATAGTTCCTACTTGACAGGACCCTCCAAGCAAGTTTTAAGAGGAGAGCTTGATTAAACTCCAAAAAACTTCTAAATCCTAGCCCTCCCTCTTTGTGAGGCCAGCACATCGAATTCCATGCCATCGGTGTGAGGAAATGTTTGTTTTCTCCTTTAGGCTTCCACCAAAATCTGCGTACCACAGTATTCATTTTGACACAGACTTTTTGGAAATTGAATGGTTGACATGGCATAGGTAGGTATTGCCTGTGCCATTGATTTGATGAGAGTAGCTCTCCTAGACCACGAAAGGTTCTTGCTCTTCCAACATTCCAGCCTACTATCAAGCCTTTCTATCGTTGGGGCGAGATCCTTGCATTTTTTATTTGACAAAAAGAGAGGGACACTAAGGTATTTGGAGTTTTGAGACAGTTTTTTAATACCCTATTTGCATTTTATCTGGTTCAGAAAGAGGTGGGATACACCTTTTGAGGCAAAAATTCCTGGTTTTTCAATACTTATTTCTTGGCCAGACCAATTGCAATATTTTTCCAAGCAGCAGGTGAGGGTTGTCAACTCATCCATTCTAGCATTTCATAATAGCAAAATGTCATCAACATAGCATAATTTGGAAATAGGTGGGGTTGAGCTAGCAACCTTAACTCATCTTAAGTTCCCATTACTTATCTCCCTGTTTATCAACCTCATTAGCACTTCACAGCCAAGAATAAAGAGGTAAGGGGAAATTGGGTCACCTTGCCTTAGTCCTCTCTGGGGAGTGAAGCTTGATACAATACCACAATTCATTAAAAGAGTAAAGTTAATAGTAGATAGGCATTGAAGAACCAAGTTAATGAATTTCTCATTGAAACCAAAAGCCTTCAGCACTGCCTTTCGAAAACTCCATTCCATTTTGTTGTAGGCTTTTATGAAATCTAGCTTAATCCCCAGAAAACTTTTTTTCTTCTTTGTAATACTGAAACTGTGGACCATTTCTTGCGCTAAAACTACATTCTCTGTAATTCCTCTATTAGGAACAAAAGCCACCTGAGCAGGGTCAATCATTCTATTTAGTAGTGGCCTCATCCTATTTACCATTATCTTCGATATTACTTTATAGCAAATGTTGCACAAGCTGATTGGTTTGAAATGATAAAGTTGTGGGTTCCTTTCTTTTTGGGGATCAAGGTGATAAAAGTTTTATTTAATTCCTTCAACATCCACCCATCCCGAAAAAAACTTTGTACTGTCAAGATAACTTGGTTCCCCACAATGTCCCAATAATGCTTGTAAAATAGTTCCGGAAGCCAGTTTGGACCCGGAGCTTTCCAAGAATTAATACTGAAGACGGTTCTTTTAATTTCCTCTGCAAATAGAACCTCACAAAGTTTGCTGTTCTCTTCCTCTGGTACACAGGCCTGGATTAGACCTTCCAAATTGTCTGGAAACTACGGATTGGATGACTGGTAGAGAGATCTGAATTTTTCCTTGAAATAAAGCTGAATGTCTTCCGTATCATTTATCCACTAACCATTGTCCAATTTAATCTCTATGATTCGGTTCTTCCTTTGCCTTTTGAGTGTTGACAAATGGAATAATCTCGTGTTCATGTCTCCCTCCTTAAGCCATAACTCTTTGGATTTTTGCTTTATCATCATCTCTTCTTTGGTTAGCCACTTATCCAATGAGTCCAAATCTTCTGTCTCACACTTCCTGTTCCACTCTATACTCCACTAATAAAAACTTGTCATATGTCCATTAATTTAATTAAAATGCTAGATTTATGCTATTTTCTTAGGGTCAGTTTGGATTCACGTCCACGCTTGCGTTTGGGGCGTTTTTTTTTTTTTTTTTTTTAAACCAGCGTGTTATGTACTGTTCATTGGCCATCAATAGTGAATTTAGGCCAATAAACAGTGCCAAACAGTAATAAACAGTAAAAAGAAATATTTTTTTATTGTTTTCAGTTTTCAGTTTTCAGTTTTCAGCAAAATAAGCTGTATCCAAACGCACACTTATTTCAAAATTTTTATTATTTAAATTTAAATGAGCATTTAATTAAAAGAAAACCCATTCATATTCCCACCGCCATCACCAGTCACCACTAACTTCACTGGAGTGGTTGTCCATCGATGCCATTAACGCCTCTAGTCACTGTCAATTGTTGCCGCCAAGCTAATACCACCGGTCATTGTCCTCTTTAATTTCAAACCAATTTCACTGCTACCGACGAAACCCACCACTTTGTCCCTCTCAAACCCAAGAAAAAAAAATCCACCCAACACTAGAATGAACGTTCTATTAAGGTGTCCCATTCATATTTTTCAAACCTTCAAACCAGCCTTATGGCACTCCAAAATGAATCACTTCAATCCCAAACTCTAAACCCAGAAACAGCTCTTGATTGGACTCACCTTGTACAACAAGCTTATGTGCCAAGGCTTCTTCATTAACATCGATGACAACACATCCTCACTCTGTAAATTGCATTCAGATTCTCAGTGATTGAATAGCAAAGCTTGGAACTTTCCAATCTTTCAGTTCAAAGATTAAAGTTTTCTGGGTTTTTTCAAAAGCTAACTTCGATGTGGAACTTGAGCCGATCACCAGTTTTTTTCATGGGTTTGAGAGGGACAAAATGACTGGAGCCATACCCGGAGGTGTTGATGGTGTCGGCAGGCTCTTGATAGTGGCTTCGAAGAAGGTTGGTGGTGATGAAGGAATATGTTGGGTTTTTTTTTTTTATATTTTTATTTATCTCAGGAAACTGAAATGAGAAAATGGCATAAATCTAGCATTTTACTTAAATAGATAATCATGTGGCAAGTTTTTATTGGTGGAGTATAGAGTGGAACAGGAAGAATGAGACAGAAGATCGGTGGGAATATGAATGGGTTTTCTTTTAATTAAATGCTCATCTAAATTTAAATAATAAAAAATTTGAAATAAGAAAATAGCATAAATCTAGCATTTTAATTTAATTAATGGACATGTGGCAAGTTTTTATTGGTGGAGTATAGAGTGGAACAGAAGTGTGAGACAGAAGATTTGGACTCTCATCCAATTCTAACCTAGTGCAGCCTCATATTCCAGGTTTTCTTTGGTTTTGCTTAATGGTTTTGTAACCATGTTGGTTTATGTAGAAAAACTGACCATGTATTTTTGACATTGGAATTTTGTCAAGGGTCTCAGCTAGATTGACCAACTGGGTTGTTGCAATAACTGATTAAGATTGCAAGATTTATAAAGCCGTTAAAACTAAAAAGTAAAATTGGAAACAGAATGAAAACTCTTTACCTTTTTTTACTAGAAGACACATAATCTATATTTATATATATCTAAAAATTGAAGTGTATCATATATTGTTACTTTTGCCACATCAACATAGCATTTAGGTTCATTTGGGCCACTTCGGTACATTTCAATTGTAAAATCTCTTAGTAAATAACTAAATGAGTTAAATTTAATTATATTGTTCAAACATATTAGTACATGAAGTCATTTAAGCATTTTTTAAATTAATATTAATTAACAATAATTTTTTCTAATAAAGCATCTTATGAATTCTTTATTTAAAATTTTGATAGTAAAAAAAAGAACATTTAAACGTTATCTTTTACTAACTAAAAAATTTACAAAGTGACATGATTAATTTGCTTCACATCAACAACATAATAAACAAATTCATAATTACTTTTCTTTTATAAACATAATTACTTTTTAGTGATATTGTAGTTAGTATAAATTTTACGATATATAAGTCTTATAAATCTATATAATATCTAAAAGTTGAAGCGTATAATTTATTATTAGGAGAAATTACACTATACCACCCTAAACTATACCTCATGTTATACTTTGCACTCTAAACTTTTCGAATGCACGTTTTGCACTCTAAACTATGATCCTTGTTACACTTTGCACCCTGCCGTTAAGTTTGCTATTAACTTGGATGAAAATTCAAAGTTTAGGGTGTAAAGTGTAATAAGGAGTATAATTTAGGGTGGTAAAGTGTAATTTATCTTTTGTTTTTAAAGTATTGAGAAGAGGGGCAATTAGGTCTTTTCACGTGGTGTCATATTTTTCCATCCATGCTAACGGCAAACTTAATGTCGGGGTGCAAAGTATCATAATTTAGGGTACAAATGTCATAATTTAGGATGCAAAAAGTGCATTAAAAAAGTTTAGGGTGCAAAGTGTAACATGAGGTATAGTTTATGGTGGTAAAGTGTAATTTCCCCTTATTATTGTTACGCTCCTTTTGAATCACATCAGCATAGTATTCGGTCCAATTAAGTATATTTTGGTCCACTTCGGTCAATTCGGTTCATTTTGGTCCATTTTGTTAACTTTGGTCCATTTCGGTCAAAATTCGGCCTCCTTCGATCCATTTCAGTTCACTTAGGTCCATTTTGGCCTAATTGAGGATTAAATTGATTCTTTTCGTAAGGCACAAAAATTCTTTTTTTTTTTCCTTCTTAATTTTGGGTTGAAAAGTACTGTGGTGTAGACAATAGAAATTTTATTAGAAGATCAGTAAGTCTAATTTTGGGTCTAAATTTTACACAAAATTAAAAGATTAGGTCTATGTAAGATGGACCAGATCAAATTTAATTGAGTAAAATGCTAATTAGGCCCAATAATCCAAGATAAGATATGTCTTATTTTAGTGGACCACTCCATGGTCCAAAAAGCCATTTATCTATATTTAAGTTGCATTTCAGATCTCTTTGAAAATTAATAGTTCATAATTGTGATATAAGTTCATAATTTGTTATTTGGCCACTTTCGTCCCATAAGTTTGTGCAACACCGTCTATAAGGTTGTGTCTAAAATCCTTGTCTTGAGGATGAATCATCTCATGCCTAAGCTTGTCTCTCCCTCCCAAACAGCTTTTGTTGCTGGAAGAAGAGGATCAGATAATTTTATAGTGGCCCAAGAATTGCTCTATACCTTAGAAAAGAAGAAAGGGAAAACTGGGTATATGATCATAAAGATTGATTTAGAGAAAGATTGATTTAGAGAAAGCATACGATCGTATGGAATGGAGCTTTGTGAGAAATGTCCTATTCAGTCTAGGATTTCATAATGCCACTATGGAGCTTATCCTAAGCTGTATTTCCTCCACTTCTGTCTCCCTTCTGTTTAATGGAGAGCAGCTAGAGGAATTTCAACCTTCGAGAGGGCTCAGACAGGGGGACCTAATTTCCTCGTATATTTTTATTCTATGTATGGAACTTCTTAGCTCTCTCATCAACAAGAAGTGAGGATGGAGACTAGGATAAGGTGAAAGCCTCTAGGAATGGACCTGGCTTTTCCCACATGTTTTTTGCAGATGACTTCTTGTTGTTTGCGAAAGCTAATCAAGAAAACTGTGAGGCCATTTTGGATGTCTTGGAGGAATTTTGCTCTCTCTCAGGTCAGAAAATCAACAAAGAGAAGTCCAAAATCTTCTTCTCTCCAAATGTTTCAGAGGAAGCTTGTGTTGCCATGGTTCAGCAGTTGGGAATCAATAAAACCAACAATCTGGGGAAATACTTAGGCCTTCCCTTCAAGCACAAATGTAGAAATCGTAATGAGTTCCAATCTGTGGTTGACAAAGTCCATGCTAAGTTGGCTGGATGGAAGACTAAATGCCTTTCACCTGCTAGTAGGCTAGTCCTCATCAAGGCTTATGTAACCCCCATTACTGAATATACTATGTAGTGCTGCAAGCTGCCGACCAAAGTCTGTGACAGAGTTGATAAGCTTACAAGAGATTTTCTATGGGGCTCCACGGAAGAGAAAAGGAAGCTCCACTTAGTAAGGTGGGATAAAGTTACTGCCCCAACCAATCTAGGAGGTCTTGGCATTTTTCAAACGAGAGCTAGGAACTTTGCCATCCTTGCTAAGTTATGTTGGAGGATTGCTTCGAGCCCGGAGGCAGTTTGGGCACAAATGCTCACTTCAAAATACCTTACCCTTGTCAGATTAGGTGAAAGGGGAGGAAGATTACCTGCTTCCCGTACCTGGGCAGCTTGCAAAGATGGGGGTTCTATCTTTAATAAAGGCTTGAAGTGGTCTATCTCCAATGGGGAGGCAGTGAGCGCCTGTGATGATTTTTGGCTAGCCTAAGGCCCTCTTAGGAAGCAAATTCAAGGACCTCTCTTAGAAAAGGAAGGGAAGCAATTGGTTAAAGAGTTCCTTGCCAATGTTCTAGACTCGTCCTTTTTCTTCCCAGCAACAATCCTAAAGGAAATTCAAGGGGTGCCGCTTGCTGCCAATCCTATTCAAGAAGATATTCTTATTTGGACTTTCTCTAAGGATGAAAGTTTCAATCTTTAGTCGGCTTATCTTCTTGCTAAGGGTTTAAACCCCTTGAACTTGACCATTCACAAACCTTGGGTCTGGAAGGCAAAAACCTCACCTAGAATTAAATTCTTCCTTTACCTATGCTTTCACTCTAGTATCCCTACAAAGGAAGTGCTGGGTTTAAGGGGTTTTAATCTTGATAATACTTGTGATCTTTGTGGAGTTGGTATGAAGTCTATTATTCATGTATTGCGTGATTGTTGTGTGGCTAGGGAGGTTTGGAGGAATTTGGGTATTGATGATGCTAGACAGGACTTCTTCGGCACCCCTTTGGTGGATTGGATAAAAAACAATTGTGAATCCCATAAATCTCTCTTGCAACCTCGTATACCTTGGAAGTTTGTGTTTCCCCAAGCTGTTTGGCAGATTTTGCTCCATAGGAATAGGTTCATCTTTTAGACAGGGAGAAAGAAGGCCAACATTCATGTTCAAAGCATTAAAAAAGGAGCTGAATTTTTTGCTCTTGTCCCGGACTGTTCAAACAAGCTGCTTAGAGTGCAAATCCAAATTAGTTGGAAGAAACCCATGCCTGGTTGGGTGTGTTATGATTCTGCTTATAGGAAATGGAAAAGAAAGAGAAATGTGGTCACTTCAAGGGGACCAGGCCTCCATAGAAAGATAGAGAGATCAGAGTAAGAGAATGCTTGAAGTATTATTGCTTCCCTCATACAAAATCAATCCTCCCTTTATATTTGTGTAACTACCTTCTCTAACAGAATGCTAGTCATTTCCTCACTGACTAACCCCTTACTAATTCATACAACACACACGTGCCACTTGCTTAGCTGCTATACACTACAATGCTAATACAACACCAGTGCAGATAAAGTTCCTAACATTACCCCTCCCATTCAAAGCACCTTGCCCACAAGGTGAGGAAAGGCAAGCTGCAACTGATGCAGGGATTCCCAAGTAGCTTCAGCAGTTGAAAAGCCCAACCATTGAACCAAAACCTCAGTAATGACTCGAGATCTCAAAGCTTTTTTCCTAGTCTTCAACATAGCAATAGGTTCTGAGAGTACTTGTCCTGACTCATCAATAGGTGGTAAGGTAGGAATAGGTGTAACATGCTGTCCTAGCTTCATCTTTAAACAAGAAACATGAAACATAGGGTGAGCTTTTGATTCAGGAGGAAGATCCAGCTTGTATGACACAGGACCAACCTTCTGTAAGACTTGAAATGGACCAAAATACCTTGGTGAAAGCTTCCATCTCCCCTTGGAAGCCAAAGACTGCTGTCTGTATGGCTTCAATCTTAGAAAAACCCAATCCCCAACTTCAAATGATTTGTTCTGCTTGTGTTTATCTGCCTGAAACTTCATTCTAACTTGTGCAGCAACCAAATGAGTCTTCAAGGTGTCCAAAACAACCTATCTCTGACATAATAAGGAATCCAAGGCATCCACCCTAGTAGTGCCAGGAATATAGGCTTGTAGCTTTAGGGCAGGGAAACCATACAAAGCCTCAAAGGGAGACAACTTTAAACTAGTGTGAAAGGAAGTGTTGAACCAATACTCAGCCAAGGGAAGCCAGGTTGCCCACTGATGTGGTCTGTCACTGGTGAAAGCCCTCAAATACTATTCTAAGCACATGTTAACAATCTCAGTCTGCCCATCTGACTGTGGATGATATGCTGAGGACATAGCCAAGTCAGTTCCCTGAAGCCTAAACAATTCAGACCAAAATAGAAAAGTGAAGGTAGCATCCCTGTTACTAACTATAGATGTAGGCATACCATGGAGCTTGAAAACATGTTGCATGTAGAGGGAAGCAATCTTGGCTGCATTATAGGGATGGGAAACTGGAACAAAGTGAGCATATTTAGTTAATCTGTCCACAACTACTAAAATCACCTTATACCCCATAGGCTTAGGAAGACCTATGAAATCCAAGCTCACATCTGTCCAAGGAGTGGTGGGAAGTGACAGTGGCTGAAGCAGTCCAGCTAGGGAAGTAGTGTCAGATTTAATCCTCTGACGGACATCACAATCCCTCACAAACTTCTTAAGATCAGACTTCATTCCAGGCCAATAAAATTCCTTCTTAGCTCTTTGATAAGACTTTAAGAATTCGGAGTGACTAGCCAAGGGGTTGCTGTGGACATGATGCAAAAATTGAGATTTGAGAGAACAATGTGGATTGATATAGAACCTACCCTTAAAACAATAACCCATTCTGGAAGGTGAATCCTTTAGGTGGATTTCCAGCTTGAATGGCAACAATAATGTTCTAAAGAGAAGCATCTTGAGAATAACTATCTCTTAATAAGGACAGCCAGGTAAGGTCAGGGACTGACAGCAGGAATAAGCAACTAGTCTTGGAATTAGAAATAGGATCTAACACTCAGAAGTGAAAGCAGGATTCCTTGACAGAGCATCTGCCACTCTATTATCACTACCCATTTTATATTCCACCACAAATGCATATCCCAATAGTTTAGCTAGCCATTCTGCTGAGATGGAGTAGCAATTCTTTGTTCCAACAAAAAATTTAAACTTTGGTGATTAGTCCTAACCACAAAGGGCTTACCAAGCAAATAGGACCTCCACTTCCTGATTGCAGTAGCCAAAGCCAGTAACTCAGTCTTATAAGTGGACAAATGAAGATTCTTCCCTTTCAAAGCCTGACTATGAAATGCAATTGGTCTCTGATCTTGCATTAACACAACTCCCAAACCACAACCAGATGCATCACACTCTATGACAAATGGTCTAGAAAAGTCTGGAAGAGCTAGCACAAGAGGCTGAGTCACAGCTACTTTCAGCTTGGTGAATGCTGCCAAAGCCTTGTCATCCCAATGAAAAGCATCTTTTCGAAGAAGGTCAATTAAGGGCTGAGCAATTGAGCCATAACCCTTAATGAACTTTCTATAATACCCTGTCAAACCTAGGAAACCCCTTAAAGCCTTCACATTTTCTGGTATTGGCCACTAAAGCATTGTAGAAATTTTCTTAGGATTAGCCTTAACACCCTCTCCAGAGATTAAATGGCCCAAATAATCTACTTCAAAACACCCAAAGACACATTTAGATTGCTTAGCATAAAGCTGATGAGAAAGCAAGACCCTTAAAATAGTCCTTAAATGAGAAACATGATCATCCAAGCACTTACTGAAAACAAGGATGTCATCAAAGAATACTAGAACAAATTTTCTCAAATAAGGTCTAAAAATAGAATTCATTAATGCTTGAAAGGTGGATGGGGCATTGGTTAGCCCAAAGGGCATGACTAGGAACTCATAGTGTCCTTCATGAGTTCTAAAGGCAGTCTTGGGCACATCCTCACTCTTCATTCTTATTTGATGATAACCTGACCTTAAATCAAGTTTAGAGAAAATGGAAGCACCTGCTAGTTCATCCAACAATTCATCTACCACTGGAATTGGAAACTTATCTTTAATGGTTGCCTTATTTAAAGCCCTATAGTTAATGCACATCCTCCAACTACCATCAGCCTTCCTTACAAGTAAGACAAGTGAAGAAAATGGACTTTGGCTAGGCTGAATATAACCCAACTCCAACAACTCATTCATAATTTTCTCAATTTCAGATTTTTGGAAGTAAGGATACCTGTAAGGCCTTTTACAGACAGGTTGGGAGCCTTCCTTAAGGATAATGCCATGCTCATGACCTCTGATAGGTGGTAAACTAGTGGGAACAACAAACACTTTTGAAAATTCAACCAATAAAGCAGCAAGCACATCAAGCAATTGAGACTGAGCAGGGGCAGCAGTAGCTGTAAGAGATGCTGAGATATGCAGCACTAGGTCTTTCCTTTCTAAACCACTAAGAAACCTATCAGCCTTTGCAACTTCTGAAATGGTTGATGGAGCAGTCTGTAATCCTTGCAAAAACACCCTTTTACCCAAGTACATAAATTTCATGGTCAATAACTAGAAGTCCCAGCTAATCCCTCCCAAAGTAATCAACCATTGAGTACCAAGAACCACCTCTCCTAAATGTAAGACATTAAAGTCTATGACAAACTGATACCCTTGTATAGTGATAGTGACTCTTGGACAGCTTCCTAAAGTCTTGATGATTGTGCCATTAGCTACTTTAACCTCTAATACCTGAGTGGTATCAAGTTGCAGCTGCAATCTTGGTAGCACAGAAGCATCCAAGAAATTGTGGGTGCTCCCATAATCAATAAGAGACACCACTTCTTGTTTCTTGATTCTTCCCCTTACCCTTATGGTCTTAGAAGTAGGGCACCCTACTAATGCATATAAAGTAATCTTAGCAGGGTCAATGCCATCCTTGCCAATCCCACTCCTTTGAAATGCACCTTGAGGCTCTAACAACACCTTATCATCAGAAATCTCAACCAACTGCACACCTGAAGCTCTAGGTTCTACTTCCATGGATATTTCTTCCAACAAAAACAGTTTAGCTCCCTTGCATTTGTGCCCCATCTGCCACTTCTCATCACAATTGTAACACAACCCTTATTTCCTCCTTTCCTCCATTTGTGCACCAATCAACCTCTACAATGGGACCTTAGTTCTTGGCTCCACCCTAGCTTCCAATTTAGGGGCACCCAAAATTGAAGCCTTCCCATTATCAGTTACACCTCTAAATCCTTTCCTACTACTGTTAACATATTCTTCTTGAATCTTTGCTAACCCAAAAGCTTCATTAAGGGTTTTAGGAACTAACATTCTAACAGGCAATCTTATCTCATCCTTTAATCCACTTAAAAAATAACTTAATTTGTGAGACTCAGATAACCCTATGATTCTATTAGACAAAATTTATTATTCTCAACGAGTGCTGTTGCAAAGTTTTGAAGTTTTAGGGTGTACATTGCAAGTACCTAGGGTGGATAAATGCGATCAACCTCACTGGTTTTTATTGTTTTTTAACTTCAAAAACTCAGCCAAACACACTTTTTTTTTTTTTTTTTGCGGGCCACTGAGTTTGAAAACTGAGTTTTGAGTTAAAATTATGCTCAAACCAAACACCCTCTAATTAAGTTTTCGTTCTTTTTGTTGCTATTGGATTAAGCTAATTATTGACTCTCATTTGCCGAAATGTCGACCACAAACAAAGGATGGCTTGGCCTGGTTCCCAAGGTTAGAGCATTCTCTATTATAAGCCTATTCTAATCAAAACTGAACTAGTGGATCCTCTTTCGCCTATCGGCCGGCTTTAAGCAATTTAAAAAAAAAATTAGAACCATCAAATTGTAATCTTGGAAGAACTATTTATCCCACAAAATGGAAAAAGGGGGGGAAAATCTTGGGACTTATTAATAAACAAAAATGTCACAATAAGGTAACTCTATCATGCACAAAGAGATAATGTTCATTGCTTACCCTTCAAAAGAGGGGAATGGTATACATTCTGCAAGAGATAACCCATCCTTATATTCTTCAAAGAAGAAAGGTTAGAAAACATTTTAAGTACCAAGGATACACTTCCTATTTCTATAACGTTGGTCCTTCCTTGAGCAATTTGTCATCGGAAGAAGACTCCAAATAGGAGATCACAAGATCAGCTGCTTTGCACCCAGAGGCTATTGCTTTGCCAACAGACAGTCCACCCTTATGGTTACCTAGTCCATACCAGAAAAGAAAAATTAAAATTATTGATGGCATTAGCTGAGCATAACATAATACGGTGGACAGAAGCAGTTCTTGTTTGTCTCTGTCCATATATGTAGTACACAAATAAATATCAAGAATTCAAGATAAAAATCCACTCGGAGGATTCCTTAGCAGCAGCATAACATTTCTCAGTCAAAATCATTATTTTCCATAATTTTATCATTTTCACAAATGTAGGATAAGAAGCTTCATTATATTCAGAGGCATTTACCCAAAATCTACAATGTTTTGAAAATAGTATTTCTGTACCCAACACCATCTAATTCAGTTGGATAAGGCCACGAGGAGATAAGTTCGGTTCTACTTCAGGGCTGTATGTAATCCTATCATTTCATGGACAAACCTTAGGACAAGGAATTCAAGGAAAAGAGTAAGAAGAACGGTAACAATACAGATCCTCCAGTTTTTGTTGCAATGTCATTAACTAGCATGCTAAGACAGCATAAATGGTGATATTCACAACTTATAGTGATATAATGGTATGATGTGCTGTTATTTTCTTACATGAATGTCTTAAAAAGCCTAATAGAAACCTGATCATGTTTAACAACTCTTGAAGCTAAGGCATATTAAGATCTTACAAGTTTATTAAATTTGAAAAGTTGGCCATCGACTCCCTAGAAACTTCAGTTGGTTTGGCCCAATCCATGGGCGTCCACAGGGATTGCTAGTTTATTAAGATCTTAAAAGTTTATTATCTAAATTTGATTGCAATTTCCCATAAAAGTGACCGCCCTTGAAGTTAGGCACTATTCCTAGAAAAATAATCGTTCTTTCTTTGTCAATAAATGTTCAACGTTAAGTACATGTTGGATGATTCTGTTCACTCTCTCCTTCACAGATGATTGCTCTCTAGGGATCTATCTTACACCCTAGTTATTAAAGTGTGGAAATATACCAAGTGTTCTAATAACAGTGTAGTCATTGATGTGTATTAAGGAGAATAAGACAAGCCGTATTTATCCACTTTCACATTCATATATAAGTTCAATTCAATAAGGTAATTATTTTTCATATACCTTTTTTTTTTTTGGATAAGTATTTTCATATACTTTTCATTGAATTCCTTCACTTATAATAAGTTGATTTTTGCATTGGTCTAAATTTGAACTTCTAGTTATTTAATAATAATAATATAACTTTAGGAAACGGCAGGATCAGCCAGCCCTTCATCCAGCTGGAGATTGAAAATGATTGCTTATCCAAATTACAAGTTATTACATGCAAGCTTCAAGTTGATAAGTGATTACCTGCATAGAAGAATCCAGGAAGATTTTTCTCTATCGTTTCAATTGCTTCTAGAACTGAACCATAGTTACGACCATACAAGGGAAATGCTTTACTCCAGTAGAAATGACTGCCATTAAGTACACTTCACAATATAAGAACAAACTTAAATAAAGAAATATGGTAATTTACAGGATTTAACATATTCATTTCCAAAATTTACCACCTGAAGAAAAAGGAAAAATGAAAAAGAAGAAATATTGGTTTTTATACTTTACAAATGTGGGCTCTCCCTCTGCTCCCAACAATTGCTTGATGTCAGAAGAAACAATCTTCTTCAACTCATCCCTAGCAATATAGGTAACAGGAGAAAAATGTTAGTTGACGGGAATATATAATTAGAACAGAAATAAGTAGAATGACTAGAACTTGATGTAAAAGATATAACAGTAAAGGATATGATACATAATTTATTTGCTAAATCAAAAGCATGGAAGCTTCCCATACGTAGAAGCTTTAGCTAGATCACTGTTTCGACTTCCCCCAACAAAGGTTGTATAAAGATATAGGTCATTAGGTGCACGATCTGGAAACATCATTGAAGAAAAGAGTGTTCCTGTACAGCAAATTACATACAGTTGAAACATTAGAAGAATAATTTAGATTGTTCACGTATAGTGAGCCAGAGCCAAGCATTACCAAGGGTTTTTAGACCATTTTGTTGCTCCTTAGAAGGAACAAGAACTCCAAATCCCTCAAGTGGTCTCTTGACATTCTCCTTCTTAAAGGTTGTGATTAAGACAGATACTGGCATGTAAGTCACCTGCAATATGACCAGCAGAGACAGTGTAAGTCACCTGCAATATCATTAAGATTGAAAAGAACTTTTTTTCAGGTACCAAAAGTATTTGTTGAAGACTATAACTTGTTTAGTTATACCATTTACAGGTATAAAGATTAATTGAACGTCAATTTAGAGGAATGTTATCTCTGTTTAGATACTCAACCTGAAAGGAAAGCACCTACTACCTGATGCGTCATAATTCAAGTCAAACTTAAGGAATAGATACCTCAGGAAGAATGTCAAGTGGAAAGAGCGTTCCTGTTTTGGTGATCTTCATTTCTTTGACATTACTTAATGGAGCCTATAATAATTTAAGCTCCTTGTCAGTCAACAATGTTTCTTTCTTGGCAATATATATATGTGTGTGTGTGTGTGTGTGTGTATATATATAATGCAGCAAGTGTGAGCAGGTGAAACTACATTCCAGAATACAGAAGCATCTTCCATGCAAGTCATGTGGCTAAAGTGTAAGTATACATAATTTAGAAGCATTAAAGTGCTCTGTGGCACGGGTTCTTCCTTGAGAAACAACTTTCTTTAATCAAATTTTGTCATGGCAGTTGGCAGGAATCCAACAACTGCCATGTGAAATGGATATATTTTCTTTCTTGCTCTATTTCATTTATTCTTGTTTTATTTCTTTCAAATCAACTCGCATCAAGCTGCATAAGCTTCAGCAGCAGCAACATCAGACAAATAAATCATACATTTTTTTTGAGAATGTTAAAAATACATATTCCATGGTCTTGCAAATAAATGAGAAAAAAATGTTTCTGAGAAAATATGTATACTGACCGTCATGATTACAGCATCAACAGATAAACGTTGTAAATGCTTGTCATGGTCAGAAGCATAAGAAACTGACCAATTTTCTAATGCAGACTTCCCATCACAGCTGTAAGATAGTGACAAGACCTTTGAGTTCAGTTTAACATCATCTTTGCCAAGCTCTTTACACAACATATCAGTTAGTGTCTGCAAAAGACCAAGATCAGAATACAAGAACCAAGTATTTATTCTAAAAACTAGCAATGTGCAAAATAAGATCACATTAAGCATTACATTCCTACATCTACAAGAAGCATGCTACACCTGAGTGATGTCAGGTACAACATGCAAAACTACATAAATTCTTAAGAGGTATCAGTACCTGCATTCCACCATGAAAGGAAAATGAACCACGCTGAGGTTTCTTTTTTTCTAAAGTACCCTTTGTTTCACCACTTTTTACCCTTTTGGCAGATATCTTAGATTGAAGCAGCCCAGCTATAATGGAGCCAAACCTGACAGAGTAGAAAATAGGCCAATTATAGACATTGATCATGAAACAAGCATCAATAAATAGAATATCAATATGTATATGTTATTAATAATTATAGATCACAATAGTTCATCCTGCCAATTCAATTACAGAAAGTTGTACCAAATTAGGTCCTAAAGAATGGTTGCAAGAAGTCAGTGAGGAATGAAGCTATAGAAGTACAATGTTATTTGCAGATAAAGAAGACATCAAGTACCAAGAGAAATAGACCAAATTTTAAAGTGCTCATGTAACTGTTAAATAATAAAATATACTCTTTGTAGCCAGATGTATCACAAATTCTTCTATAAAGAGACAAATCTCTTAAGGTCAACTGAATCATGAGCCATGACTCAAGTATAAATTCTCTTCTAACAATAGGATAGGCAAAGGCAGGGTTTGTACAGAATGACACAACTGACAGCGAATCCAGATTCAAACAAACAGTTAAGTCAAAAAAAAATCTTTGGCAATAATCAATTGTAAAATGTAGAAATCGCATAAAGTACACAGTACCTTTGTTCTAGATTCCACAGATCTGGGAAAGAATGCCGGATCTATTTGAAACATTAAGAAAGCAATAAAAAGAGGTTATTGAACAAATGAAAATGAATAAGCATCAACAGTTGAAGTCATAACATAAAGAAGTCATGGCTCATAAAAGCAGCTCTCTAAAACTAAAAGTTTCTGATTGCCCAAAAAACAAAGATTAATGCAGGATAAATACACCACACTTATGCACAGGCATCTTCTTTAGTTAGTGACATAATTGATCAATTGAAAAAAAAAAAAAAAATCCTATGCTTGTGCTTCTTAGCAATGATAAGTATGTAGGTAGTCCAAAGATCTTAGACATTACTCACAGAAAGAGATTCGGGATCTCCAGCACTTGTGCCCGCAACAAAAGGGTCAATGAGATAATCAACAACCTTACAAGTGAAAAGCACTAATTAGAAATGCATTAAATATTTCCATCTATCAATTTCAGGAAGAACAAAAGATTTGTGCTACATAAACATCATTTCATGTATAGAAATGTATGTATTACGGATTAATGGTGTTACAATACAATGAATACCTCTTTCCCAAAATGACGCTCAAAGAACCCACCCACACTACAAGAGAACAAATAGCAAATAAGAAAACAAAGGGACTACTGTAAATAGTAACAAACAAAGAAGAGAAAAAGTATGAGCAGAAAACTTAAAATTACATATTTTTAGGGTTATCACCTTTCCTGTGTATAGTCATCAGAAACTTTTGAGGAGTTAATTTTCTTCCACAAAAATGGCTCAAGAATGATTTGAAACTGCACACACAGAAATGCACATTTCGCTATACTCAAAAGGAGAGAGAGAAAGAGTTGTACTATGCTCCTTGAACTTGAAGAATGCTCACAGAAAAGATGTGCAGTGTAAAAGAAAAAAAAAAATCTAATTGGGTTCCACTTTATGCAATTTAAAATTACCTTGGCAATTCAGATGCAATTTGTATACTTGTGTATTAATTCCCCAATTGTAAATAACTTTAGAAATATATGCTTTGTCAGATACGATTCTTCTAGTTTTGAATTGGCTGTCCACTTGAAAGATTTTCAAGCAAAAAGATACAGATCAACTAAGCCAAGTTTTGTACTAAGCCTTCCAAAGTGAGTTTTGTACTTTTAAATTGTATAAAATGTGTCAAGAGTTGTAGAGAGTAATGATACAAGGCAAACACTAGCAAAATAGAAACTATCAAGGTGTGCCCTCCTATTTTCCAAATTCTTACAACAATTACAGGCCATGTACAATATTTAATATAAGTGACCTTAATATTTCCTTTTTTTTTAATAAAAAAAATTGTGGGTAAAAAAAACCTTAATATTTCTCCACAAGTATACTTTTGTGGGAAGTCTTATGCTCTAGCATGTCAAGTGTCAAGAGCTATATATATAGAATTTCATGAGTTTTTTATTATTATTATTATTATTTTTTAAGTTAATATAAGTGTCCAAGGGGGTGTAACCCAAGTACACAGAGTATACAAAAAAGCACACTGCATACCCTTGAAAAAATAAAATAAAGTCAATTCCAGAAATTGAAGATAACAACCTAATGACCTTAAGTGTGCAATGAAACAGCACAGAGAACTTGTAGCTTCTTATTTGCACACTTTGTGTAGGGCCATTATTATCATTTAACTGTAGTGAACTCTTGGTGCCCTTAGATCATGAATCTCACATCTCATGTGCATAGTTGCCAGTTGCCATATTCTACCCAAACTTGCCAGTTTCAAAATCTAAGGAATTCATTTGATTAGATGCATATGAATGCACATATGATACATCAGGAAGCCTAGATCTTTGTTATGAATACATTATTTCTTGCAACAACCTTTGTCAACACACAAACAAAACATGTAATGATTATTGTCAATGGACCCAAAAACATTGCAAATTAATATATATATATATTTTTTTTTTTTAAATAATGGAAATTTTCTAAGGTTGAAGTGGTTTCCGAACATGTTTTGGAAACAAACCTTTGATTTGGCAGAAAGAAAGTTGCTCTTGATCAGTGCAATGGGATTTGCGGGTATCTGACATTAAAAAATGAAAGGTTGTCATCACAGTTAATGCAGCTGCATATAAACAACAGTAACAAAATTAAAATTTATAATTAAAAAAAAAAAATGTGATACCATCAAAAGTAGCAAACTCAATTAGCACAATGTAAAAGGCGGGACATACCAGTACTGGCATCCCATTTCTTACAATATACCGCTTGTTCTGTGATATTGGCTGTAACAGAAGACAACAATTTATTTAGTCATAAAAGTTCCATAACAAATGAAGAGAATAACTACCACAAACTTCAAAAAATTTATTTCCAAAGCAATGAGGTATCTCTTCAAAACTCCAAGAATCAAAGTTTAGCAGTCAAAAGTCTTAAACATAGTTTGTGATAGAAGACAAATCAAAGAAAAAGATTCCCACTATAGCATGACAATGCACAAGTTACAGGTTACTCAGTTAAATGTTTGAAACAACAAAGAAAACCCTTACAAATTGTTGCTTTTCTCTAAGTCCAAGGTCATCAAGCAAACTTCTGACCTCCGGTTCACTCTCAGTCTGCACAGCAACAAAACCTCCATTACTATTGGTTTCAAGTAAGAACTCATTGTCATCCCAATCTGCAAACAAAAAATTTTTACCATTGTATTCGCTCCCTCATCCCAAATTAGACCATCATGTGAAACACTTCTTAACTTTCCTCCAGCTCTTCCTTCAGCTTCAAATACTGCGACGTTCAAACCATGTGATTTCAATTTGTATGCTGCAGCAAGCCCACTTGACCATCAAAAGATAAAGTAAAAGTCAACTTATGGAAAACAAAAGACAAATTATATTGCAAAATGTGTGAGTATCATAATATAATTTGTCAAATTGGATAATAAACTCATCACTGAAGCATAAATTAAGTTCTGGACTGATGGGCTTATTTCAAGAGAGTTTTTTTAAATAATTGGTTAAGTTACTCATGCGATGCACCTGGTGAGTCTTGAACCCAAAACCTTACATTCCATCCAATCATTGAGGGAGGACTGATGGGCTTACTTCAGCAGAGTTTAAATACTCCAGACATTCTTAAGGGACCATAATTATATTTTTGAAGCTTGGATGTCTCCATTGGAAACATCAGAAGGTGCCAGTTGATTTTGCAATGTCAATAGTTTACACTACGAGTTGTCTAGAAAGAGGCAGACAGCTGAAGAAGCTCTATTGCCTGGTTCTAGATCGCTGAGGTAAGAGTGAGTATGGTTACCTTTTATCCTAATGGCTAAAAGAGGCCACTTACCAGTCAGCTTGAGCATTGTGTGCAGGCACAATTTACAACCATTTCACACAAATCAAATTAAACAAACTAAACATTTCCAATATATAATCAAAACATTAATAGCTAATTCCATCCTAGCATTAGTCCTGCCTTTTCATGATTTCACAATTAAACCCCACATTATACATTCACATAGTTCACAATACTAATCAAAGAAGTTGATTACCACATTGATGAAAGACCCACTCAGCCTCTCTCTAAGAAAACACAGTGAATAATTTACCAACAACAATAAAAAGCCTTAACACATAAATATTAATGAATGAGGAGAGTACCTAACACCAGCACCAATAACAGCTACTCTTTTAGCAGAACCTGCAAAATTTCAAGAACCCATTATATCATTACATCATTAATCAAAGAAAAATCCTACCTTAAAACCAACCACACTTTGAACATCAAATTTCGAACAGCATCAGACAATTGAAAAGGGTACTTGGGAAACATAAGAACTTCTAACTCAAAAACGAATTACAAACTTTTTCTCTTGTACTTTGTTACTTAGAGAGAGAAACTTACTGTTCTTCTTATTTTCTTTGGTAGCTGAGCCCATTTCTGTTGTGTGTGTGATTAGAAGACAAAGGCAATGTTGCTGCTGCTAAATTCAAAAGACATGAGAGAAGAGGAGATATTGATATTTGATAGACAGAGTACAGCAACTCTTTGCTTTTTTTTGCTTTGTTTAAATGGTTGGTTTGACTTTGAGGATAGATTTTCCAACGTGGGCTGTTTTTAAGTAGGCCCATAAAAACAGGCCTGGAATAGTCCATATAAGCAATGGGTTTCCTTCCATCTTTATATTATTCTACAATTGGATTTCCTTCCAAATAAGCTTTGGGCCAAAGGCCCACCCAGCATTGGATTTCCCTCCATCTTTCCTTCAAGAACTCATATGAGTTATGAAAAAACAACTACTTTCTTCATTGAATATCCTCACAATCTTTTCTCGCAATTTTCAATTTTTTTACAAAAATACCACTAAACTCATTTTGCTGAAACTGAAAAATGTTAAAGAGTTGTTTTCGTATTCTATTTTTATTCTCACTTTTTTTTTTTTTTTTGATATTGAAAATGAAAATAAAATGAGAACAAAAAAACAAACCCAAACATGCTTTTCATAAGTGAGTCCCACAAAAAATAGGAAAAGAAAACATAAATACACTATTTTTTCAAAAGGAACCAAAAATCTCAATTCATTTTAAGAAGTGGTTTTTTATTTTTCCTCATAAACCCTATTCTAACACGCCCCCTTTTGCTTTTGGGCAGCTTCACCCCACCACCACGACGTCGTAACATTTTCCACAAATGCAACTTCTTATTACCACCACGTGGCCCATTTCCCAGCCGGTTGATCCCACCTTTAGAACCCTTTGATTTCTTTGAATGTTGCACATGCTTCAATAGCCCTTCCATCAAACCATGAAAATGTCCATCCTGATGCTTCCGTGGCACACTACTCACCGTTGATTTCTTCACCTTCTGAACCGCTCTACTATCATGCACATCCCTATGGTGTAACATTTTCTGACCATTCTCATCATCATCATGGTGATGATGGTGATGGTGATGGTGATGATGAAATATAAGTCCTAATTTGTTCTTGAAATTCCTCAACCGTCCAATTGCTTTTTTTGGGCTTCTCCTACGGCCTAATTTGAATCTTCTAGTAGGACCCGCATATGGACCGTTTTTAGTCTCTTCTGAGCTACTTTCACTTGTAATTACAACCCTTCTCAATGTGGGACCAATATAACCGTAGCTTTCATTACTAGTCCAGCTACTTTCACTCGTGGGACCAATGTTACGATAGGCCCGAGTTTGATTTGGCAATGAGTAACCATAGCTTTCAATACTGCTCCCACTACCTTGATTTTTCTCACTAGCCCAACTAGTTTCACTTGTGGGACCAATTTGATGGTGGGTCCGAGTCTGACTTGGCGATGAGTAATCAAAGCTTTCACTGCTGCTCACACTACTACCTTGTTTATTAATAGTGGAGAAGTAAGAATCTGAAGAAGAGCTAGGACCCTCTAATTCATCAAGCACCTGACGTGGCAAGATCTTGTTGTGTGGGCCCATATGGCTGATTTTGTGGGTCCCTTTTCTTTGATCTAGTCCTAGTAGAGTTGGTTTGATTACCATCTGAGGTGGCAATTTTCTCTCACTAGGACCAAGAGAAGAAGTGGATTCCACTAACTGAGGTGGCATGGATGGTCTAGATCTAACCCCCTTCCTAGTTGTCTTTATCTCAACCGTAGGATCTTTTTGTTTTTCACTCTCTTTGGAAGGCTGACTCATAGGAAACCTCAACCCGTGAACATAATCACCGCTCTGACTCGTTAAATCGTCATTCTGACTCACTGCTCGACTCAGTGACCCAATTCTACTCCTCACACTTGGCCAGCCACGTGCTCTTGAAAATGATTCACTGTCCCCAACACCACCGATCTGACTCGCTAGCTGACTCAGAGAATAAATGGGCTTGCGTGCTGGGCTCAAACGACTATCATGTTTCCTGCTGAGTTGACTCACCTGCTGACTCGGCAGATCATTTTGACCCAGACCCAAAGCTACAGGCTCACCAAGATAGCCCAGCTCGCTTTTTTTAACAAACCCATCTCTTGTTTGTGTCAAAGGAGTAACTGGCTTAGACATCACAGCCAAACTTGCACTAGTCATTTTAAAATCCACAATACCAGAACAAGGTTTTAAAGCTGAAATGTGGGATTCGACTTGTTTGAGTGTACTAGCAACATCCTTTGAAAAATCACTGGCCTGGTCCGGTTTTTTATTCCCAAGTCCTGGTTCAATAAGCCCAGTTGCCAAATAGCTCGAGGAACTAGCAATGCTTGGACTATGTTGGAGTTCATGCATTCTTTTCTGTATTGGGTTCTCTTTCACTTGTGGTATTTCTTTTGCTTGCACATTGACCACATTAGAAGGGCCTAACTGGTTGTGCAGTTGATGTTGACGAGTACTATTTAAGTTTGAACTTGTGGCTCTAGCGTTAGCTATGCTGTTTGTGTCCTCAACTGAGTTCTGCCTCTTCATACTGCTTTGCTCATAAATCCAACATTGTTGCCTTCTGCCCTCAGGTTTGTTTGAAGAAATGCTGGGTTTAGAGAGCATGGAAGTTGCTTTCTTTAGTGTTGGTTTCCTGGGTGGCAGCTCATCTTTCTGTGAAGTAATTGATTGGAATTTGGACCCTTTACTTGAGGCTTGAGTAATGATGGGAACAGATGTTGGAACAGGAGGGTTTAACTTTAGCATAGCCTTTGGTGTGTTAGAGACACCAGATTGTGCTGCTATAATCTGTGATACCAGCATGAGAAAATAAATTAGGCAATAATCCTTTGCCTATTAAGATAATAGGATCCAATATCATACTTTGTTTTCTTAAGTACAGTCTGCTCTAGAAACAAAACCAACAAGAACTTCATTCACAGTACTGAATGACAAAACGTACCTTTGAATGGGTCTCAAAAACTCTTTCTGTTGCATTGTCAAGCAAAGTTTTCAAAAAGAGTTGTGCTTTCTCATCCAACTGTTTAAGAAGAAGAAGATCATGTTAAGATTAAGTCATAACAAAAGAGCACTAAATGTTTTTTATGTTGCTATATACTATAAGACGTCCATTCCTTGGGAGTAAAAGTAGGGAAAAATCCAAGTGGTAAATGTTCATGGCCTTCATTGGAAACCGTAGCATTAACCAAATACCCTCTAGATTGTGGTGATTGTTGACGTTGCTCCTCATAATCAGCCCACTTCTACATAAATGTGGTGAGGGTTTGTAATTGCTTCTTGATTTCTTGGAGGGTCTATTCATGGTTGTTAGTAATCTTGGATAAAGCAGCAATTTTTTCGGAATTCTGGGAATTTGATCTTGTCTCAGTCATGTTGCCCAATCTTGGATCACTGCTCTGATACCAAATGTTATGATTCTGCTTATAGGAAATGGAAAAGAAAGAGAAATGTGGTCACTTCAAGGGGACCAGGCCTCCATAGAAAGATAGAGAGATCAGAGTAAGAGAATGCTTGAAGTATTATTGCTTCCCTCATACAAAATCAATCCTCTCTTTATATCTGTGTAACTACCTTCCCTAACAGAATGCTAGTCATTAATTTCCTCACTGACTAACCCCTTACTAATTCATACAACACACATGTGCCACTTGCTTAGTTGCTATACACTACACACACACATGTGCCACTTGCTTAGCTGCTATACACTACAATGCTAATACAACACCAGTGCAGATAAAGTTCCTAACAGGGTGAAGCTCAACACTGATGTGCTGTGTTTGGAAATCCAATAAAGGCTGGGGGAGGCGGTGTGTTATGTGATAGCAATGAAGATTGGGTGGCTGGATTCATGAGAAAACTTGGGAGTATGTCCAGCATATTGGCAGAACTTTGGGCCCTCAAAGATGGCCTCTTATTAGCTTGGCAATTAGACATTCTCAATATTAATATAGAACTTCATGTTGATGTTCTTGTACATTTACTTACCAACCCCTCCTCTCTTAATCTCATGTTAGAACCTCTTTTGAATGATTGCAGAACTTGATCAAAGCCTTCCCTAGCTGCACAATGACCCACATCTTTAGGAAAGCTAATAGATACGCTGATAAGCTTGCTAACATGGGAGCAACCCAACCTATTGATTTCCTTTTGTTGTATGAATCACCGCTTGTGGTGGATAATATGCTAGCTTTTGATAAAGTTGAGCTTTTTTGTAACAGACTAGTTGTTGCTTAATTTATGCTATTAGCTTGGTTAACCAAAAAAAAAAAAAAAATCATTTTATGTCATTCTATCTGTCACGTGGCTGTTTAATTTATGTACCGAGGACCACCAAATATCGTTTTAATATACCTTTCACACTTCCTTTTTTGTCTTTTTCTCAACCCAAAAAAAACCTCCTTTTGTGTTATTTATTCTAAAATACAGCTATTAAAGAAGGAGAGACTTTTTTCCTTAAAAAATAAATTGTGAATGAAACAATGTAGCAATGATATTTATATTTTATATTAGTTGATGTTATGCTGTTACTTAGTCAGCTACATAAATTAATGCTATATATATCATCATCTCCCTTCCTTTTTTTTACCAACTTAGAGGTCAGGTTTTGGTGTAATGACAACTTGGCAAGTGCATTCCATCAAAAGCAATAGGTTGCATGTTTGAGTCGGAGAATCAATCTCTTTAGAAAACTAGGATACGACTACCTGTTATGACCTCTCTCAAACTCCACAAAAGTAAGAGTTTTGTACACTGGGTATGATCATCTCATTTTTAACTTGTGCATAATTTTCTTGTTATTTTTATTCAAATTTTTGTAAATTCTATACACAAAAATTTAGGGGTGTGCATCCAACTCACTAGCCTAATGAAACCAACTCAATCCAACCCAACTTGATGCCTTAGGTTGGTGTGGTGGATTGAGATTTTATTTTAAGCCTTGGGTTGGGTTCGGGTTGATAATTTTTCAACCCACTTGACCTAACTGAACACACCATATATAAGTTTATTTTACTACCCTTATTTTAATATTTTAATTTGATTTATTTGGCTATTTAGAGAATTAAGTTTGATGAGTTTGAAATTTTGGAATATAATTTAAACATATTACATAAATTATAATAATTTATTGAAAAAAAGTACTAAATAGTTTATAGAAGTCTATTTTTTTTACAAAACATGAATTACATAAATACAACCTACAAATCAATTCAATCTAACCTGATCCATGTGAGTTGGTTTCTACATATGTGATGGGTAGAAATGGGCTAAGAATTTCTGAACTTGATAAGGTTGGAAAAAACCCTCCAACGTGACCTATATATGCATACCCTAACTCAAAATATGGTGTATGCATAAAAGCAAGAGAGTCAATTTCTACTGAATGCCGTTTTAGTTTAGTCAGGAGAATGAAATATTTTGGTACCAGTTGATACCAGTGTACCGTTTCGAGATTGTCGCTATTTATATATTTATATGCGTGTATATATATATATATATGTATTATTTATCTAAGTATGAATTTATTAATTTTTATGCTTATTAACATAAAATATAAAATTTACATATTTTATAAGCCTACATATTAGCTTAAGTACATTAACCAATATATTAGTTTAAACATGTTTTTTTCAAATTATTATTTTTTTATTGTACCGGCCAAAACACCAATATCAACCGGTGTAGTCGAAATAGGCCGGTACAACCCGATATTTTTTTTGGTACATTTTGAAAAAGTAACAATACTAATTTAATGGCCAGTACGATATATTTCTCTGTTTCGGTATTATCTTCTTGCATAAAAGACAATATCTTCGAGTGATGCCATGTGACAATTGTTGTCAACCTCGGCTTATCCACCAAAAGAAAACATACATTTAATTTGAAAATTAAGGGGTGGGACAATTTTAATTGCCGAGTTCGGCTGGTGACAATAGCCTCAAATGAAAATTTAGGTCTATATTAAAGGCCCTTATTAGGTAATACCTTTTCACAATTTATGGAGATAAGGAAATTGTCTCCAATGGATGAGTAAGTCTCCAATAGGGGTGGCAAAATTTGACACGACTCACGAACCTGACACGACACGACATAAAATTAGTAGGTTATGGGTTGAGATTTAATGAGTTCGTATCATATTCGGGTTGACACGACTGACCTGTTTAATAAACGGGTTGAGTTAGTGTCCATCACATAAAACCCATTTGACCTGTTTGACCGGTTTAATTAAATGACATTTTACCAATATACCCTTCAAAGCACTAGGTATATAAACTTATTAGTTGTTGTGATTTATTTTTTGACATATTATGATTGATTATTTGTGATATTGAGATATGCTTTAGTTTTGAATAATTATTAGTGATGCAATTACTCGTTAGTTCTGAATTTTGTGTTAAAAATATTTATTTGTTTGGTTTTTCATAATTCATATCAATTTGGTTAATACTAAAATTAGTTTTTTTTTTTTTTTTTTCCTTCATTTTGATAAAATTTGATAAACAGGTCGACACGACTAACCCGTTTAATAAATGAGTTGTGTTAGGGTTGAGAATTCCTGACCCGTTTAATAAACATATCGGGTTAGGGTTAACCCATATAGTTGAATACTTATGAGTCGACACGACACGAACCTGACACGCGAACACAAATTGCCACCCTTAGTCTCCAATGTGATTCTTCACACACACACATGCATCTTTCTTAAGGATTATGTATTAAGTCACTTCTCTTCAATCATATTTCCGGAGTCATTTTTGACCGTTAATTTCAGCTACGTCGCTAACAAGAGATCAGTGCCTATATTTTTGTTCTCAAGTCAGCACTTAACATTATGAAATTACAACTCGTCATCTTATCCACTTGCAAAGTACTGTGTATATAATGAGAGTTTGCGTAAGTGGATTAGTGTTCTTTATATTTATTTCAGGGTAACTTTAGTGTGTAGTTTTTAAAATCTTGCTCATCCATGTTGAAAACGTTTGTTTAAATGTTAATGATATAATAAAATCTAATCCACCAATTTTAAAGTAAATGAATAAGATTTTAAGAACTCTACGATTGAGTTATTCGAAACACTCTAGAGAATCCTAATCCAACAAAATTAATGGTCTTATAAATTACAATCAGAGCTGTTGTCGTCATATAATCAATCACGTACGACAACATTGAATGTCATTATTAACAAGGACTCATATAATCTGTAAATCATCTCTAACAATGGAAAAAAAAGTTAAAAATCTTGATCAAGATCTTTTATAGCTTATTAATTAGTTACTAGTACAGTTGTACAAATGAATTGGTTGAACTCATACATCGATAGGCTCACCTTCATGTGCTCAGCAATGTGGCTACACTGAATTTTTGTTTTCAATTACCATCAAGCTAGCTCAGTCTTGTTCCATTGTCTATAGACCTGAATCAATAGTGTAGCCACTCTGGAAAGAAAGGAAAAGTCTTGTCTTTCCACTCTACCCAACTATTCCTTTCCAACATCCAACGCTCTCCCCCAACTATATGCACCTTCCAGCTATATGTACCTAACTTTTTTGTTTTTTTCTGTTTTGTTTATTTCATTGTACTCTGCAATATTGCAGGAATGAAATCTTCAAGACACATGAACACCAATTTCAAACAACAGCTGGGGTCCTCTATTAAGGCCACATGGGAATAACTTATAGCGTTGGAAAAGTTTATATTTTCTCTCAATCCAATTTTTCTTCTTGTCTAAAATGATTATATAATCAATTGTGTTGGTGATGAGGGTACTGCATGAAAAAAAAAAAAATTCACCGATTATGTGATAAGTGTGGTACATGGATACAAAAGTAGAACCTATGATTTGTATTTTGTGATATATTATTGGCTTCTCAACTTATGAGTCGTATCAAATTTGTAATACTTTTCGTATTTAAGAAGTCTTAAATGTTTTGGCAATAACAAGAACTGAGGAGAGGGAAAGTATGATCTTGCTGAAAGTTATTTTGAGTATCTTAATGATCGTCGGTAGGCTAGAAGGATTACAAAAAGACCATGGCAAGCCACTTTCAATTTCTTCTGACGTGTGTGCAAAGACTTTTAGATTATTATAAGCAAAAAATTAGCCTCTCTTTAGTGATATTAAGATCTTGTTGGCAAGAAGAATCGAAATGAAATGTGTGACAGAACAAAAGGATCTTTTAGAGCTCCTTTTATTTTGTTGCTTCTGTGGGCAAGAGTATAAAGTGATCTTTTCCTCATAAACTAAAGGTGCAACTCGAATTGCATGCGTTTACTCCTTTTTTATATATATAGATTTTGGTCTAAAAGAAAAAAAAAATGAAGATTTAAATTAATGACATCAACACAAAGAAACATGATTTCCAATTATGAGAAAAGGTTTTTGATATGATTCAACTTGATAGCCTATCTTTATAGCAGAAAACCCTATGTGACAATATATTTACTATTATTAGTTGTGTTACAATAAACACAATATGAGGTATTTATAAGAATATATCATAGGTAATATGAGAATCCTAAAACTTTAGTAGCCCGTGGCATTCTACAAAATCACGGTCTACTTATTTTTGGTAATATCAAAATATATTCTAACATCCCCTTCGTGGAAGTTTGAAGGCATTTTGAATTTGGAATGTAAGCTCATGAAAAAAAAATAGGAACTTGAATTATTGGATCGAATGTAGAATGGACCGGGTACAAACATGGAATGAAACATGCGAAAATGTTAGCTTTGGCAGCGAATAACGATAGTTGGTGATGGATGAAGTTTGAAAGACCGCTATTAGAGGTTGGACATTGACAACGTTCATATGCCTATAATGCTTTCACTTCACAAGCATACACTAGAGCTCATTAAGAGTCACTAACTATTCTCAAAAAAAAAAAAAAAAAAACTATTCTCCAAGACACCTCAACTAAGAGAGTATCAAAACCATGTTTTTTTTTTTTTGGGTAGAGTTATACAAAGATTACTCTAAAAATTTCACCTAATATGTCTAAGAATACCTATATAAAACTGACTCTTAATTTTTTTTTTACTGAATAAATACTTTATTGCTCAACTTGAAACATGGGAGAAACAAAAGAATTAGGCCAAATTCCAATTCTATCCAAAGCTTGTAAAATAGAAGAAGACAGATTTGAGATAGGAAACAGCTCAATCTAGCTTACAAGAGCTACTCATTGAGCCAAAAGATGCGTAGAGAGTCTAAAGACATTGCCCTCCCTACAAATAAAGGAAAATTTTACATTGATAATTTTTTTTACAAAATACAAAATATCATCACTTAAAGTTTCTTAAACACGTGTTTAAGAAACTACACATTTTATGATGAATTTTGGTCCACTCCTAATCCTTTACTTCTTTAATCCTTTTCACCAACCACTCTAGTTATTTTCATGCTCCATTTTTTTGACAAGAATCCAAATACACGGTTATTTTTATAAAATTTTGATGTTAATAATTTAATATCGCATTTAGGGTTACTTTACTTACTAGTCTCATCCAAAATGTAAGTTATTAACATCCTAGAGTCAATTCTCTCACCAAAGTATAATTTTATTCACACTTAATTTGAGTAAAATCCTTTTAGTCATAAAAAATTCCAAACTCCAAAAACCTAACTATGAAAATTTTGAAAAGTTCATAGACATTAGGAAAAATTTCTTACCTTCGGGATGCTTTGATTGATTTTGGTTCCAAAATTTCAACTTGAATCTCCTCCCCTTTACATTTTTTTTTGGGGTCAAACATACAACTTTAGAGAAGGTTGATATCAATAGTTAACTAATCTTAAATATTAGGGTTGTCCTAAAATTTAAAATATACTACTTGATCCCAATTAAACTATTAATTAAATTTGTGTGTATATATATAAAAGAGAAGGGTAGGTTCGGGTATTACATTATTACTCAAACCATCTTTAGAAAAGGTCAACAAAAAAGTATATTCGAATATTGGTATTGTTGTTTTACCCCAAAAAAAAAAAAAAAAAAGAGAGAGAGAGAAAAGAATATGGGTGTTGTTGTATATAACACCACTCCCGCCGAATTTTAAAAGGGACTGCTCACCTAATGACTATGATTTTACTAATTCGATGTATGTGGGCAGGATCCTGACTTGTCGTGTTAATACTTAATAGCATGTATATCGTCCAACTACATGGGTCATGGTTTGCGTACTTAGAAGGGAATGCAGATATTTCTTGATTTAGTCTAACCACCTATGTTCATAGAAAAATATCATTAATAACTACATCTTCACTATAATGGAATTATATGTCACAAGACTCACAACGAACCCAATATACAGTAATTTACAAGAGGCTAAACCCTAAAGGCCTAACTCGCCGTATACTTAAAACCATGGTCACCAAACTTAGAAAGTAAAAATACTTTGCTTGTACATCAAATAGAAACTGGGCTTTGCATTTTGACTAAGAATTTGGCGTGATATCTTTAACCCAAACAAATCCATAAGACTCTTAAGACATGTACTTTGACAACTGCGCATCTTCTTCCCAACAACATATCCTTTAGTCCTTACAAGACCAGTAATAATTATGAATTTATGATACCGCTTTTCATTGGCATTGACATATTCTTTGCCAAAGTTTTAGTGCATTTTGGTCCCACAGTCAAGTGAGAAGTGACATGCACGGCATGTGGGGGCTTTGCACTATAAGAGAACTGAGAAACATACTCATCACTTTCGTGAATAACTTTTAATAGTTGCCATGTGCTGCGAACATGAGCAATATAAAAATAAAACGTACTAAAAACCAAAAAGAGAAAATGACTTTTGTTTTCTTCTGTTTTGTTTTTCCCCTGCAAATTACTATATTAAATTGAATTTACCTAACTTCTCTTCCGTATTATAAAAAGGGTCCGGTTAATGTGTTAATACATTAATAAAATTTTTTAGAAAACTTTTTCTTTTTGTATTATAAAAAAGGTTCGGTTATTTATTTTAAGAAACTTTGTATGAGAAATTGAAAAAACTTTAAAAAAAGTTAATCATTTTTTTGCTTTCCCATTAAAATTTTTCTAAATAGTTTACTAACATATGCCTTAAGTACACACACTAATAAAACCCTTAAAAAAATTGGTTCTTCTATAGCTAATCTGCACTATGAAAGTCCAGAATTTATCAAATATTGCACACCTGACTTAAAAAAGCTACATTATTCAGTTCTGTTATAATTTGTGACTTTCACAAAACAGTACACCCTCATTTTAATGGATTAAAGACCAAGAGAAAAAAAATACAACCATGTGGAACTCAAAGCAATCAAAGAGAGAAGGTCATTGCATTTTTTTTTTTTTTAAGAAACAAACACATACATAAGAGAGAGGAGATGAGGTTCTAATACAAAAGTACACCACAAATTACACTCAAAAGAGAAGGTCATTGCTAACTCTTCCCCTTCTCATGATTTGAGTCACTCACCCATTTATCAAACAATAAATATATAAGTAAAACCCAAAGCAAACGATCAAGAAGATGGATAATGATATGCATATATATGATGAGGATTGAGTGTTTTTATTAAAAGGAAGATTTAGGCCACTCACTTATCAAAGATAAATAAGTAGAAGAAAAGCATACTATATCAAGAAGAAGGAATTGCATACATAGAGATTTGAGTGCTTTTCTAAGGGCAAAATACAACGAGATTCCTCCAAGTTTGGAAAATAACCTCTCGTGCTGTTAGTTAATGTTATGTTCGGACAAAGGAATTGATAATTGTATAAAAAAAATTAAAATGGTCGGATTTACAATCCCAACATTTTAAATTCCATCAAACAATATACTTTCATTTTTTATTTGAAGAGAAAATTGAATTCTTTACTTGTAGTCTAGCCAAACTCGAAAATTGTAATTAACAGAATTAAAAATGCTGGTTTAACCCAAATTATGGCAACAAATGCTGCACCGAAACATACGGTTTAAGAATTAACTCCTCTAACTAAAGAAAATGACAATATTCCTCATTCCATCCACCTTTCATTGAACTTCCATTAATTCTTTTTTTTTTTCTTTTTTCCTTTTTAAGTCATGGTTATTACTTACTAATAATTAGTGGCATGTAGGTACATAGAGGAGGGAAAATGATTCAATACTCCGGGAGTTACATAAATGCGTACTCTCCTCTCTCACATGAATTGTGAGTCCCACCATAAATTTAATTAGTGGGACCCACAGTTATGTGAGAGGGGAGAGTACATATTTATGGCATTCCGGGAGTACTCAATAATTACCCATAGAGCAGGGGGAAAAAATTTATGGAATTCTTTTCCTTTTTTTTCTGAAATGTTTTCTCTTTCACTTTTGAAATCCTTCATTTTTGTGTCAATACATAAATAAGAGTAATGCTACAGATACAAACTATTTTACAATATTTTTACAAACTGTTGATGTTGCAAATTCTTAATAATTCTCATTTGGGTCCATTACTAACATCATCTTTTTACTTACCAATAATCATTCAACATAAATAAATGTGGGAAAAAAAAATTAGAGAAGGGTCAAAGGTGCAAGTTTACCATTTCCATAGTTTAGATTTTCTAAATTAAAATCATGATGGGTCATTTGCCCTTTTTATAAAAGATTTAAGAGAAGTCAAATTTCTAGAGGCAAAGGGATAAATCAACTTTTAGTTAATATAATTAGTGTTTGACCACATAAAGTTTTAGGTTTGATCTTGAGGGGTAAGGGGTAGGTTGTTGCAAGCTTGCTCAGGGTGGCATTGGCAAGCCATGTGCTAAGCTTAATGTCAAAACTATATATAGTCACCAACAAGCCCTAACATATAAATGTACTAGCTAGCTACCTTAAAAAATGGATTGGAATTGAAATGGGGAGAGATTGAGACCACACACGCAAACATAGATACATTGGTGGATATTTTTTCAAAAAACTTAACTTATCTCAACTGTACTACATATTGACTCTCTTAGTCTCTTGTATTGTAAGGGATTTTGCTATATACCTAAATTCGTTTGTGTATACGATTTACCTTCTCTATATTAAGGCATCATAATATTTCGAATGTTGACCTTTTTAAGTCAATGTTGGAAGAAAAAAAAAAGTTTAGAAACACAGAAAATTTGACACTTACTGATATGACAAATTGTTGGTGGTAGATTAAAAAATAATGTCACTAGTGGGCTTAAATGATAACTATTAAATAGTAAAAGCTTACTAACTCAACAGATATGAAAAAAATTTTCATTATTTTTCTGTGTGTGTGTTCGTAGCGTTACTTAAAAAACAAACAGACTAGTTAGAAATGAATGATGTGGCTATCAATTAGTTGTAACTTTAAGGTAGGTAGGCAGTCTAATACAAGTTATAAATATAATCCCTTGTGTGGAGAAGATGGGAAAGTAGCTCAGATGAAGGTAAGCAAACCCTACAACATTTATTTTAGCTCCAATGCCATTGCTTGCTTTCTTGCTCGCCACCTCGTTACCTATATTTAAGGTTTTCACATAAATTTTTAGTTGCGATATATACATTTATTCCAATTTGCTGCTCCTCTCTGGGTGTGAGCTATTCAAGTTCAACATACTTTCCGACGAGGGGCGTAGCCAGAATTTTTCACTTGGGGGGCCGAATCATGTATTTATAGGTTAGTCATAACTCATAACTAATAACTATATTTTATTATTGAAATATAACTATAACTATGATGATATTGTGAGAAAAAAAAAATATAACTACGAGGAAAACAAATTGGTGATATGAGAAAAAGATCAAATTTTGTGAAAAAAATGATGATTGTGGTGATAATGATGAGAGAAATAAATAAATTAAATTTGAAGACCAGGAATTAAAAAGAAAAACACACCAATTCGAGCAACGCACATTGCATTTCACAATTGTAAACAATTTGTATTCTTAGAAAAAATAAAAAGAAAGGCACCTGGAGGCTAGGGATTTATTTGGTTTTGGTAAAAGTGTGTGTTTTGTTTGGGTGTACACTTGAGAAACTAACTAAATATTGGAATTTTAAATAGCTAAATGCGGTTATTGCTAGATTTTAAAGAGAAAAAACATAAAAACTAACACTGACATTTGTGACATTTTTTAAGGAAAGTCATAAGTTTTCATTATTCAAAGACAAAGCAAAACAATAGTAAAAAATGAGCATGAACTATGAAGATGATGAATATCCATAGCTAATTGGAACTCTAAAACCAATGACTATCTTCTATCCAATAGTTTAGAAAACTTTAGTTTTTTTGGCATGTAATGCAAGTAGGTGGACCGCTTGGTTATCTTCTCTTTTAGTATGATATGATTTAAACTAAGTTAAGAGTAATCTTGTTTCTGTAAAAGTTTTTGGAGGGGCCAATCATTACATTTTGTAGGGGGCCCAATTTATTTTTATACAATACTACAAGAGGGTTTCAAAAATTTTGGGGGGGCCATATGTCCCTCCGCCCTTGTTTCCGACTAATGATCTGTTTGTTTCGGTTGATTTTTTTTAATGTAATCGAAAATACAATTCAATGGATAATAGTTTCAGTAATTATTAAAAAATTAAGCCCAATAGAGTGGAAACATTTTCTGTTTTAAAGGAATGAAAATACATTTTTTAAGGCTCCGGTTTTACATGCTCAACAAATCGTCAAAAATAAACTCTCTTGTTTGCTCAAAAATGTCATTTTTCCAGTTAATTTTTAGCATATATTCTAAATTTGGGGTTGATTTTTTTTTTTTTCATATTATTATTAATAATTTTTCATCCAAGTCAAATAATAGATTTTTTTCCTTGGCTTATTATTAGAATTGCAATTATATAGACATAAGTTATTAGTTTTCTAAAAAATGATTTCCATGCATCGAACGAATGGAGTATAATATATTGTTGCAATTACAACATGGACTTAAGTACAAGTTTAGTAAAATGGTTTGAGACTATGCTTATTTTTCTCTCTCATCTCAAAACAAACAGAATATAATATATTGTTGAAATTATAATATAGATTTAAATATAATATAATGTTGAAATTATAATATAGATTTAATTACATGTTTCGTAGTGCAGTTTGAGCCCAAACCACACTTATTTGACCCCATTTGCTTCTCAACCGTTCGGTAATTATGTAAAATGATTTTTTTTTTGGGGAGGAAAAGCATGAAATGAAAATGGTATTACTTATTGTATTTAGGAAATTAAATAATTGGTGGGAGGAGAATAGAGAATCCCGATCTTGCGCCATCGGTTAGAGACTCGGGGGTATGCTTGGAACCAAGGGAGATGGAGGGAGAGAACTTTCCCCTCTACTCTCCTATCCTATCTCGTCATCTCTCTCCATCCAAACATAGGGTAAAAGTAGTGAGAATGACCCAAATTTGTCTCCAACTCCATCTATCTATTAGTTTCGCTTAAGCCACTGGCCCACCAACACCACCCAATTCCTCTTGATGGTTGTAGTTGTAGTTGTATTGAGTCTATTAACATTGGCAATGTTTAGTCATATGGGTGCATTAGTTTTAGATTGTGTGGTGGGCGTGGGTGGTAAGAGCAATTTCAGTTATTTGATGGTCCTTTTTAGTAATTTAATTTTTAAACGACATATTTTTAATCTAAATCTTGCAAAGAGCTCATAAATTTTTTTTTTTTTTGGTTTTCCACAGTGTTTCTTCAAAACTTTCAATTAGAGATTAATCATTATTCGCGACGGGTGGGCTTATAGCGGGATAAATCGTTGGCCCATGAAGTTTTTTCAAAGTGCTGGTGCTCAGACTTGAACTAGGGAACTCCTAGTCAAATCCAAGACAGCCACTTTGATACCAAGTGCCCAACCACTTGGCCAACCCCACTGGGTTAAGCTCATAAATTTTTTAAACACCATGTTTTCATCCTACACTTACTAAAATCAAAGTTTTTTATTTATTTAATCCATTGTACCAATCTCATCCTGAATTGCACTGAAAGACTGAAACTAATAAAAGAAGCAAAAACTGCACAACTCCCTATACAAATTTATAATATTCTATCTTACATTACATAATATACTATATATTTTCGCTTTTATTGAGCTCCTACAAGCAGATATATCTCAGTATGCTTCTCTCAGTCACTGTACGTAGTTAAACTGCAGACTTATTATATTACAACTGACAACCAACACAAACTATGAAGATGGAGCCCATTATTCATATATAATTTATATACCATTCCTTCTTTTATTAGGAAGATATTGCTGTGAGATATTATCTGTAGGTAAGCAAATAAGCTGGTGGGTGATGTATATTATGAAATTCAAAAGAGATTGTTATAAATATATTTATATATATATATATATATATATATATATCTGGGTACGTGGACCAATTACTCACTGAAATTTTTGTATCAATTTTACCCAAAAAAAAAACTTTACCAAACAAGTTTTGCAATATATATTACAGCACATACTTTTAATTAGTATTAATAATGTTATGGACAGGGACTTGTCATGGGTGCAAATTATAACACCCTTCAAGAAAAATCAATTTCTATATTTTCTTCTTCATTAATTGAAGATTGGAACTGATAGTGAGTTTCATCAAAATATGGAGAATGGGAAATAGAAATCAATTTCTCTTTTTCTTCTTCGTCTTCTCTCTCTCTCTCTCTCCAATTCTTATTTCCTAATTTTTCCACCACAAAAGACAATATTTGCATTAAAATGAATGGGATGGAAAGATAAAAGGAAGAGGAGAATGTGACCACGTACAATATTCACATAAGTTGACTTTAGTTTTTTTTTTTTTTTTTTTTTTTGAGAAGAAAGATAATTCAACATTAAAAAGCTAAACCCGAAGGTCGGACCGTACAAAAGAAGAGATGTCTGGAGGAATAGACCCCATCCAGACCTCTAAAGGCCAAGATAATCTAGCTCTCTGGGCTAAGGCATGCGCTACAACATTTCCTTGCCTACCAACATGAGAGAAAGAACAACTCTGAAAAGAGCTTAAATGAGACATAATGTCTTTTAAGATATGCCCTCACTGGGAGTGAGACACATTCCTATCCTGTAAAAGCTTGATAACAGTAGATGAGTCCCCCTCAAAGACTGAATTGTGGAAACTAGTTTCACTAGAAAATAGCACTGCACGACGGGCAGCATATATCTCCACCACTTTCGCTGCCTGAGGTTTCACGATTTTTTCAAAAAGGGCAGCCATAACCTCTCCCTCCGAATTACGAATCACCACACCAATCCCTGCACCATCAGACTCCCCAAACAGAGCCCCATCAAAGTTGATCTTCACCAGATTTTCACTCAATGGACTCCAATTTGCTGCTGTTGCTGCTCTTCTCTCGGATGACATTTGCTGACCGTGTGTAGCTGCAAAATTCTGTAGAATTTTTTTTGAAAAATCTGCTAATCTGTCTAGAGGCACCATGGCTGCTTGAAGGCGAGACTTATTCCGGTGATGCCAGACAGTCCAAGCCGTGACTGCAAACAGAGGAAACAGCATTGGTTTTGTCTGCACTAGGTGGACCAGATTAGAAAAAGAACCTTCCGCACCCTGATTGTTATCCAGCCATCCAAACCTCCTTTGCAACACCTAGCGGACCTTCGAGCATCCCCATAGAGCATGCTTGACATCTTTTGGATGATCGGAGCAGAGGTGACACACGTTCTCTTGTATAATAGTTCTCTTCATCAAATTTTCCTTCGTGGGCAACGAGTTTGTGCAAGACTTCCATAGGAAATGTTTTATCTTACCTGGGACTTTGAGCTTCCAAATACCCTTCCACAAACTCCTCTGAACCTCAGCAACTTCTGTTTCGAGACCACCTGCCTGCTGATCTTCACAGAGAATTTTATATCCCGTCTTCACTGAAAAATGACCATTTCTTTCAACAAGCCAAACCAAGGAATTGGCCTGGGGAGTCATACAAAGGGGCAAAGATTTTATACTCTGAGCATTAGGGGGGGTAAAAACATTGATCAATCAGGCCTAAGTTCCACCACCCCGAGTTAGGATCTATGAGCGCATCAGCTGAAGTAATCGGAGCAAGTACACCTCTGTGGAATAGAATTCTGCCTTTATTAGAATTTGGTAACCATGCATCTTGGAAGATCCAAATATTTTTGCCATCCCCCATTCTCCAACGAGCATTTCTTTCAATTAAATTTTTAGAGCGGAGAATGCTTTTCCATGCAAATGAACCCGTGGCTGACCTTGCTTCAAACACACTGCCATTTGGAAAATACTTGGCCTTGAACACTTTGTAGAAAAGGGAATCCGTGTCTTGTGTCAATCTCCAAACATGCCTCGCTAGCATTGCTTCATTAAACTTACAAAGGTCTTTAAATCCCAAACCACCCTCTAATTTTGGCTTACACAAAACCCCCCACTTCTTCCAGTGAACTTTTCTTCTATCTCCCCTTTGTCCCCACCAAAATTTCCGGATAAGCATTTCAATGTCTTGGCATAGACCCACCGGAAGACGAAAACAACTCATAGCGAAGGTGGGGATGGCTTGAACTACTGCTTTCAAAAACACTTCTTTGCCTGCTTGAGAAAGTAATTTCTCCTTCCACCCTTGAAGTTTCCCCCACACCCTATCTTTGATGTAATTCAAGCTAGCTTTCTTATTTCTACCCACCACCGCTGACAATCCCAGATATTTCTCATACTCTTTTATCTCGGCTACACCCAACAGATTTTTAATAGTCTCTTTAGTGAAATCCGAGACATTTTTACTAAAGAATAGGGTGGTTTTTGCAGAGTTAATCTTTTGACCCGAAGCCTTCTCATAAAGATCCAAAAGAGCTTGGATGGCTCCTACATCCTCTACCCGAGCCCGGCACAAAAGGAGACTGTCATCTGCAAAAAATAAGTGAGAAATCTTTGGACCGGAACGACAAAGAGAAAACCCCTCAATCTGATCACCATCAACCGCATGTTGAATAAGCCCATTCAAACCTTCCGAACATAGTAAAAAGAGATATGGAGACAAGGGATCCCCTTGACAAATACCTCTAGATGGGATGATGTGGCCTTTGGGTTCACCGTTTACCAAAATGGAGTAAGTAACCGATTGGATACACTTCATTATCCACCCTATCCAAGCTGGATGAAAACCCATTTTCTCCATGATCTTCTTCAAAAATCCCCACTCCAATCTATCATACGCCTTACTCATATCTAGTTTTAGTGCCACATGTCCCACTTTACCCACTTTCTTCATCTTCATATGGTGGAGAGTCTCAAACGCCACCAGAATGTTATCTGAGATGGCTTTATCCGGTTGGAAAGCACTTTGAGATTCAGAGATAATCTGGGGCAAAACTCTTTTTAATCTATTAGCCAACACTTTAGAGACAAGTTTATATAAGACATTACAAAGCGCAATAGGGCAAAATTCAGAAATAAATTCCGGGCTCTTAACTTTGGGGATGAGTGTAATATAAGTATGGTTCAGGCATGACAACACTTCTCTGGCATTTAAACAAAATAAAACAGCCTTCATAATATCATCACCAATACTATCCCAATAATGTTGGAAAAAGATTGGAGGCATACCATCGGGGCCAGGGGCTTTTAAAGGCGCCATCTGTTTTAAGGCTATTTCGACCTCCACTTTTGTAAAGTCTTCAATCAAACCATCATTCATGTTTGCACTCACCACCCTTTTAGTATGTTGGACCACCATCTCCATGTCACTCGGATTTGAAGAGGAGAAGAGCTTGCTATAAAAATCAACAATCATGGCTGAAACATTTTCCTCTCCTGAAACCAGCACCCCATTTGGATCATGGAGCTCAGATATAAAGTTACGGCAGAAGCGTTGGGACGCCTTATTATGGAAGTACTTTGTGTTGCTATCACCCGAGACCAACCAATGAGTGCGGCTTCTTTGTTGCCACATTTGTTCTTCCATACGAAGGAGCTCATTTACTTCGAATTTTAATTGCAGAAATACATTCACATTACCCCCTTGTAATGCCGCTGCCTCAGCTTTACTCAGCATCTTCTTCTTATCCACTAAGGTCCGAGAAATATTGCACACTAAGTTCTTGCTCCACTTCTTAAGTTTCGCTTGGCACCTATCTATTTTTCCCATAACTGCTGCCATAGGAGAACTCGATTGGACTGCTACCCAAGACTGAGCCACTGTTTCATGACACCCTTCCTTTTCAAGCCAAAATTGTTCAAAACGCCAATGTCGCTAAGGTTTCACTAGGATGCCCTTAGGTAGGATTACAATAGAGCTGTGATCAGACTGCCCACAGACCAAGGATTGAACCTTTGTTGCAAGAAAACGCTCTACCCAATCAGCTGTACTAACTGCCCTATCAAGACGTTCCCAAATGCCACCTGAGGGGTAATTCTTAAACCATGTAAACTTTTTCCCATTGAAGCCCAAATCCAACAAACCGCATTTGTCTAACACCTCTCTAAACTTTTGCATCTGACAATAGGGACGAGGACGCCCCCCTCTCTTCTCATGTGACTTCAAGAGTTCATTGAAGTCTCATCCATACAGCCACGGTAAGGTAAACTGGTTATGAAGGTTTCTCAACAAATTCCAAGAGGCGAAGCGACGATGAGTCTCCGGAGCCCCATAAAAACCCGTAAATCTCCAAACTTTATCAGTACCTCCAAAAATCACTGCATCTATGTGATTAAGGGAGGAAGAAACAACCCTTAAATCAAAATATTTTTTCCAAAAAAGGGCTAAGCCACCACCATGGTTCACTTTTGAAACACTATAGTAATGACCGAATTGTAAAGAATCGTGTATGCCTACAAGCCTAGCTTCAACCAGCCATGTTTTGGCTAAGAACACAACTGTAGGATCTTGTGCCCAGATAATATCCCCAAGCTCTTGAACTGTCTGCCGGTTCCCAAGCCCGCGACAGTTCCAACACATGATACTCATAATCCTTCCCAGCCCTGCCAAAATTTTTGAATTTTCCTTATCATCTTGAGAAACTAAGTATTTCTTATTCGGTACTTCAAGCTGATCAGAGTCCACCACAAAAGCTCTTTTTTGTCCTGCGTGTGCAAGCAAAGCTTCCTTGTTGCCTGGAGAAGAACGAAGAACACGTGACCACTTTGGTCTTGAAGCAAGAGAGCCTTGCCTAGTTGGTTGATGATTGGAGATATCAGCTAACTGGGGACCATGAGTCACGTGATTTTTTAACTTCAAAGGGTGCTCTTGCTGTGAATAAGACTTGGGAGAGCTAGCTGTGGGGTTGGCCCGAATTACCTCAAGAGATGGCCCACTAGAAGTCTTTAAAGGAAAAGAAGCAAAAGATACTTGCTCAAGATATCTTTGCTCCATATTATCGAAATTCCCTATATGCCCATCAATAGTGTTGAAATCCTTTGCCACACAATCTCCCATCCTACGTTGACCCTCAAAACCCGGCGGAATATCATCCTCTGACCCTGAAAGCTCAGTCACAGAAAGAGAGTTGGTATAAGGAAACGTGGAAAGAGGGTTTACCTTGGGATGCACCTTACTCAGATCTTGATTTTGTTCCTTTTCCCACTGCATTACTTCTGAAGGCTCGATCTGAGTGCCGTGTGTGACTAGTAAACTTACACTCAAAGAGGAAGACTTTATTCCTACCTTTTCCTCCGCCCCTTCAGCCTTGCCATATTCATGCAACGTCCCTGGCATTTGTTTTGGCGCATCCAAAGTCACTTCATCCCATGTCGAGCTCCTGCCACCTTAAGGTGACAACTGAGGCACGTGATCCTTTCCCTCCTCTGAATTTTCCCTAGGCACATCGGACGGATTTTGTGGCTTTTCCAGCCAAACTCCGGCAGCCTTGCCTCTGTATTCTTGGTTATCTCCCCCACCATGTTTGATTGGGTCTTTTGGGTACCTCCTAATTGGTTCGCCTCTCAACCATGCCCCTGTACTGAAGGCATTCCTCCCTCGTTTGAGTATTAATATGAGATAAAGGGCAGTCTCTAAGGGCGTGGCTAAGCAAATCACAACGGTAACAAAAGTTAGGGAGTCTTTCAAACTTGAACTGGACCCACCTGGACTCACCTCCTTCAATGGTGATTCTTTTGCCTCGGATTAGTCTTTTTGTGGCATCGATCCGGACTCTCACCCTAAGACATTTACCCTAGTGCACTCCTGATTCAGGAACATCAACTTCCATGACTATCCCCAAGGTGGACCCAATCGCCCATCCAGTTTCCTTTGTTCTACTCTTCAAGGGTAGATTGGAAATCTGAATCCAAAAGGGTGACCATTTTATCTCAATCTCTTTTGGGGTTAACTCTCCTTCAAACTCTTGTAGGAGCACCAACTGTTTCTCAAAACTCCATAGGCACATGTCGAGAATTTTCTTCTTATCTTTCCCATCTCCAAACTCAACCAAAAACAAATCTGCTTCTAACTCAGAGAAGTTGACCCACTTGTTCGTTTTCCACAGCATCTTCAAATTTTTTCTCAGAGTATCTAAGCTTATGCTTCTAAGGGTCATAATCTTCGTAATAGCACAGTTTTTTCCTACCTCCTTTGCAGCTTTGGTATTGCTGCTCCCAAGATCAACTCCTTCACCCTCCTCCTTCATGAAGGATAACTTCCTCCATAACACTTCCAACTCCTCTGCTATTTGTAAATTGTTTTCGCTGTCCACCCCAATACGGTGTTGCTGTCTAATAACCACACTCCCCCGACCTTACCAAGAGAGAGAGAGAGAGAGAGTATGTTGACTTTAGTTAGTAGTAAAATAAATGCCATTAATTTCTATATTTTCTTCATCATTAATTGAAGATTGAGACTAATTGTGGGTTTAATTAAAATATGGAGACGCACAAATTCAAATAACAACACTTAATAAAATAAAAACCGTTTCTAAAAAAAGAAATAAATAAAAACCAATTTCTCTCTCTCTCTCTTCTTTAAAAAAAAATCTTATGATATTGTTTTATGAGACCTCTCTCTCACAGCATGTGTGAACATTGCATGTGGTCACATTCTCCTCTTAATTTCATTTTGTCATCCCATTCATTAGAGCAACTGCATCAGCTCATGCAAACTTTCCATCTATTTTGCACAAAAAACTACTTTTTCTATTTTACACACCCATTTTTACAAAACAATCACATCAGTCTATCTATTCTACATATCTATTCAATAAAATATTCATTCTTTTATAATTTTTTATTATTTCCTCACTCACTAACCCTCTCTCTCACATACCCAACACTACCAAAAAATACTAAAATGTTAAATGCACGAGTTACAGTAACCGTGCATATATACACGGTTAGAGCAATTACATCAGCTGGTGGATAGTTTTGCAAAATAGAAAAAGGTAGTCTTTTTACACGTTTTGGCCCAAAAAACACCCACATCAGTTGGTGTAAAATTATGCATTTATGCACAATTGCTACAGTAACCGTGCATATATGCACGGTTATTGTAGCACTTCCATTTATTTTTTTATTAGTTTTTTCTCTTTCCTTCTCTCTGTGTCTCTGGTTGCTCTCACTCTCACTCTCACTGCCGCCGATCAACAGAGAACGCCACACATTCATCAACAGAGAACACCACATCAAAAAATTTCTTCCAAAATCAAGTAAAACAAGAAATTAGTATTACACAGGATTTGTTTGGTTGCCGAGAAAAACACAGAGAAAACAAGAAATAAAGAAAATTAACCAAACACAGAGAAAATCAATAGATCTTTGGTTACTGATCGTCTTTCCTTCTATTTCTACTCTTTTCCAGCACTTTCTCACCAACCAAACAAGAAATAAAGAAAATTAACAACAAAAAAGGCTGGGTCTGGGTCGATGAACCAAACAAGAAGACTGATTCAAGAAGCGAGCCATTTCGATCATCAGACCGCCGGAACCGAATGCCGACGACAACAACGGAGCTCGCACGTCGATGAAAACTGCTACTTTTCTTTGCGTGTTGGGTCTGGGTCTATGAGAGAGTGTTGCCGATCGTCTTTCCTTCTATTTCTACTCTTTTCCACCACTTTCTCACCAACCAAACAAGAAATAAAGAAAATTAACAACAAAAAAGGCTGGGTTTGGGTCGATGAACCAAACAAGAAGACCGATCTTTGCGTGTTGGGTTTGGGTTTGTGAGAGAGTGTTGTGTCTGGGTTTGGGTCTGTGAGAGAGTGTTGGTCTTTGAGAGAGAGGGGCGGTGAGGGAGAGTAATAAAAAATTGTAAAAAAATAAATATTTTATTGAATAAATGTGTAGAATAGATAAACTGCTGTGAGTGTTTTGTAAAAATGAGTGTGTAAAATAGAAAAAGTAGGTTTTAAGTGTAAAATAGATGGAATATTATGCACAAGCTAATGTAATTGCTCTTACTGTAGCACTTGTGCATTTATGTACAATTTTACACCCACTAATGTGGGTGTTTTTTTGGTCAAAATGTGCATATCTCAACACTTTTTCTATTTTGCACTTACTGATGCAAGTGCTCTTATGCAGATATTTTTGGTTGTGGAGGAAAAAATTAGGAAATAATAATTGGAAACAGAGATTGGAGAGAATGATTAATGAATAATTGAATCAAAGCATTTTATATATGAATAACCTCATTTTTTACTTTAGTTAGCAGTAAAATAAATGTCAATTTTTCAAACAAAAGAAATATTTAACATCCCACTTGTTTGACTGAAAAATATGAAAAATATTTTCTATATTTTCAAGTGTTTGTTTCTTTGTAAAATGTGTCAAATCTATAAAACGTTTTCTATTTACTTGAAAATCCTATATAAAAACTTGTAAAACATTTTACAACAAAAAATTCCATAAAACGCTTTCCAAAAACAAACATGAATGACTTCCCACATTCTCTTCCTCACTTGCACACGGACCCCTCCCATCTCTAAAACTCTCTCTCGCTAACCCTACACCAGCCCACACCTCTTTTTTCTCACTTTCAATTATATTTAAAAATATTTTACAGCGAAACAAATATAACGTAAAGTACTATTCAATAAATTTTCTGTAGATCAACATTTTGAAACTTACCATTAGGTTACTTGTATAAACTTTATATATATATATATTAGATAAAATAACTTTTAATCTTTAATCATCTTAAGATTTAACAAGAATAATGAGCATAAGAGGATAAGTGTTCCATTAATAGGTTCAAAGAAAAAAAATATTTATTTAAAAGGGAATTTTGATTTTTGAATCGCACTTCAAACAAATTATAATAGTCATCTTCAGCTACAAGCCTATAACTAGTTGAACACCCATTTAATGTAAGAGAGTTTTTTTGACAAAAAATATTTATATATGATACATATTTTATTAATGAATATTAATAAGCAAAAAGGAAATTTATACTCTATTAAAAAAAACTTCCTAATTTAATTAGACTTTGTTTAGAGAAAATCTAACCTAATTTAATAGTATGAATTTGTGTAGTGTTGAGTTGTTTCATCCAAAAAGAGAATGATTTCTAATTAATTTAAACTGACATGATTTATCACTATGTATAACTTTAAAAACTAAATTTAAAAGAAGTGTGAGCTTTTAAAAACTTATGTGACAACATTAGAAGAAGTAAACAAAAAGTCAAAGATTTCATTTTATTTATATTATTAGTTGGTATCTTGTTCAATGCACGGAAAAGTTTAATATTGTATTGTTGGAAAATTTAGACCCTGTGTGATAAATTTTAAGTCAAATTACCAACTTATTTAATTAGCTCAATCATGAAATGTATTCCAAATTCGTTGGTGATTGGCACAACCATATCACAATATTAAAGTACAACCAAAAGTTAATTTTGACACACACGATATGGTTATGAAGGAAAAACCTAGACGGGAAAAATGCAATGAGTGATTTGTAGATCACTATCAAATTGAAGTACTGACTAAGATAGAACGGAAGTTTACATTATAAAATATCCCAATCCTTGTATACCTATAGTTGAACTTACTCTTGTGACTGCTAAGAGCAGCTCCAACCTAGTTGGACTCTTTTATCTTGTGAATCACTTCAATGGTGCACAAATGTCCAATTTGTGTCTAACACACCACAACAATAACTTGATTACAGTAGTCTTGTGCAAGAACTTGACTTTCTATACTCTTTGATCTTCAATTTGATCCCAGAGACAAAGATTGGTACAAACCCTTGGCGCACAACCATTGCAACAAAATCTCTTCTTTACATAATGTTCTCCTTATGTTTAAAATGACCTGATAAATCTCGAAATATGCTCTAGAATCCTGAGACATGAATCCCAAGGCTTTTTGGTTATTATGAGCCGAAAACTAAAAATTCAGTTTACCCAAGGCTTGATTGATCGACTGGAGTTGAGCTTTAATGAAACTTGATCAATCGAGTTGTAGTCAAGCTTGCAATCAATGTAACATACTTGATAGCTTACGAGCGATTTCTTTTGTCTTCGATGTAGATCTTCAAATACTATCATGATTCATGACACTAAAAGCTTAAACGCAAGACACATTTTGTATACAGGTTTCCAGCACTTACAAACTTTGACCCTAACATTTTGGATACATTTGGAATTAAATATCACAGCATCATGGTTTTCAGAACCGGACCGGACCGGGAGGTCGGACCGTGAAAACTTTTAACCAGGACGAAAACCGGTTTTTTAAGCCTAAAAAACCGAATTTTTTGTTAATTCCGTAAACCCCTAAAACCGGGGTTGGACCGCACGAACCGGTGAGAACCGTGCGGTCCAACCCCTTAGCAATTTTTTTTAAAAAAAAAAAAAAAACAACTTAACACAATTTTATTCTACTTAATTAAATTATCCATCTCTTACAAGGAATAAAAAAAATTATAATTAAAATCCTTCAAAGATATTCAACTTTACTTCAAAAATTAATCATAAATTTTAATGTTTTCATGGTTATTATTTTATTTTATTAACTTTCTTATTTAATTATTAAATATATGCTTGAAAATCATTAAATTTCCCTCACATATATAGATATATTGTCAATTTTGCTAGTTTTATAAATTTAATATCTATATTTAGGCTTTAATTAATTATTAAATTAACTATGACGTCATCACGGTTCGACCTCGGTTCGACTTCAAAAACCTTGAACCTCTCCCTTTTACGGTTCAATGAACGGTTCGGGTCTGAAAATCTTGCACAATATTAGGAATTTATCATGATTGTGTTTGTATATGGAACAATACATTCTATCATTTAAAGAAAGTAAGAGGCACCAAGATTCAAATAGAGGGTTTAAATATAAAATAAAATTTAAATTCAATTAAAATAATGCCACGTAAATTTGTGAGGCTCAAAAGTGTATGTTGCACAATATTATGAGTTTTTTTTTAGAAGAAAATTATGAGATTAACTAAAAGCCAAACTACTTTGATTTAAAAAAAAAAAATTATTATATAATAAACTAGTCACTAACATGCACTGAAGTTCAACAAAATATGATTTTATTTCTTTTGTATTTTTTTTTTTTTGGTAAAATATTATTTTGGTAACTAAACTTTACCAAAAACATTATGTGACAAGATTCTAATGGATGATATTAAACATCTTAGATTTTATAGTTAGTAATAGCCATTTATTGAGATTGGGTTTATGTATGGAACTATCTACTCTTTTTTTTTATAGAGAGTTTCAACCTATAACGTTTACTCATAATGATAGTTCTTTATTATTAGATCAAGACACCAATCGGTTTTTGGTGTAGCTGAGGATTGAACCCCAGATCTCTTACTTAGCTATCTACTCTACTGAAAGAAAATATAATCTGACAAGATTCTAATGGATTATATTAAACATATTAGATTTTATAAGGAATCCTTATAAAATTTAAACTCAATTATATATAAATAACATGAAAAAAATGTGGACTTTCAATATATTATATTGTAGCATAAGAAAAAAGTTAATAAAAAGTCAAAAAGTTCATTTTATATTATATAAAAATAAATATAGATATGCATTACTAATAGATACATTTTCTTAACCAGAGATAACAATTTGTGGGGACTCCAACTGAATAGTTAATATAATATATAAAAGTACTATGCTTAAATAAAAAGTTTAATCCGATGAGTTTTGGGCCTAACAATATTATATTAATCACTTTATTTTGTTATTATTATTCAATGTGAGACTTTCACATTTTTTTAATAAAAAAATGTTTAAACAAATGGTAGAGGAAAAATTCTTCTTATAAAGACCAAATAATATCATTGAGTTACAATTCTCTTCGCTTTGCCGCTAGTTTTTGAAGACAACTCTAATTATTATGGGCTGTTTCGTGTTCAATAGCAAAAGCACGTTGCATTTACTTGTAAAACTTAGTTAACTTCTGAAAATTATATTGACTTGGCCAGGGAACGACAACACTAAGGACAAGTTTAGAAACATACAATAAAATATGAAGTAATATGTGAATTTGGATGAAGATAATTTACATTGTCCAGAAGGGCACTTTAGAGTCTCCTTCAATATAATGAGGGTAGGTAAGAGTAACTGCAATCAGTGTACAGCACACTGCAGCCTAGCTAGATTTTTTTCCTTCTCCTGAACTACTAATCTCAGCAGTTGATAAACCTTTTAATCAAAGTTTCACCAAAAGAGAGAATTTGTTTATCATAGAAACACAAAACAGATAATAACACAAGGTGTTTTTTGAAGGAAGAAGGATTACACAATACAAACATAAAGCTAGGTAGTTTACCATAATGTTGTGATATATAAAGCATATATGCATGTGAAAGTAACTATATCCATGCAAACATTGATCAATGATACTTCACAATTGACACATTTTTATGCCTATGTTGTATACCAAAAACAAAAACAAAAACAAAAAAAATTCTTAAAAATATGTATATATTACAATAATGATAAGAGCGTTAGTAGTTAGGAGTAGGATGGAAGAGTTAATTAGCTGCAGAGGGTTGGTTACACCTATCAAAGAATAAGACCACTGTTCACAAAGTTTTGTCAGAATCACCAATGTGAACTGTAACATATTGGGTTTGTGTAGGTGACCACCCAAAGTGTTAAGAGCTAAAGTGGGTCATGTTATAGAAGGTTTTCATAGATTAAAAAAATACAGTGATTTGGGTTATTTAATTTGCTCTTTTGGTAAAATAATTGAAGCAATCTGGCTCTGAATTTATAAAGGAAAACAATCACCAATCACTTGCGTGTACTCCACCACGTGTACATCACTCGCCCATGTCCTTTATATGAAATGACATCAAAATTTTCTCACTCCATTCTGTCTATTGCTACCACTTGAGTATTCTTCTCTCTCTTTCTCTGTAGCTCTCTGATATATTTTTCTCCATGGAGTTAGGAAGTATATTACAGTTCCTTGAGAACAAGTCCATTTTAATCACTGGTGCCACTGGCTTTCTAGCAAAGAGTACACCCCTAACTCTCTCTCTCTCTCTCTCTGAGTGTGTTAGTGTAACGATGATTTTAGTGATAAATTTGCTTGTATGGATGCAGTTCTTGTGGAGAAGGTACTGAGGGTTCAACCAAACTTGAAGAAGCTCTATCTTCTTCTAAGAGCTAAGGATGCTAAGTCAGCCACACATCGGTTAAATAATGAGGTATATACATGGTTATATATGGGATATAGCTTCCACTAAGTACAAGAGAGTAGTACATATTTCGAACATTCCTTGCCATTTCTTGTATTTTCTGCTTCAAGTGTGGCAGGAATGGACATATATTATAAGCAACATAATTATCTTTTTTAAGCAACATTTGCATACTAATATTTAAAGATCTTACAAGGCAAGAGATAAAAATTGGTAAGAGTAAGATATGTTAAGGTTGCTTGGTCAAACTTGAACAACTTTTGCTCCATTCCCTTTCACTATTTGGCAGTTTTAAATTAATGGCTAGCTATACTAATATTGACTAGTGATCACAATATTGTTGCAACATTTTTTTTTTTTAAATAGATCATAGGGAAGGACTTGTTCAAAGTGCTAAAGGAAAAGTTGGGTACAAATCTAAATTCCTTTGTCTCTGAAAAAATAACTGTGGTGCCTGGGGACATCTCTCTTGAAGACTTGGGCTTGAAGGATTCCATTTTGAGGGAAGAGATATTGAACCAAGTTGATGTCATTGTTAATTTAGCTGCCACTACCAACTTTGATGAAAGGTAATCAGTGAGTACCAAGGTAATTACTACTCCATGGTTTAGCTACTTAACTGAAATACTAATATATACATTTTTTTAATGTCACCCAGATATGATGTTGCATTGGGGCTCAATACATTTGGAGCTAAGTATGTTTTTAACTTCGCAAAAAAATGTGTTAGTCTAAAGGTGCTTATCCATGTATCCACAGGTTAGTAAAGTTCCTTTCCACTTTTACTATTACTACTATTATTTATTATTGGGGGACAAAACTAAGATATATAATTTCTTAATCAAGTGTTGCGTCTTAGATTTTCTTTTGGAATATCATAGTGATAAGGTCAAATTCTTCAATTTTGACTTTTGTTAAAGTCAAATTAGCATTAACATTCCCTAAAAATCAATTTTTAGTTATACTAGTAGAACCTGCTTATTTACTAGTAGTGTCTCTTCAGCCTATGTATCAGGAGAAAGAGGAGGACTAATTCTAGAGAGCCCATATCGCATGAGTGAAACACTTAATGGGACCTTTGGATTAGACATCGAAACAGAGAAAAGACTGGCTGAGGAAAAAGTGAATGACTTACGAGCCGAGGGAGCTACAGAAGAAGAAATCACGTTGGCCATGAAGGATTTTGGTCTTGAAAGGTTTGTCATCTAACTATAATATTCCCTAAAATCTTAAATGTTTATTCAACCAATTTGGTGCTATCTATGCCTGCATTGAATTTAATTTATTTTAAGTATTATCCTTGTGATTCAACCATGTCTCATATAGATAGGGGTACATATGAAACTAAAGTAATTAAGTTTGAAAATATTATTTTCTTTTAATACTAAACATCAATAGGATTTGAGATCAGGTGCAATAGCTATCAAGAGTTGAGATTGAGAGTTGAAAATTCAGTGTCGGTCCTTCAATAAAAAAGAATGAAAAAAAAAAAAAATGGTTAAAGTTGAAAATAAAAGATGGTAAAAATGTTTGTGTGTGGGAGGGGTGAATTGCACTAGCAGTAGTATCCTTGTACCGGGTGGGTATTGCACCCGATTCAAATCCCTCCGTTAGGTATGAGTGATTGGCAATAAAAATGATGTTATTAGTGACTCCATGCAAAAGTAACTACCTATAAATTATAATTTGTCATTCTAATAAGTTGTGAAAAAAAAAAATTTGTGTTTGTTTGTTGGTCAACAACCAATCGTAGGATGCCGTGTCTATGCAGGGACTTAATGCAATATTTAATGAGGTTTTGCTAGATCAGTACATGCATTCATATCTTCAGGGCGTTGAAACTTTTTTTTCTTCATTAAGAGAAAAAGGTTTTAGATCCAGTTCATGGTGGATTTAGAATTTGTGGAATAGGGATTGTTTTTATCAATTAGAAAAAGTACTGAAAGGTTATGGAATCGTTAAAAAGAACCAGACACAGTATAGAATAATTGACCAACTCAAGATTAAAGTTGCTTTTTTTTTTTTTTTTAAAATAATGTTAAAGTTTCTTTTTATAGTTTGTTGAGTGTGGTTTTTGATACAGTAGTAAATTATTTAAGAATTTTTATTTATTTATAAAAAGTGATTAATTTTCCAGACAGCTTTTTTAATTTTGATAAAATCCATTAACCGGCCGGACCCTTATTTTTAATACTTTCAGTTTGTTGTGTACTGAAGTTGTGGAACAAATAAACCCCAATAGAAGTACATTTCCCTATATAAATTTCTCTTTTGAGAGGTAAAATTAGGTCCATACAAGGGGTACAGGTTCATATTAAGAGTTAATACTTGTGATTTATAGGTCACCAATCTAGACAAAATTTTCTGGCTTCAACGTACTAATTGTGTCCTTAAATGAAACGAAGCGAAAGCAACTAATAACGAAGTAATTAAGAACTTGTTGGGGCCATCTTTCACACATTTAAACCCTGAACTGACTCCCCCACCAAACACAAGCTACCCCGCTAGCATCAATTATATATGTAAAAAACGATGATGTTTTCCTCATTCCAAGTCTCTGTAGCAGAGTCGTCCCAAGGCAAAAGGCAACCGTAGGTAGGTTAGGTTTGGCTTTCAATATATCACGACAAATAATTAATTAAAACTTTAGGAGGTTAGCTGAAATTAATTTGATGGCCATCATAAATATCTTGGCCCCTACAAAATAACGAGAACAATATTTTAAGATCAGACCAAAACATTTCGCGTTTTCTTATCTAATGCATTGCTGCTATGTTTACAAAACATTCGAAGTCGTTTTCTTATCTAAAAAAAAAAAAAGTCGTTTTATATTTTCCCATAAAAAAAAAAACCATTTATATTTTTTTGTTTAATATTTTGACATATATCTTAGAAATGCATATATATCCAACCCATCCCGCAAGTGCCAGGCGGCCGAATAAAGAATTTTATTAGATCGAATAAATGGTGCAAAATATGTCAGCAAGTCTAAGAAGTAAGAACAATTATTGCTTTTTTTTTTTTCATAAACTTTTTTCTAAAATAAATTGTTAACCATTGCTTTAAGAGCACTTGTTAGCATGACTCATAATAAATTTCAAAAAATGTATGATGTCAATTTTTTTTTAGAAATAGTTTATTAACAATTGCCTTAAATTTATCAATTAACATAATCCTCTTTTTATAATCGTTAAAGTGGTAGCTTGTAATTAGTATATAATGTATAATAATTAAAGTAATATTAGATGATCTCGTATGAAAGTAATGCTATAATAATCATAACCTATTATCTCAAATATTATAAAATTTTTTATAAAATTTGTTACGTTTGTAATATCGGAGAAAATATCTTAGCCTGGTGGTCCTAGCCACTCTAACATGGGCCCACTTACCCTGTTTATAATATAAGACGAAAATTGGAGTCCATGTGCCATTTAAATTAGATAATACCATATGTTAAGGTTTAGCCTTTGTTTGTTTTTTTGTTTCTCTTTTCAATAAAAGTCTTCTTTCCCATAAAAAAAATATGTTAAGGTTTGTGAGATGAGATATCCAATATTCATTTATTCATTCATAAACATGTCATGTTCGTTGAGGATATAGTGCATTTATGATTCAAGCATTATTGCGGGTCTCGATGTGCCTCACGCAACTGCTACAATGAATTATTATGACACAACATTAAGTTCCTACTCAAATGACTTTATATTATTAATTATTATTGTTTGGACCAGATCTCTCAAATTTCATTGAACATATGGGTTACTTGGCACACTTGCCCATAAAAAATTGTTAGGAATAGACAACTTCCAAACAGTCGATTCATACAATATTTAGAGGCAGGTCAATCCAAATCTAAACATCACTGTAGGCTGTAGCAGGTCAAGTAGGGCCAATTAGCCATATTAAATGGGTTATAATTTAAAACAGAAAACCTTTACACTAATTCTGAATATTTTATAATAGAAAATATAAACTTTGAACCAATTTGTATTTTTCAATTTTATCGTCTCAAACCCTTATGCCAAAAAATATATATATATATAATAATAATAATTAAACCCATGCCCTTATCATTGATATTTTAACAATGGTAATTTTTGTGATTTAAAGATATTTAATTGTCATGGATGCTGGACATTTTTCATATATATATATTTGTTAATTAATATTTAATTTTTTATTGTTGTTAAAATGTTGCATGCTTAACACTTTACATATTATTTAATTAGTTAAACAACTGAAAAAAAAAAAAAAAAATCATTAGGTTGACCCGAATATGAGCATGGTCAAGTGGGGGGTTTAAGAAAAATAAAAATCCATTTAAATCCAGATAGAAAAGGGTTCCATCTGTAGTTGCATAGATTAATAGTATATTGTAATTAACTGAAAAAAAAAAAAAAAAAAAAGTTACACCTTGCTAGGTCTGTTTTTTGTTTTTTGTTTTGTTTTGTTTTTGTTTTTGAATACCGATTGCTATGTGTTGGTCCTAGGTAGAAGCATGTTTTTTTGTTTTGTTTCTGTTTTCGAATACCGATTGCTGTGTTTTTTTTTTTTTTTTTTTTGAGAACCGATTGCTATGTGTTGGTCCTAGGTAGAAGCATTGAATATGATTTTATGAGGTCCATGTGATACCTTTACGCTTTGGTATTAAGCTGTCACACTTTTGCCCTCTTGTCATGTTACTTTAATACGAAGCAACATTTTCGGGTTATTTTCAATGAGCGTGTATATATAGTTGACACTTGACACAATAACAACTACTTAATTAATTATTTCTAAAAAAAAAAATAATAATTATCACCGACTAAAACTCAAAAAGCATTTTCAAGAATTATTCATTTGCGGCACAATAAATAAAGTGGGGTACAACACTGTTTTAAAGACCCTAAATTTTGTTTTCCTTGTCGTGTTGGATTTGACTGAGTAGTTTTGGTGCTCATTTATTGGAACATTTATGATTCTACCTAATCGCTTGGCACCATCCATCAGTCTTTATCTCGTACGTGCTCATAATAATTATAGGAAGGATTTTGCTAATGTGTGCTTTAAGAGCGCACAATAATTAATTATTTATGAAAAAAAAAATTTGAAAATTAAAAAAGTATTGACAACTTTTTCAATTCTCGAAAAAATATTTTTAAAAATAAATAGTTGAATGTGTGCCCTAACCGAACCCTTATAGGAATATCAATCCCTTTGAATGTAGCTGCAATAGATGGCCAAACTTCAGATTCATCAACAAAAAAAAAAAAATCCAAACTTCAGTAATACAAAAGTTACTGTTAGGTAAAAACTGATCATGTTGGGTGGGGAAGAGCAGAACCTGCAGGGTTTGTTCTATAACATTGTTCTTCAAATTTTAGCCAAATGCTTGTGAGGCTAATATGTGTATAAAATTATTTATATTATTTTTTAGGCAAAGTAAAGCAAAATTACTACTGCACTTAGATATTGTCCATAAATTGGGATTGTTATTATATTTATGGTGTACACAATAATTTTCTCATAAATTGATGTTCTTGTGATTTCGAATTGACTTAATCTCCACTTGAAACCCAAATTATTCTTTCATGGAGTTAAATTAATGAATTAAAAAAAAATATTTCTAACAAATAATGCATTCAACTATGGGCAATGAATTCTAATAGTCTTACCTACCTTTGTCCAAATATTTTATCAGGGCAAGGATGTACGGATGGCCAAATACCTATGTATTCACAAAAGCAATGGGAGAGATGCTTATAGGGCATCTAAAAGAAAATGAATCTGTGGTTATCTTACGTCCTACCATTGTTACCAGTACTTTCAAAGAACCTTTCCCCGGTTGGGTTGAAGGGATAAGGTGAGAACACAAAATCTTTCTTAATTACATTTGTGCAATGACAATTAACCCTTGTTCTGAATTATAATTTATTATCAATTTATTTTCATATAGCATTAATTTCTTGTTTGGTTATGGAGAAAATGAGAGAAAGTATGTGATTAAAAAAAGAAGAAAAGTTTGAATTATATTGCAATTTTAATTTGTAATTACGTTTTGATGTTACAGGACTATTGACAGTCTAGCAGTTGGTTATGGTAAGGGAAAACTTACTGTCTTTCTTGGTGATCTTCAGGCAGCCCTTGATTTGGTGAGTTGATTAAGTCAATCATAACTCATTAATTATTATTTATTTACATATTATAATTTCTTAAGCGTTAAAGATAAAGTGGAGACATGCTTTGAATTGGGAACTCAAAATCATTTGACATGATACCATAATAAATTATTAATTTTAATTGTTCAAAAAGCTCAAATGGCTAAGAAGCTATGAATTTAATCATTGACCATAATAATTTTAAACATGAGGTTGAATGGGTATAGAGTTTGACCTCAAGATCAGCTTTGATACCATATCTCATTTAATAATTAAGTTAAAAATCTCACATGTTTAGCATAGGGAAGTCAATATTGCACCGGTATTGCCCGTACATAAGAAATATACCGTACTGGGCATTAAATCGGTATTAGTACTCCTCTAAAATGTATAGAGTTTGAACTCAAGATCAGCTTTGATACCATATCTCATTTAATAATTAAGTTAAAAATCTCACATGTTTAGTATAGGGAAGTCAATATTGTACTGGTATCGCCTGTACATAAGAAATATACCGTACTGGGCATTAAATCGGTTTTAGTACTCCTCTAAAATGTATAGGAAAAAATACCGGGTTATACTAGCTTGTAGCAGTTGTATTGGGCATATTTCGGGTTTTTTGACCGGTTTTGCCGTTCGGCCGGTACAATAAAAAATTTTTTTTTAAAATGTTAAATTTGTGATTTTTTTTTTTATAAAAAATATGTTATTTAATCTAATATATTAGTTAATGTACTTAAGCTAATATTTAGGCTTATAAAATGTGGATTTAAAAATTTATGTTAATAAATACTATAAAAATGAATACATTCATACTTACATAAATAAATACAAACACACACACACACAATAGGTAATCTCTAAACGGTACACCGGTATCAACTAGTACCAAAATATTTTTGTTTCTCTGGCCAAATTGAAATGACATCCGATATGAAATTGATTTCCTTGGTTTAATTACTTTGGGTGAATATGTGACCAAGAGTGTTAGAATATTATAATTAGATGAAATTTTTCTAAAAGTTTAAATTGTTAGAAAAATGTGATGAATTTGATCATTTAGTTTATTATTAAATGAAATGTAAATAAAAATGCAGATACCCGCAGACTTTGTGGTGAATTCTATAATAGTGGCAATGGTAGCTCATGCAAATCAACCTTCTGATGTGATTTACCAAGTGGGTTCTTCAGCAAGCAATCCTATGAGAAACGTGGATCTTCAAGACTACGGCTATCGTTACTTCTCCCAAACACCATGGATTAATAAGGATGGGAAACCTGTCAAGGTTACCAAGGCTTTGGTGTTAGGCGACATGGCCAGCTTCGAAAGATACATGGCCCTTCGTTATTTGCTTCTACTGAAGGTTTGTTCTTAGTTTGGCCAATACATATATATGATATGCATGCTTCGTGAATAAAAATGAGTGATCATAGGTGTATTACTAACTTTTCCTTTATTTTTTGGGTACAAATTAGTGTGATAATCAATGGTGCTGCCGAGTATGATATATGTGATATTTACCGATTTGAATCCATCTAGGACAAAGTTATAATACACACGTTACATTTAACAATTATTAGTGTGTAGAAATAAAAAATAACTAAATTTATAACATTTAAACTCTAGTAAATTAAATTTAATTGTTTTTAGAGAAACCTTTGTTAAAAAAAAAAAAAATTGCATGAGGAATAAATTTTATCACTTTTGAAATGTAATGCTATCGTATTTTGTATTTTGTATTTTTTTTTTTAATCTTTGGTTTTGCCTTCTTATTTACATTTTTTTCTTATTATATGTTCTTTTGAACCCCTAAAAGATATTGATAGAATAAAAAAGAATATATATATATATAATTTTTTTTTTCTATTTTCCTACTGAAGTTTGACACATAAAAAGACAATAGTCAATTAATTATGCTATAAAATATATCAAGAAAAAAAAATTCAACAGCGAATCCAACAAAGGAAAAATATAATAATAATAATAAAAAACAGGAAGTTTGTAATTGTAATAGTCCAATCATTTTTCAATAAAATAGCTGGGTGTGACCAAGAGGGGTGCATGTTATCTATTAAACTGTGTACATAACTGCCTAAGCTACAAGTAGTTTACAAGATAGTTTAGACTAGCTTAAGCTACATGTAGTCTGTATATAACATTTAGTTACCTTTCTAGTTGGACACTTGTCACATCTGTATTGGTTAGATCAGAAGTTAGTTAGAGCAGTTTATTTTTCCCGCCTCTGATCCTACTATATAAAGGACAGAGCATCAGATATTTATATATTGAAGTATATACATTTCTCTCATCTCTCTCATTGGTTTGATTGCTGTCCACCATTGATGAAGATTGTATGATAGCTTGCATTCTAACATTATCTATCATCGATTGCCATGTCAAATGTTCATGCTTCATTTTCCTTTGTCAACCATAGCATTATGGTATTTCTCTCAGCACCATGCATCTTCTGAACTCAAAATGCCCTCAGTTCCTTCTGCTAGCTATATATTATCTTAATTTATTTCAATTGATTTTTTCTTCTTCTTGTTTTACAGGGACTAGAAGTGGTGAATGTAGCGCTTTGCAAGTATTTTCAGGGCACGTATATTAATCTCAGAAGAAAGATCAACTTTGTGATGCGATTGGTGGAACTGTACAAGCCTTACTTGTTTTTTGGGGGCATGTATGTGTATGCTTTTACTTTGGTTCTTGTATTTGCTAAGTTGACCATTTTTTTCCTTCAATATATATATTAATATAAGCCTACTTTTGCATATAGCTTTGATGACATGAACACAGAGAGGCTGCGAATGGCATTAAGAGAAAGTGGTGCAGAGGAAGATTTGTTTTGCTTCGATCCCAAATGCATCAAATGGGACGAGTACTTTCTGAATGTCCATTTACCTGGTATCGTAAAATATGTTTTTAAGTGATATCCACAAGTGGATTATAGTATTGTGTTTTCAGAGTTTGTACTACTGTTTAAAACATTTGTGTTCCTCTAGAGTAACTTACATAGAAATATCTGTTAAACGCAGTATATTATTGCTGCAAATTTATTTGAGAACTTTGGCAAGTGTATTAATTATGATATGTTCTAGTGTTGTACTAAGGAATGTGATGGATTTCTGTTACCAATATGATAATGAATTAAATATATATATATAAAACAAGAAGAACTCCATTGTTCTTGCTTTCATTATGGAAAAAAAAAAGATTATGATATTCATTCTTTTTGCCGTCATTATGAAAATCTGGGATCTGCAGCTTGTTTGGGAGGAAATATGGGCTTGTTTGGAATCTTTGGATATATCAAGTTTGTTTGGAATGTGATTAAAAGTTCAGCTTATTTGAATTTTTAGCTTCTTTTTTATATTATTTATAGGTCTAATTGCATTTTTTAGTACTATTTATAAGTCTTATTGAACTATTCCGCTAGCATTTAACTTTTTATTTTTTATTTTTTATTTATTAACATTTTCAACAAAAAGTTTTCAGTTTTAACTAAATAAATTGTTCCCAAATGAACCCATAATCTCGAAAAACTGTATTCTGAGACTTGTTTACAAGAAAGTAAACAAGCCTTGCTTCTGATCTTTTTTTTTTCTCCACATAGTACCCACCCCCTCCCTTCTCTTTTTCTCTCTCCTCTTTTACTTTCTATTGTGGTCTTTTCTGGCACGTTCGAGATGGTTAGCCCTGTTAGGCTCGAGATTTTATTTGAGAGTCTAAGCCCAAAGCTTAACATTTATCCAAAGAAGAGTAATGGTTACCAGTGTACCTTTTTTTTATTACAAAGGAAACCTACCTTGAAATCAAAGGAAGTATGGATAATGAATGAAAGTTTGATATGTATCCAACTATAATAGGATAAAACAATATATTATGTACAATGATAAAAGTAAAAGTGAATAGGACAATGAATATCCATTGATAGAATAAAACATAACAATAGACTTTCAGCAATAAGATAAAACCGAAACAAAAACAGTCTCACCAGTAGGTGTAGTTCATTACAAAAGCAGTAAAAGTTCAGTAAGTGGCATATCTCAATAGTAACAAAAAACTACTAATTCAGTGGTAGTAAAACTATGAAAGTAAATAGGGCTTTTCATATTAATTTTTTATTAGAGGGAGAAATTATGAGTGTAGTGGGGATCGAGGGATAGAGTGTAACCAACTATGTATAACAGTAAATTGACCAAGTTCCCTTGTTAACCACTAGTTTTGCAAAGTATGGGTCTCCTTGATAAAGTTCCTTTTAGCGAAGTGAGGATGGAAGATGGTGAAGATGTGGGAGAAGATTTTTTGAGATGTTATTGAATCTGGGTGGTGAGTGATAATAGTAAGGACTTATTTCTTGGTTCAGAATGGAAATTGATTTTTTTTTTTTTTTTTTTTTTTTTTTTTGGTGTGGAAGTAAGGTTGTTGTTTTAGTGCATCTAAAATTGAAACTCATATAGGTTTGGCCAAACCTGACATATTAGTGTAGCCATGAAATCACGCAAGGGCCTAATTCCTGGAAACTTTCCAATTGATCACTGAATACACCCAACTATACAATTACAACCCATTAATTCTATCAATCTCCCAATTAACATTTGCTTTCAGTCTTAATGTTAAATGTTGCTCTTTAACTGAATAGCTTGAAATCTAACCTTGAAAAAAATAGCAAAATGAATACATAAATAAATAAATAAATAAAAACCTTGTAGGTGAAGTATCGATTTACATTATTGTATGAAACACTTAACACATCAAAATGAACAGATCAGATGGAATTACTGAACATAACCAATGGAGACTGATATTTCAAGTATTCAATATGAGAAATGCAATTACATGCACCAAAATAAAAATAAAAAAGGAAAGAAAAATAAATTGCCTACCAATCTTTGATCATCCAGTAATCCAACAAATTACCAAAAAAGAAAAAGAAAAGAAAAGAAAAAAAAGAGCAAACGAAAAGAGAAAGGGTAAAGACAATACTTGAACTGACCAACAAATTACAAAAGCAGAAAAAAAAGGAATCAAAATCATCTATCCCATTCTTCCTATCTTATTCCATGCTCCACAAATCAAAATATGCCACAAATCAAAGTAATTCCTATATATATAAAAGGAGGAGGGCCATGGCCCAATTACTAGAGTGGAATTTGAGTCCAATATATTTAAATGAGGTAATTAGTTTTGGAACAAGAAGGTCCAAAAAAGGAAGCATAAGTGAATAAATGGGCCTTGGTATGCATAAAAACCCTAGCATATACGTGACGGAAATGGTGCATTTTAGACTCTAATTCAAAGACATAAGGGTAAAACGTACTTTGACATAAGCTAGCCAACCGACGGTATATACTATATATTAGGCTTTCAGAGCATCTCCAATAGATTAGCTAAATCTATTTTTTGGAGAGCAAACCCCAAAAATCAGCTCCAACAAATTCTCCAAATGCAAAACTTTTCCAAATATTGTTTGAAGTTGCTACCGTGGTTCTCTTGATATAGAAAACATTGTAGCAACTCCATATGCTTATTTTATCTTAAAAAATTACCCAGCCATAATAAATAACTATTCTTTCTCTCTCATTAAACCTCTTTTCCTTCTCTCCATTGTGCTCTTGGTTTCTCTTCAGAATACATCAACGCAGCTCTCTCTCTTTAGAAACTCTTCTCTCACAAAATCAACCCATCGCTGTTGCTCTCTCTCGCAAAACGATTCTCTCTCACAAAACGACTTGCACCATGGCTTTCAATCGAAGTTCGCTCAACCACCTGTGATGAAGAATGGAGTTTTGAAAACATTGGCTCAACCTTGAATATTGGTACCCAAAATTTTGATTTCATAGGATTTTTGTCATGTTTGAATTTATTAGTTTATTGTATGAGTTGATGATTTGGTGGTTTTGAATGATTTGCTATTGTTTTTCACCAATATTTGGGTTTAGGTTTTGGGTTTTTGGGTCTTTTCTCTCTATCTCTCTTTCACTTTGTTTCTTAATCTTATCTCTATTTTTCTATTTAATTAATCTTATTAGAGTCAATAAACTAATCTGATTCCCTTAGAGTTTCTTATTTTCTAATAAAAATTTTGGTCTCATCTCTATTGCACACCAAATGTTCGATAGAGAAGGCATGGGTATGTTTAAGAACTTATATGGAAGGTTTTTTTTTATAAAACATGATTTTTTTTTTTCCTGATATACTTAATAAGTGGAGCATGGTCAACAAAGTATTTTTCTAATGCTTTGTTTTTATTAAATTTCATTGCGTTTCATTTCAATTGTATTTGTATATTTGCATTGCTTATATAGAGGCTTATATTTGTACATTTGCATTGCTTATTAGAGCACATTTTTATTTGTTATTGAATACTGGTTATAAAATTTGAGATATAGAATTGTCTTTGAAACATTTGTATTTTAGTATTGGACTAGTGGATGCATTGATAGATTACTACATAAGCTGCATTCTTCTTGATTGATTGGATTGATAATCTGGACATCCTATGTTTAACTTTGGCATTGTTGATGGTTTTAATTCAAAGTGGTTGTAACTTTGAATTCTGGTTTCTTGAGATATCTGCTTACACATGGGGTATGCTTCTTAGAGTGATTTGCTCTATTTAATCTTTCCATATTAGAGGTCTTGGTTGACTTGGTTTCTGCAGTAGCCGTTGGGTCTAAACATTGAAAGGAGTCGCTGTCATTTAATTTTTCCATATTAGAGGTGTTAATTTAATCTTTCCATATTAGAGGTGCTAGTTGACCAAAGAATGGCATATGCCTTATCTAAGTGTATAATCTATCCTAAACATAACATCTAATACGTGAATATTGCATGGTTTTTTAAGTATCAATATGTGAATTATTCACACATGCTGCAATAATTGTGTGTTTTTTTGGTGGCAGCAACTTGAGAAATTTGCTTCTAAATGACTCAAATTCTGATGATGATTTTGAGATAATTGCGCTTCTTTCATTGGAAGAAGAACGATTAGAAAGAGAGAGGGCGTCAACTTCACATCGTGGTTTTGTTCCAGGCCGTAGGTTCATCCAATGTGATCATGAGCAAGGCCACCAAAGACTTTTTCAAGACTATTTTGCAGAATCACCAGTATATCCTCCTAATGTATTTCAGAGGAGGTTTCGAATGAATCGTTCTCTTTTTCTACGTATTAAATCTAATCTAAAAGAGAAAGATGAATATTTTGTTCAAAAAAGAAATGTTGCCGGAGTGCTTGGTTTGTCTTTCCTTCAGAAGATGATTGCCGTACTAAAGATGCTTGTGTATAAAGTAGCAGTAGATTTTACAGATGAATATGTGATAATTGGAGAAAGCACTGCAATAAAGAGCAAAGCAGATATGGTCCAGAAAAAGAACGCTTGTACAACTTTCTGTCATCGGACAGCCAAAACCGAGGAGCTTTCCTTCGTACTTTCTCAGCTTCTGACCTCTCCTCAGGCAATATATCCTTTTCAAGAAACAGCAGTATAGAATCCACCCAACTTGGCCTTACCTCGATTTGATGGACTTGGAGCAAGTCTCCTTTCATTGGGGTAGGGGTGCATAGGTCTTCAATAAGTATTACTCGGGGTAAACCTTGTGCCAAGGAAGTGGCAAGGGTAGCCAAGGAATCTGCATGGGTATTTCCACTCCTAGGGATATGCAATAAGTCAAAGAACTCAAATGTTGTTTGTAGACGCCTAACTTGACCCAAATATTCCTGCATTCTTGCATCTTAAGCTTCCAATTCCCCTTTTACCTGACCCACTACCAGTCTTGAATCGGAGAACATCTCCACTGTTTTTCCACCCAATTTCTGGACCATCGCCATTCCCATCAACAAAGCTTCGTACTCTGCTTCATTGTTTGTAGCCGAGAACCCCAATCTCAATGATTTTTCAATGGTGATCTTATCAGGAGATACCAGAACTAGGCCCACTCCTGATCCCTGCTGGTTTGCCGCTCCATCCACATATACTCTCTAGGATGAGGGGTCTTGCATAGAGATCAGGCCAACCGATTTTTCATCCATGCCATGCTGCTTTTCCTCTATTTCTTCGGGAAGTTCAGCAAACTCAGCTACCAGGTCGGCAAGGACTTGTCCCTTTACAGAGGTCTGAGGCATGTAGTTGATATCAAAAGCCCCTAGAATCGTGCCTCATTTAGCAATCCTTCCGGTATAATCCGCGCTCCGAAGTACTGACTTGAGCAGAAGCTGAGTTAGGATCATCACGGTGTGTGCCTGGAAGTAATGGGGAAATTTTCGTGTAGCATGTACTACTGCCAAGATGGCCTTCTCTAGGGGTAAATAACGCACCTCGGCTTCATGAAGTGACCTACTCACGTAATAGACTGGCCGTTGTATGCCACTATCTGATCGTATCAAAACAAAACTTACCGCATGAGGGGCTACTGCTAAGTAAGCAAATAAAACCTCATCCACCTCAGGACTGGACATGATAGGTGGCCGAGATAGGTAATCTTTAAGCTGTTGAAATGCCACGGCACATTCTTCGGTCCATTCAAATCCTTTCCATTTATGTAGCAAAAGGAAGAAATGTCTGCACCTGTCTGCTGACCTAGATATAAATCGATTTAAAGCGGCAGTCATTTCGGTCAATTTCTGGACCTCCTTGGGATTTCGAGGTGGTTGCAAGCTATTGATGGCCTTGATCTGATCAGGGTTCACCTCAATTCCCCTGTGGGTCACCATGTAGCCCAAAAACTTTCCCAAACCTATGCCAAACGAGCACTTTGATGCATTCAGACACAACTTATGCTTCCTTAGAATTTCAAATATGTTCATGAGGTCTCCCACATGCTCGGACACTAACTTGCTATTTACAATCATATCATCGATATAGACTTCAATGCTCTTGCCCAACTGTGGTTCGAACATTTTAGTCATCATCCGTTGGTAAGTGGACCCTGCATTTTTCAATCCAAAGGGCATCACCTTGTAATGATAGTTTCCTATTGGAGTGACGAAAGCTATCTTTTCCTGGTCGTCCGATGCTAGTGGTATCTGGTGATATCCTTGAAATGCGTCCAAAAAACTCATCCGAGGATGGCCTACCGTCGCATCCACCATCTGATCAATCCTAGGCATAGGGAAAGGGTCTTTGGGACAAGCTTTATTGAGATCTGTGAAGTCCACACACACATGCCATTTTCCAGTCTTCTTTTTCACCACAACCGTATTAGCTAGCCATTGAGGATAGAACACTTCTTTAATAGCCCCTGCCTGTTTGAGCTTTGTTACTTCATTTCTGACAGCCTCAGCGTGCTCTTTGGATGGGCGCCGAAGTGGCTGCCTCTTCGGAGTAATGGATGGGTTAACGTTCAAATGATGACAAACAAAGTTGGGATCTACACCCGGGGCTTCGTACGCATCCCATGCAAACACATCCACATTTTTCATAAGAAATTCAACCAGTTGCTCCCCCTCCAGTAGAGGCAGTTGAGCCCCAATTTGAAAGAACCTCTCCGGATCATCACCAACAATTACCTTCTCCAGATCTTCACATTTCACTTCGTCGGCTGGTCTACTGAAGAGAGATGCCGGAGTTTCTGATTGCTATAAACCATTCTCAATAGTGGCCGAGGTTTCAGCCTCAGGCCGATGTTGGATGGCCGCCACCAGGCACTGCCTAGCTGTAAAATGGCTTCCTACTATCTCCAACACTTGGTCCCCAAAGGGATACTTCACCTTCTGGTGAAGAATGGAAGAAACAGCTCCTAGGGTATGAAGCCAAGGCCTGCCCATAATGGCTGTATATGGAGAGAAAGCATCAATTACAATGAAGTCTACCTCCACCACATCCGAGCCAGTCTGCACCGGTAACCTGATCTGACCTTTTGGAATAACCATTTTACCTTCAAAGCTCACCAGAGGAGAACTGTAGGCTGTTAGACTTTTTGGTTTCAAATTCAGCCCCTTATAGAGGTCAGGATACATAATCTCTACTGCGCTACCCTGGTCAATCATCACCCTTTTGACATCATACCCACCAATTCTAAGTGTAACTACTAAAGCATCATCGTGCGACTGTATAGTTCCCAATTTTTCCTCATCCGAAAAGCCTAAAACCAGTGGGATGCCCATCCTGACTCCTTCGGCATTAAACTGGGCCTTTCCTCTAGGTGACGGGATAATGACATTACTTTGGAGGGGCAAGATCCGGTCCTCCCTAAGGCAGCAAATATGACGTTTATTGTGCCTAGAGGGGGTTTTGAAGAAGAATCTCCCCGAAGCTCTGAACCTGTATGGCTCCCTCAACCACTGGAATGATGCAAGAGTTGCTTTAATTTCCCTTCTCGGACCAATTGATCTAAATGATCCCACAAGTTTCTGCAATCCTCGGTGATGTGTCCATGGTCTTGGTGATATTGGCAATAAAGGCCTTGATTACGCCTCATAGGATCTCCTATCATCTTACCCGGCCATTTGAAAAATGGCTCGTTTTTAACCTTCTCCAGAATCTGCTGTATTGGTTCTCAGAACACAGCATTAACCACCTGGGTGTTGGCAGATCCCGGCTGCCTAACAAAGTCTTTCCGAGGTCGGTTATTATTGTATCGGTCCGACCTGAAATCCCTCCTCTCCTGAGGGATCACCTTAGCCTTTCCTTTCCCTTACAATTGGTCCTTTTCTACCCTTCTGTACTTGTCTATCCGATCCATAAGTTGGCGCACACTAGTAACAGGCTTACCAGTCAGAGATTTCCTCAAATCATGCTCGGCTGGGAGGCCAGCCTTGAAAGTATTAATGGCCACATCATCATAGTCTCCATCTATTTTATTAAACATTTCCCAGTATCTATTCGAGTAGGTCTTCAGAGTTTCCCCCTCCCACATGGACATAGATAACAAGGAACCCAAAGGCCGGGGAACCCTACTGCAAGTGATAAAGCGAGCGCCAAAGGCTTGGGTGAGCTTCCTAAAGGAGTCAATTGAGTTTGGCATTAAACCATTAAACCACCTCATTGCCAGCTGACCCAAACTAGATGGAAAGACCTTACACATCAAGGCCTCATTTCTGGAATGAACTGCCATCCTCTGATTGAAGTGATTGACGTGTTCCACCAGATCTGTTCGATCATTATAAATGGTGAACGTGGGTTGATGGAATCGTTAAGGAAGACTCATGTCTTCTATGTTTCGAATGAAGGGTGATTTAGAGATTTGACTCAACGCCTTATTCATGGCATCGTTCCCCAGACCTTTACGAGGTGGGCTCTTATACCTACGTCTGCGGTGGTACTCTTCATCATAGGAAAAAGACTCGTTGGGTGGAGTTCTAGACCTCTGTCTGTAACTAGCATCATCTGCATCCTCAGAGGACAGTTTGGAGTTAGGTGATAAACGTTTTCACTGTGCGTGGCGCAATTCCCTTTTTAATCCCTCGATCTCACGTTGCACATCCCTATTATTCTTTGCATGGGAAACACGGCTCTTCCCTCGAGACTGACTTTTACTGGTATGTGTTGTGCGCACACTTCCCTCACGGTCCCCTCTCCGTTCGAGGTTTACAAACAAATCGCTATATTGAGACCCCCTTAATTCTGCTTGGTGTAGATTAGCATCCACCTGTTACGGACCTGTCGCTGCCTGGTGTGGACCTGCTCCTTCCATCTTAAACGTAGCACTCGGAATGTCTTCAGAATAGGCAAGTTCTTCCCACAGACGGCGCCAATTGTAGGGACTGGGATTTGGATTGGACCCAATATGGATTCGGTTCTAGCCAAACAAGCCCAAACAATTAATTTATAGAGCGTGGGTGAAAGAAGTAGTTCTATCCCGCAAGAAAGATAATAACACTCGTTTATTTGAGAGAAATTAATGTAAATAAAATGAGAAAATATGTCCTCGGCGTCGTCCGAGGAGCTATGTATTAGGTTTAGTTCTTGATCTTAGTTACAGGAATTTATAGGATCATTACAAAGATTTTTTGATTCTTTTTCTCTCTCTTTCTTTCAGGCCACTCTTCCATGCTATATACTATAATCCTAGTATCATCTCGACCATACACGTGTAGATTAGGTTCTAAGAACTCCCTTCTGTTCCATCCAACACCTGCCAGAACCTTCAACTAGTAGCTGTAAGGCTGCTTAACCACTGTTCAGGTATCACCTCCACATTAATGCGGCCAGAGAGTTAGTTGTGGGGCATTTAATGTGGAGGTAACAGCTTTGAAGATATTTGTTGCCTCCCTTTGCTCATCCTTTATCTAATGGCCGACTTCTAATCATGATGCAACCTTGAAGAATGTCCAGGATGATAAGACCTTCTCACTGACCTCGGATCTCTGCTTCCGAGGTGACTTTTATCCTCGGACATATTTTAGACTATCATACACAATTCTTATTTCTTCTACTCATATCCTTCCCATAATAACCTTATTTGGCCATCCTCGGATTAGTTAATATCCTCAGATTGGGCCATAGGCCCAATTCGTACAGTCGTAATAGTACACTTTGGCTGACTGGCCCCTACAATTATAAAGTGTAATTTCTCTACTCTTTAGGATTTAGAAATTAAATAAAAAATTGTCGGCTTCAAGACTTAATGGTAGCCCATTTGACAAAAGTGGACAAGATGCTCACATTCGAAACATATGTAAGCTAAAGGACTTCGAAAAAAAAAATTAAAACCTATTACTTCAAAAATAAAAACAGACCAAATATAAAGGGTGTAATGTGTAATTACTAATTAAGCTAACCTTCTTTTTTTAGAAACTAATTAAGTTAACCTTAATTTGATTATACAGTGAAGTTGAACTATTAAAGTGACTAAATCAAAGAAAATTATAAAATAATATTTCGGAAGTGTCATAAATGCATAATTTTCTTCTAATATGAATTATGGATTCCACTATGAATTTATTTGGTAAAACTCATTATTATGTGAGAAGAATGAGTATGCATTTATTGTACTTACCGAATATTCTATAATTATCTGTAAGTCAAAATGTAATTCTTTCTATATTTCGTGGACTGATTATATAACACCTCAAAACATAAAAGGGATTATCTTCTCGTTTCAACATTTCCAAAACAGTCAGCACCCAGCATCTTCATAAAGATTACTAATATATTTCCCAGTTGGGAGAATTTTTCATATAAAAAAGAAGGGCAGCAAATTGATTGTCAATTTCATGTGACATAGGTAGCCTCTAATTTCAACAGGCCAGGCAACTGTCGTGCCAACTGCCAATATGAAAATCCAAAGTAGTTATAGGTCAATTTGTGTGAGAAAAACATATGATATTGTGCCTCTGGGAGCACAAGAATAACGTGGTTTCTTACATCATATAAGCAAAATGCCATTATACAATTTTTTTTTATTTATTTTTTTTTTGATAGAGTCATTAGACAATTTTAGTTGTATGAAAAAACGTAAAGTTTTGTACAAGTGTCAGCATCCGCTTTTGCTCTACATGTAGCATTGAAATTTTTTTTTTTGGTAGAAAGTAGCATTGAAATTTTATCACATAATGCTATCAGTTATTACTTATTACATTGTTTAAAGTATATGAATAGGAAACTTTTTGACTAATATAGTGTCAAATGTCAACGTACCCATGTTTTATTCAACAGTATTGTTTCTTTTACGGACCGGTGACTGAAATCTCAAACAGCACCAAAATCCTCAACCCTTTTAGATTTATCTCTATATTATTATATAGTTGATTTTTTTTTTTTTTTTTTTGAGAAAAGTTGAAATTCAAACTGAACAAAGAATTAAAATAATCTATTATGATTTTATGCCAAGTGTCCCTCCAATTTAACAATATTTTAAACCAAATAATATTTGCAAAAATCTTTTGGCAATTTATTTTGTATGACAACACTTCTTCTTTTTTGCTTGTATGACAATACCTGTCACATAATGATTGTTACTATTATATAAGCTCACACCTATGTAGGGAGGATTACAAGTTAATACCCCGCACAAACAAACAAAAATCTACCTACACAAAAATTCAATTAGTATATTGACCTGAGCAGCCTAGGCGACCTCAAAAATAAATAAAGCAGTCCCATACATCAACCAGTTATAGCATGGGACTCCAATTCTTTTCAAGTCATTGTTCTATTCATTTATTGATTTGATTAATTATATTTACTTCTATGAATTGAATGACTAGACTAATTTATAATTGTGGCATAGTTGCATCCTGCATGTCAAAATAAACTCTACCTAAGAATTTAGCAAAAAAAAAAAAACCTACCCAAGACCATGGACCCATCATTACCATGGATGAGCTTTCTTTGACAGGGAAGTCAAAGGGCAGTTTAATCAAAGATCAGGTAGAACAACTTCTACCTAAAATAAAATGGAGTAATGCTATGTCCATAAACTATTTTACAACATTTTTATAAAATGTTGATGTGACCAACCTCTTATTGGTTTTCATCTAAACCCATCATTAATATCATTTTTTCATTTACCAATAATCACTCACTACATCAGCAGTTTATAACATTTTTTGTAAAATAGTTTGTATCTTTAACATTATTGAATAAAATGTACTAGCAGATTAAAAAATAATAAAGATCTGAAGATTTCCATGTTTAGAACATAATGGCAAACAGTATTACAAATTTAAAAGAGTAAATTACAAAAATCTCCTTTGAAATTTAGAAGAATGATACTGCAGCCCAAGTTTTAAAGGAAATGACTTTTTTATCCTTTGACGTTTTGCAGAAAATCAATATAGTCATTTGGTTAATAACAATAACAAAATATTCCAAATTTAAAAAATATTAACTTGACCAAGCCATAACCATGATTAGTGAAAGCTTTTTGGGTTAAATATTACAATTCTTTATCACCAAACTTCCACAAAAAAAAACACCATAACTACTAGCAAATTTTATGCACAACCCAATAACAAACAACTAAGAGTATTAGTATTGGGGGTGTAAAACTCTCCAAGTTGCTATTTTAGCAACCCAACCGCTTAAATTGAGCTTCATCCTGGGGTGGGTTGCTAAAAACATTTAGCATCCATGAATAGTAAGAGCACTAGCATTGGGGGGTGTAAACACCCCCCAATTGCTATTTTACAACCTAAGTCACCCAAAGCCCAATCCAATCGGGTTTGTAAACTTAAAAAATTTGCAACCTATGAACAGTAAGGCTGCATACTATCCATAGGTTGTAAAAAAAAATATTATTTTAATATGTGGTTGTGTGTGAAGAGAAAATGTGAGTAGGGAAAAAGAGAGAGAATAATACTTTTTATTATTTTATTAGATAGTTTATATTATTTTATTGGGTTGTATGTAAAAATAAAAACTGGTGTGTAGGATGAGTTGTAAAATAGGTTGGTAAAATAGATAAAGTAATGTTTGAAGATGCAAAATATGTTTTTTTTTGCATCTCCGAATGCTAATGCTCTAAGGTTCTATATATACAACCTACTATTCATGGTTGCCAAACATAAAAGTAACTATAAAAGTACACGAAAGTACAAAAAAGATGAAAGAGAGAGATGGGAGAGAAGAGAGAGAATGAGTTGATAGGTTAGTTTATATTATTTTATTGAGTTGTATGTAAAAATAAAAACTATGATGTTAGGTGTATTGTTGGATGGGTTGGTAAAATAAATAAAGTAGTATTTGAGGGTGTAAAATATGTATTTTTTTGCATCCCCATTACTGGTGCTATAAAAGTAAATTAGTACTTAGTGATAAGTCATCAATGTCGATAAGTTTTAGTAATAAGCACAATAATGTGAATGTTACTACCATTTATTTAGTTATAGTTTAGTTATAGCCATTTTTTATACAACCTTTTTATAAAAAGGGGAGAGTGAGCACTTGTAATTAGGAACCAAGTTGAATAATACCGAGTTCCTTCATTTCCTTTCTTACTCATTTCCCTCTAATCTGCCCCTCTTATTCTTGAGTCTAAACTAACCTCGAATTCAGTCTATCATTTCCAATTTTCACACACTCCACTTTAGTCATTAATCACCAAAATATAAAATACTCATCACTTTAATTATTAGTTTTATTAAGTAGGTCCATCAAAGCCTAGTGTAGTGTGTTTTTTTTATTTTATTGAATCCCCCTTTTACCAAAAGATATTAGCTATTTGATTTCTAATCAGACAACTTATTTATATTATTAATATTATTGTTGTAGATCACGAGTCAAGCACAGCGCCCGTGGCCTAATGGATAAGGCGTCTGACTTCTAATCAGGCGATTGTGGGTTCGAGTCCCACCGGGCGTGTGTGATTTTCTTTTTCATTTCGGGCTGGGCTACCTGTGAACAATTCCATAACTGTCGGCTTACTGCCTTCTGGGCCTCTTACGAAGGCCTCAAATCTTATTCCTTTTGTTTTCTGATCATTCAAATATTTTCTTCGAAATTCTTTTGCCAAACAAAAATTTATTCGAAAAATATCTTTCATATCTATTTCTTTTGTGTTGTTTCATAGCATTACTGTTAGACAAATTGCAAACCTTAGTATGCCATTGTTTCTACTCTTGTTCTGTAGAATGCTTCAAAATAATTTTCCATTTATTTGACGTATATCTCTGCATGCGAGAAATGTTTGACTAGATTTTTTTTTTTTTTTAAGAGTAAATGTATTAAGAGAAAAGGGGGGAAACGGGTCCAGACCCATCTCTACCTTCTATATAGAAGATCCAATCTAGAAGATTAGAGATTGTTATGGGTCCATCCCAATTACAAAATGCTGCCCAAGAAGCAATGTTATGGGCTAAAAAGTTTAAGTTCCTAGGAACATAACAAAATTCCCAACAAGAGAGGGATCTTAAAGAGGCATCTACATTTGACATAACATAGACAGGGAAATCAGGAGGGGAAGCTGAAGTCTGAAGAGCCTCAATAACTGTGCTTGAATCAACTTTAAATCGAACAAAAGTGAGGTTGAGCAAGGCAGACAATTTCAAGGCTAAAAGAGCTACAATAACTTTCCAAGAAGAGGATCCGATGGAGGAAGAAGTGAGTGAGCAAATAGGATATCATCATTGTCTTTCCTGCAAACAGCAGCAACCATGGAGTTGTTGGGCCTGATTGATACATCAAAATTGATCTTGACCCAGCCTAGAGGAGGAGGAAGCCATTTGGAGGGTTTTGGGTTTTTGAGAACAGCCCATGGTTTGATTAGAATGTTACTTTTGGGTTGTGTTGATATTGATATATTGTACCCATTCCAATATATTTTGAGCTAACAACATTTTTGATTGGCACCAACGATGACGAATTGGTATCTTAAATTTAATCTCAAGATATTAAGATTTAACATCTGAATAATATATATGATATGAAAACCTTTAAAATTTATTTAATTAAAAAAAATTAACTTTTAATTGATATCTTCAAAGTGACACTCATCTCCAATTTCTCACAATTTTTAATATCAAAATTACAATATTGGTTCCCAGAAATAAGAGATCCACCAAGTCACCACCGTCAATGCCATGTGATATTTTAAGTTTTTAACAGCCACATCAACAACAAATATTAATGGTAGTGACCAAATCCAAATACTATATAACATAAAGAGAATGGATCAAAATTTTAAAATTTTTATGGTTTGTTTAGATCAAGTGAGAGTAGAGTAAAATTGGCCCAAAATTTGTCTATTTTCAGCCGACTCTACTCCACTCCCCCTCCCCTCCCCCTCAATCCAAATAGGCCCTGTGTAAATCAAAGTTACACTAAATTATAACGGTATAATTTGCAATTTCATTTTTCTGACTGTTGGGTCTGGTGGTGGTTGCAGAAATGGAGTAAAAGTAGAAATCATTCACTTAAACTATATTGTAAGAAAAGGAAACGCATTTAAACCAATCTTTGACCCAAAGCCATTATAGCTAAATATTGAGAACAAGGTTGTTCCACAAGATATATACATGACTAGATGTACGTGTATAATAAGCAAGCACGTCAAACATTACTAGAACTGCTACTGCTGAAATTTTGGTTAGAACTAGAAGTAATGACTGAGAATAGAGTTAAAAGCTTTTCCCTTTCTTGAACAAACTATTTTTTTATTCAATAACTCTCATCACACTTCATATATAGAAGTAGAACCCAGCAACCAAAAGAATTGCCTGAGATTAATAAATAATAATAATAATAATAATTTAGGATATATGACACATTGCAACTCAAACAACACGCCCTATGAGTGACAAAATAGGGAAATGACAACCATTACCCCATGAGAAGGTGAGAACATAAAGCAGGCTTTCCTTGTATAATGGCCCCCAACATGTCGTAGCCAAGCTCTACCGACAGTTACAGTTATACGATAGAGTTCAGTAACAGAATCTAAGGTCTTCTTTAGAGATATCCGGAACATATTCCTGAGCTACTTCAGCTATAAGACTAGTGACACCGGAAAGGATAAAAAAAACCAAAAAAAAAACAAAAAATAGGGTATGTAGGAATCAAAGATTAACATATATTATAGGACTTCCGTAAAAAGAATTGTAGACAACAGCAACCTAAGCAAGAATCCCCCTTCTCGTAAGTGCCACCGAACACCAACTTGCTTTAGTTGGCAGCTGGTTTTGCGATGGCCTGCTTCATAGCCTCAGCATATGTCCTGTGTTGATAGGTGAGTGTTGATTCAAGCAAATCCCAGAGCGATGTCTTGGGGTCCCAACCTGGAAAACCCATAAACTTCTGTCAAATTGTTTCTAAATCTCGAGGCTTTACGAGATAAAAGTAGAGTAGAAAAGAATCCTACCAAGTTGTTTATTGATTATGGTCATGTCAGGAATTCTCTTGTCACTATCGTCATATCCCGCACCATAAAATTCTTGGGAGCTCACATCAACTGTAGGTTCTTCCAGAGAAGGTTCACCACTTACTTTTGAATAAACCTGTATAGTGGAAGAACATTAATTCTCAAATCCCAAAAAAGCATAAAAAGGCAAGAATTAAGCCAGTCTTTTCCCAACCAAACACACATAAAACAATCCTTCAACTCACATCAGTCATCATTTCAGCAAGCTGCCTAACTGTAACTTCATTGTTAGGGTTGCCCACATTAAAAATATGGCCATTGGCTCTAGCAGGATTTTCCTGAAAAAAAAAGAAAAGGATCACAGTACTCAGCCACTGTCATGTCAAACATAAATTTAAAATGAAAGAAAAAGGCAGCATATCAGAACGCACGATCATCAACATAACAGCTTCAATTGCATCCTTTATATAAACGAATGTTCTCTGGGAGACACCACCATCCACAAGCTTGAGTGGCTCATGACGCAGTAGATTCTGATACAGGAAGGACATGATTAAAACAAATATACAAAACAAAAGAGAAATACTCTAAAATATCTACATACACTAAAGATGCGAAAAAACTGATCATACATTGCTAAAGCATGCCAGAACTCTGGGAACGCCCTCACTTGGACCGTCAATGCCAGGAATGAAATCCATTCTGGGTCCAATCCAGTTAAAAGGTCTCACAATTGTGAACTCCAGACCATTCTCTGCACCTTCAGCTGTAATAAGACAAGAAGTCAGAAATATTCATTACAAAATACCAATTAGGAAACAGCCAAGCCAATGGAAAAGGTAGCAAACCATAAATCAGCCTCTCAATCAACTGCTTTGCACATGCATAGGACCATCGCTGCTTCTCAATAGGGCCAAAAATGCATGGGGACTCATCTTCTTTAAGAACGAAATATTCAGGCTCCTGGAACAAAATAGCAAATACAATGAGTCAGCTCATAGAAAGTAAGGTATAAAACAAACCACATTGACTTCAAAGTAATGTAACATATTCATATTAATCTAATATCTGCAGATAAACTTAAAGCAATAATAAGAAGAGAAAAGGGATTGTTTCTTCGAAACTTGCATTAAACTCTGAAACGTCAGTCTGACCCAACCAAAAATGTCAGGGCAACCATTAACTCACAATGTCAAAAGTGAGTTATAATTCTATCATAAGAAAAGCAGTTTTATACCTCAGTGTATAGAGAGAATGGTTATTACTCCAAATAAGTACTCAGAACAAAGAGAAACTGCCAGCCAACCTGATATAAAAACGCACACAAACACCCACAAAAGCTACCCCTCATAAAACACACATGCCTCATAACCAACCTCATATAAACCTTAAGAAACTTGTTGACCCTGAAAAAATTAACCAACCTTGTAACTCACATAAGCAAACACACCTCATAACTAACCCCTCTATCTCTCTCTCATATGATAAAATTGTAACATTAACCTGAACCAATTCTTGTTACTTTTTTCTTTTAAAAAAATGGCACTAAGCTATAGCTCAACTGGCACTTACTACTCCCATAATAATGGGATGGTGAGTGAGGTCATGTGTTCTAGACCCACAGGTGGGTTGCGTGTATTAAAAAAAAAAAAAATACTAATGTCATTCTAGAATCTTTCCACTTCCGAAATGTACTCCAACCATCTCTCTCTCTATTTTTTTTTTAAATTAAAAAAAAAAAAGAGTAAATTCTCTCGTCATTCAAAAACACCTAATGACAGGAATAAATAAAATTACTGAGATTTTCGTCATCTAAAACTTTCATCAACTTCTAGAAGACTAGAATTCTCAACAAATATATGCATATGATTATAGGCTACAGAAATTATCAATTTTTTTTATTGAATGCTACAACTCAGTCAGCTATGTGTGACAACAACAAAAACAACCAACCAGCTACAGGCCCACATAAGGGAGGTGCGAAAAACCCATATCTAAAATAAACACACAAGAATAACTACTTTTAGATGAAAACATATAAACAAATAACAATGGCATTAGTAAGACTATCTTCAATAAAACAAAAATATATAAAAAAAATAAATAACATTCTCTACAAACAACCCGCATTGTCTGAAAACGGCTTTAAACTCATAATGTAAAGAAGATGGCTACCTAAAAGAGAGCTCTTGAAAATCAATAATTTCTATAATAAATGAATTACCCGTGCTTTTGTACAAAGATCTTCAATCTATACAGTCATTCATGGCAGTTCAAACTACTAGTATTATTTATTACACTTAAAATTAATAATCAATCATTCCTACACATATCATTTCAAATCTTGATCCACATTATACATCCAAAACATATTTACATCAAAACAGCAAATGCTGAGCCACAAACTATCTGAATTACGCAACCGCCAAATTAATCACAAAAAAGGTAGCAAGAAAATCACAGATCTGAACTATATCAAGAATTGGCAACAAGTAAAAAAAAAAAAAATGAAGAAAGCGAAGGATTACCTTACGAAGAGGACTGTCTTTAGGAAGAAAGCTCCCAATCGTTTTCCCGTACACCTCACAAGTAGAGAAGTGAATGAGACGCTTATTGTTCTCTGAGCAGTACTTAACCTAATCAAAATCAAAATCACAATCACACACATCACCGTCAATCAGATAACAACCAAATCTTTGTAAAGCGAACATAAAATAAATAAAAGTTCCAATCAATCAAATCAAATTCCAATTGATTCCAAATGCAACAAGAATTGAAAAAAAAAAAAAACCGCGCCGAGAAAACGCGATTTTGTTCTCAATCAATGCGTACCACTGGGAGCGCATCGATGAAATTGCTGTAAATCGTATCGAGTGGACGCGTGTTGTAGTCCGCCGGAGTACAAATCGCCGCCAGATTTATCGTCTACCAAAAATTCAAGAAGTGTCAAAAAAACGAAGAAATTGAGAGAAACTGAAATGGAAATGTGGAGAGAGAGGAGTGGAACTAACCAGATCTGACATCTTGATGAGGCCTTCGAGGCGAGAGTCGTTCTTGATGTTGAGGCGGTGGAACTGGATGCGATCGGACCAAGGGTGAGCCCCCGCGGGCTCGAGAAGGTGCTTGATCTTGTCGCTGTAGACATCGAGACCCAACACCTTGTGCGGCGTCTCCGCCATGAGCTTTTCGCAGAGGTGGGAGCCAATGAAACCACCAGCTCCGATCATGCATATCGTCAGAGGCTTGATTGGTTTCCCGTCCAGATCTACCCTCGCCGCCATTTTTCTCTGTTTGAAGCTTTTCTTTGCCTTTTGTGCACTGAGAGAGTTGAGTTTGTGAGAGAGAGAGAGAGAGGAATTTGGATTGGATTGGAAGGAAAGGATGTGAGGAGAAGAGAGGTGAAAGAGTTATTTGAAGGGGGAAGAGAGAGCGGAAAGGGAGGGAGGATGTGTTTCTGTGAGTGGATGTGACTCCTCTTCACTTCTCTCTCAGCCTAAATTAATTGGAGATTGGATTTTGTTTTGGAACACTCTCGCGCGTGTCAATGATCTGGCTACTCGCGCTATTTCTGGCCCCGCTCAGGTGTGTTTTTTTTTTATTTTTTTTTATTTTACATACTCTTTCGTAACAAAACCTAGTTGTCAGATTTGTTTTTGAGTAAACTGTAATACTTATTAGAATATATACAAAAATAATAATAATAATAATAATAGTGTTTTAAATTAGGTTTATAATACATTATATAACCAAAATACAACTACAAAAGAGCCTAAACTTTGTAATTGGCAAATTGTTACAAGTTTTTAATTTGAATTTATTACTAAAATTACTTTATTGCCCATTAGTAAAAACAAGTAATAACTTAACACATAAAATTTGTTATGAAAATATTGAATAATGAGGTCTAATATAGATATAAATTATTTATTTTATTTATGAGGAAAAGAAGTTATTTCCTTTCTCAAGTCAAATTTGTGTATGTTAAAATTTTCTATTCCTCTCTATTTAGGATTTTGCATTATTTAATCAGTTAATATAGATAAAAGTGTGATAAAACCTACCAAAAAAATGAATACTGAAATAATTCAATAATATTGAAGTCATTATTTCATGGATGAGTATGAGTGTTTTTTTTTTTTTTTTTTTTTTTGTGCTGAGAATTACTATAGTAAGAGCTAGTTTGACAAAGAATAGGAGAAGAAATTATTCCCTTTCATCAGTCAAATTTGTGTATGTTGAAAATTTTCGTAATAACAGGCTTTTCAATTTTTTAAAAATGTTGAAATTTTCTATTCATCTCAATTTAGAATTATGCATTATTTAATCACTTAATATAGATAAAAGTGTGATAAAACCTACCCGCAAAAATGAATACTGAAATAAGTCAGTAATATTGAAGTTGTTAGTTCATAGATGAGTGTGAGTGTGTCTTTGAGGGCATAGTTACTATAGTAAGAGCTAGTTTGATAAAGAATCGGAGAAGAAATTATTCCATTTTCTTCGGTCAAATTTGCACATGTTGAATTTTTTTTTCCTCTTGCAATTAAGAGGCTTTTCAATTTTTAGAAAATCTTGAAATTTTCTATTCATCTCAATTTAAGGTTTTGCATTATTTAATCACTGAATATAGATAAAAGTGTGAAAATGAATATTGAAATAAGTTAATAATATTGAAATCATTATTTCATGGATGAGTGTGTATCTTTTTTGAGGGTATATATATATATATATATATATATATATATATTTAATAACATTTTTGAGGGTATAGTTACTATAGTAAGAGCTAGTTTGACAAAGAATGGGAGAAGAAATTATTCCATTTCATTAGTCAAATTTGCAGATGTTGAAAATTTTCGCAATAAGAGGCTTTATTTATTTATTTTTTTAATTTTATAAAATGTTGAAATTTTCTATTCATCCCAATTTAGGGTATTGCTTTATTTAATCATTGAAAAAAAATATAGAAGTGTGATAAAACCTACCTAAAAAATGAATATTGAAACAAGTCAATAACATTGAAGTCATCGAGGATGAGTGTGATTGTAATTGTGAGTGTGACTGTTCTTTTTTGGGATGAGTCTCGTCATGCTTCTGTCTATTTTTAATAATTAAAAATTGCAAAGCCCTAAATTGAGATGAATAGAAAATTTCAACATATGTTTAAAAATAAAAGCTCTTATTGGAATAAATGGAAAATATAAACTTTTTTTTTTAAAGAAAAAGTTCAAAAAGGCTGGTATATATAAAGAAATAAGGAAAAAAGCGGTTTGCTATGGGTTTTATTTATTTATTTTTATTTTATCAATATATGGTCCGTGGGTCATAGCTTTTATTATATATATATAAAGATTATAAAAAAAAATTTAAACATATATTTAGTTACACGTAATATATATATATATATATTATTTTTTATTAAATTCAAACACATGATAAGTGGGATCCTTAATTAAGTTCTCCCGTGTGTGTGTTTTTTTTTACACTTTTCTAATTTATACAACTTGGAGATATAATGTATTATCTTTTTATTATTTTTATTTTGCTGATTATTTGTTACCATCTTATGGTTGCCTATAACATTTCTTAGAGACCCTTTTTTAACACCGCACCTCCTTATCCATGTTAAGTGTATGTCTCCATTCTAATCTTTTATCAAGAAAGTATATGCCGCCCCTCCCCCATAAAAACTTTGAAAATACACACGTTTATTTTTATAATTTACTAATTTCAAAAGGCACACATAGAGTTCTTTCCTTTATAATATAGTTGCAAGCTTTTCCTCTATTGTTTTAGTAGGTGAAAACTTGGGTGTGTATATTAAGTTATCTATTGATTACATTGACCATTAAAATACAAACAAAAAAAAATATCTAATTGATTATACAAATGCGGACAAATGAATACATCTTCGATGTGGATGATTTAAAAAAAAGAAAAGAAAGAAAAACTGCCACTGAGCACCCGCGTTTAAGGTTAAGAGTTTTGAGAAAATTCCAAAATAATTAGGGTAGAAACATGTAACAAAATTAATGATTTTTGAAATATGAAGTGAGCTTGAGCCCCATGTAAATAGCTTACAAATAATATTTATTAGCCTAGTTGTTATCACCTAAATACATCACTCTATATGTTTATTAATGATAAAATGTATGAAAAGTTGGAAATGTTTTTATTTTATTGCTAAAAGCTTTGTAATTCAGTTGACATTTTTTATTGTTTACAGTGCAGACATTCAGAGTTTAAATGGCCCTTACCCAACTACCACGTCGTTAACAAAAAAATTACGTCACTCTATACATAATTAACGGTCATATATGAGGTTTCATGTCTTTATTCTAGCTCCATTTGTTTTTCTCCTAAAAGAGACATCTTTAATGTGAACAAATTATATTGTCTCATGCTTCTCCACAACTATACTTCCAATGCAAGAAAACAACAAAATAATTCACAATTCATGAAGAAAGGAATAAGGACAAATGTAAAATTTTATTAATCATAACTATTAAAAACATGTATGGAAAAATGAATAAAGGCATAAGAATTCTCTTTTAACCTTATTCCATGATTTGGCCCACAAACAATCTTGCTGCGGATGATGCTTGATGAATCATCCCCAATCGAAACAACATATCATCACCTCCATTATTTTAAAAGTTTGTCAAAACAGTCGGCATGTACAGAGACTTTTTTTTTTTTTTTTTTTTTTTTTTTTACAAGATGTAAATTCTACTCTAGCCTAATCTAAGTGTATATGTGTGTGAAACTCCTTCCTAGAGACTTGTATTCCGGCCTTTGCCCCCCACACCACACAAACACTTATACTTGTGAAGTGACTATCGCACCAAATATGTGTGGTGGTCTTTTGAAATCTTAAAAGCTCTAAAACCTTTGAACTATAAAACCAAAAAAAAAAAAAAAAACTTTTAATACAGAGGATGCTAAAAAAAAAAAACCATTTTGGAAGAAAACCAAGAGCGGGTTTCATTGTCCCAGCCTATTATTTTCTTCCAAATTTGTTCCCTTCTCTTTTTTGAAACTGAAAATGAAAGATTAAAAACAAAAGAGATGCCTTTTTTTTTTGTGGTAAATGATGGGAAATTGTATATGACAATGCAATGAATTGTAAATGGCAATGCAAACTATCATTTGGACGTACAATATTTTAATAAGAAACCAAGGATCTAGTTATCTTGGGTTACTGTGCAAAACTATCAGACAATATTTTGTTGCTGGATCTTCTATCCCATGAAATGTGGAAATGTTTAGGATATACTTCTTTATCAAAATATCACCACACCAGATATAAGAGATTCATGTGCATGTATAGAAAAATGAATGGAAATCAGAAGGAAACTTCTACCGTGAAAATTAAAACTCCTACCGGCCAACATCATCATGAAAGGAAAATTCTACTATTATTAATGGAAAAAAAAAATGTAAACTAATAAGTTCAAAGAATGCTTAAAATACAAAATAGACTAGTGAAAAATAAGTCTAAATCTACCATGAAAATTCTAAAGCATCAATGAATAGAAAAATTAGCCCATTTTTATCATACATGTGATCCATCTGCACTCAATCAATCAAAGGCGATGTAAAAAATCAAAAAATGCAACAACAAAAAAAATGTGAGGCCACCTTTCTTGACACACATTTATTCCCACATACTCATGCATTGCTCTATTTGTGACTCAAAGAGTCATAAGCAAAACATGTTTAGCAATGGCTAGTACAACAGCGTGTTGTAGTGGTTCATTGCTCCATTTGTGACTCAAAAAGTCAAAAACATAACATGTTCAGCAACGGCTAGTACCGTAGTTAGGGGTGGCAAATGGGTGGGTTGGGTCATAAATGAGTTGGGTTAAATGAATTGGGTGTGTAATTATCCATTTATGACCAATTTATATATAAATTAATTATCCATTACCCGCCCAACCCATTTAATTAGTAACCCGCTCATTTAACCCAATATGACCCAAATAAATAAATAACTTGTTAAAAACTTTAAAAACAAAAATTAAAAAGTTCAAAAATCATTTTTCCTGTTCTTTTCTTTCATTTTCCCTTTACAAAATTCATTTATTAGCAACCAAACAAAGCCACAGAGAGAGAAAAAAAATGACTTTTTTCTTCTCTTTTTTTTTTTTTCTCAGCAACGAAACAGAGTCTCAAGAACACCGAAAGTCATAAAATTCCTTTCATTTCCTCTTTCCCTTCTATTCCCTCTGTTTTACTCGGCAACCAAATAGACCATCAAAGAAAGAAAGAGAAAAAGTTAAAGTTGTCAACTTCAAAAAACAAAAACAAAAAGTTCAAAAATCACTTTTTCCTTCTCTTTCCTTTCATTTTCTCTGCAACAAAAGACCCATCAGATAAAAAAATCATTTTTTTCCTTTCATTTCTCAGCAACCAAACAAAGCGTTAGAGAGAGAGAGATACGGACAGGGAGGTCAGGAATGTAATCGGTGAAGTGAGGAACATCCTCAAGAACATAACCAGCTTCGTCGGAGACGAAGCTAATACACTACCTCTGTGCGCTTTCTTCTCCGCCTTCTTCGCTTCGTACCTCTGCTGCTTTAGCAGCTTCTTCTAAGCGTTCTTCAAGAGAGTTTGTGGTTGTGGTTGTGATTGTGAAAGGGAATTTTTGTCATTTTGCGTGGCCTCCATTGTTGCTCTAATCAGTGTTGTTCTCTTTTCTCTGTGTTTGAACGCAAGTTTGTTTGGGGTTAGGGCACTAACGTTTCTTTGGGAAATTGAATGACAAGGAAAAGAGTGGAATGGTGAACTCTGATTCCATCCCAGTTCTCTCTCTAGAATTTCCTTTTGTTTGGTTACTGAGAAAATCTGAGGGAAAGTGTTTGGTTACTGAGAAAATCTGAGGGAGAGTGAGACTGAGGTTTATTTAAGTTTTAAATTTTAGAAAGGTTTAGTGGGTATTAGTGGGTTTATTTAATTTTAAATTTTAGATGGGTTTAGTGGGTATTAGTGGATTTATCCATTTAGACCCATCTAATTAAATAACCAAATGATTCTTTATCCATTTAACCCAAATACTCAAATGGGTTGGGTTAAGACTTATTCAAATAAGGTGGGTAATGGGTGGGTTCATGGATGTGGATAAAAATTGCCACTCCTAACCATAGCATGTTGCAGTGGGCGGGTTTTGGAGTTGGCTAGCTTGTATTTGTTGGAAAGGTGATGAAGTGGAAGAAGATAAGTGAGGAGGCGGTTTTGGTTTACTTTGAGAGGATAGAAAGAGATATCAATTTTAAGAAAAATTTACATTTTACCACCATAAACTATATTCCTAATTACATTTTGCGTCCTAAATTTTTTGAATGCATGTTTTGCATTCTAAAATATGATCATTGTTGTACTTTGCACACCGACATTAAGTTTGCTATTAACTTGGATGGAAAAAATGTGGCATCACACATGAAAACTTAATTGCCTCTATTCTCAATCCTTTAAAACAAAAGATAAATTACATTTTGCCATCCTGAATTATACTCATGATTACACTTTGCATCATAAATTTTGAATTTAATTTCATCAAAGTTAACAACAAACTTAACGGTGTGGTGCAAAGTATGACAAATGTCATAGTTTATGGTGCAAACTTTAATATGGTGAATAGTTTAGAGTGGTGAAATGTAATTTTTCCAAATTTTAAAATGTAAACACCACTTAAAGATAAAAAAGTTTAAACGTTAAGAGTTTGGGAGAGGGGGCTTGTTTTTTCAATCTTTTTTTTTCGTGGGAGTTCAAATAGTAACTTACAGAAAGAGATTTATAGAGTTATCTAAAATTTAGAAGATTTGAAATTTGTAATTTATCCTTTTGGACCCTATGATCTTAAACTTTTGCAAGATATCATTCTTTTAAGTATAAGGGTATTTTAGAACTCGAGAAAAGTCCAATCTAAAGAAAGAAACTCTATCATAAGTAGTATAGATAGTATTAATAATTTCTTATTATTGTATTGATTAGTGTTTTTATATGACGATAAGAACAATCATCATAGAGTGAAGCTTATACGTTAAAATTTTATTATAATTGCTCTAACGGCACACATTAAGCATCTATTTTGAAAAAAAATTTATGAAGAATTGAAAAATCTGTCAAAACAGTTAATTACTTTTTCTTTTTTTTATAAATTGTTTACTAATGTGTGCCATATATTTATATTAAAAAAATTGGAATTTCCCTTTGGGTAGGTAGCATAATGGGATTTCACAAAAAGTCTACGTACACGGTACACAGCACTAATATTATTATATTATAGTAAACAATAAAAATAGTAATATCTTTTTGAGCAAAATAAAAATAGTAATGTCTTATCAAGTTATCAGTACTACAAATAAATTAATCGCGATAAAGCTAGGAAGTTTCCGTAGATAGCAGTGCGTAATGTTGCTCTGATCAACGATGTCAACTAGTAGGGAAAGTCATGACGTTTTTTCTTTTTCTCATGTGACTCGCCTTGTTCCAATGAGCTGTATATATTCATGCTCACGTGGGTCATATTTCTCTGTTTGTGCTTTGAGGCGAGAATTTTTTTTGCCACGGCTAATTGGTCTCTGATTATTACTGCACGCGCTTTTCTTACGCTTGGCGACCAATTCCAAAGGAATCCTATATCTCCTTTGCCAGAAGCAACCAAACTTATCTTTTATCAGCTTTCTATTTTGGTATCTTTAATTTCTTGTTTTTCTTTACCACTTTGGATAAGATTATTGTAAGAGCATCAACCACGTGCTATTCATGATGAATACTGTTTTTACCTTAGGCAAATGTTAACGAGCATCGTGTGAAGTTTGTTAAGGTAAAAATAATGTGAGTTTCACTTAATAAAAAAAATGGTATAAAGTTGATCCTAAAACTTATAAAACTGATAAAATACTGGCATAAAGCTGAATGATTGACAAAAATTCTAACATAAAGTGGTGTGTTAACGGCACCTTATGGTGCTCAACTTGAGTCTCTCTTCATCCAAAACTTAAAAAATAAAATCGAGTCTCTCTAATTAAACCAAAATTTAGGCTAGAATTTGTGATAAACGACTAAATATGATCCAAAATTTAATACCATGCATATAAATTTTGACAGCTAAATTGTTTGGTTGATTTGAGACTTGATTTGTCTGTGCATGAATTAGAATGAGATTTCGCTCTCTCTAAAAAAAAAAAAGTAGGACTTGTGTTTCTTTCTATATATATAATTGTTAGAAATATCAACAGGACGAGATATACTAGATCATGGATACCCTACCCTATTGCATCCCTTTTCAAGATGACAAGATGTGAAAAACCAATAGGATATATAGGGTTGGACAAAAGCATTTTACAAAAGGTATCAATAGACCGACAAGAGTAAGAAAAATGTGAAAAATTATTGTGTTATTATTTTTTTGATAAAGAGAGAGACTAGTGTATCAAGAAATTAATATATAGAACAAGTGTAAAAGATTAAATATAACATTCATGTTTTTTTTCCCCTTGAAGAGAGGATGGGGCTTACTACTCCCTATTATATCTCACCTCGTTGTCCATTCATTTTCTTTTTCATCTCTATCTCATTGGTGACAAAGCCAACTAATTGAGGTTAAGAAAATGCTGTAAGGGCTTTCCCAATAGAGAAGAAGTGACGGGTGGGGTTGGAGCACCTATGGTCTCACCTCGTCTTGTCCCCTTTCTTAAAGCACGAAAAATCTGTGTAATAGGATAAAACAGGAGAAGCTGGGCCATTTTGCTATATTCCTACTATTTTCCTTTTTTCTGGAACTAACTATATTTCTACTAAGTTACTAATTGTTCATTCACATCTCTCATATTTTAATTCAAACAAGCTATGTTGGCCCCAAGCAATCTCATGAGAGGGACTGCATCAGTAGCAAACAAATGCATCCTATCTGTGTGTATATATATATATATATATATATATATATATATATATATATATATATATATATCCATTTTGGCACTTGGCACACATTGAAAATATAACAATGAGAATGCAAATTTTACAAACAGTGAAATTCTAAGATATACCCTTATTAGTTCTAAAGATTCTTAAGGCTTTGAACTCGATTGACTAAATTTCCCCCTTAGATTTATGGCAATTGATTTATTTTATTCTCATATATATATATATATATTAATATTTAAAGTTCAGAGAAAAATCAATTAGATTTTAATGAGATTTTCAATTTTGCGTCACGTGTCCTATTTAATTTTTAATTTTATGCCAAGTGAATTATTGATGGTAAAAATCAAAGAGTCCAAATCCAATTAGATTCTAAATTGAATTTCAATTAAAGTCTAATTTTTCGTCACGTGTCCATTTAAGTTTTTAATTTTTGTGATAAGTAAATTATTAGGTGCAAAAATTAAAGAGTTTAAAACCAATTATATATATATATATGTAAAATGAGAAACCATTACATATTTTAAAAATACATGGTTTAAAAAAAGTGTAAGCTAATATCCTATATAATTTGAACCATATAACTGTGATTATTTTTAATTGTATTTGTGTATATGCACGGGGCTACACACTAGTATTTATAATATGTGATTTTTTATGATACAAATTTTTTTTTTATTACTTATTGAGAAATTAAATATGTATATTGTATACATAATAATGTCTTATTAGCAAATTTTAATTATATTTTTGAAAATATATATTTTCTTATTTTTTTTCCAAGAAAATATAGTAAATTTAAAAATTACATATCGAGTGAGGGCTCCATTTTACGTGCAAGCTTTTTCATTTACGAAGAAAAACAAGTGGGGTTCTGTGAGCCTTTGACCCACACCAAATTACTACATACAGCAATACAAGGACCACCGACAAACAATCTATCAAGCAAGCACCACGCAAATAATTCAGCGCGTGAGGAACTTATTCAAATTCCGAAGCGTGGTTGAGATGCTATGTACGAATTCTTTTCTAGCACAATTAAGTGAAGTACCGACAAAATTATCCTCAATTAATTGAATAAGCTAGCCGAGTAATAGCTGTCTTGTACAGAGTCTACAGTGTGAATTTGATGATTTACGCGGAGTTTTGATTGTGCGGCGATTGCTTGAACCAAGCTGGTTTTTTGCTTTGTTGTCTCTGTTAATGATGTAATTGTAAAATATTAAAAAAAATACTAAAAAATATCTCAACCAATGTATCCATAAAAAAAATAAAATTAAAGTATCATAAATATGGATGAGATACGGTAAAAGATAGAGAAAATATCAACCAATATATACTTTTTAATCTATTCATGAAAGTATTCGCTTTTTTATTATTATTTTTTTTTCCTTCTCTTTGTCAATTTGTTCAAAGATATATTTTAGTCAAAATCCGTTGGTTGCAATCTTTTTTAAACTAAAGCAATGATAAAATTTTGTTACCAAGATTTAATAACTTAATTAATCATTAATAATTAGTACTTACATTATCTATTCATTATTAATGGTTTCATTGATGTATTACGATATTTTTCAAAAGTTTACATCTTTTATTTTGGCTACAAAATGCTTCTTAAGCAATGAATTGATAAAGTATGCTCTAATTAACTTAATTGATAAAGTCTTTTGTCCTCAAATAAGAGGTATGAAATTTGAATTAAAAGTCTGTTGCAGCAATTTTACCTGATTGGATAAAATATTACAGATTCGACTCAACCTTATTAATATTTATAAAAAAAAACATTTTTACAATTTTCAACCTAAGGACAAAGGGAGACAGAGGCCAAAAAACTTGTAACTCAGTGACATTCCTTGGTTTCCTTTATAAAGAGAATTAGGATTTGAATTCCCCTCCTAACTTGTTGTAATAATAAATAAATTACAAAGATAAATATAACTTGTTACTTGTTAGGACGTAGCTTGTAATATTTAAGGCATGAAATATATTTGTGTGATGATTCTAACAATATTTGCCTTTTTTAAATTTATAATGATATGTAATTTGACTATTTAAATCAAGTTCCCATAAAAAAAATTATTGAAAACTCTTTTGGCCAAGTTACAATTTGATCCCTGTCAGGGACGGACCTAGGATTTGAAGTGGAGGGGGGCAAATATAAATTTCTTGAGGGGGGCAAGTATAATTTTTCTTGGGCTTATTTTCAAAAATCTTAAATATATACCTACTATTTAATATTTTAAAAAAATTTAGGGGGGGCCACAGCCCCCCTCAGCCTCAACATGGTTCCGTCCCTGATCCCTATACATTTGTTATACATTAGTAAAAGTACGCTACAAACTTTGTCGTAGCTAACAGCTATAATTCCTATTAAAAAATTAACATGGCTATATATTTTAAAATTTTAACCATTGGATTGTATATTTTTTATATTCTTAACATGTATGTCAAATTTTATGTCAATTGGATATTATTTACTATTTGATCCAAAAAATTATTTTTATTCATAATTTTATATTACAAAAATTTGAAATTTAAACATTTGATTGATGACATAGCTATTGATCTTTAGTCTTTTGGAAATTTTGCAGGCATGTGGGATATTAGAAGAAAATGTTATCTAATGGTAGATTTGTCAAAATTCATATCCGATAAAAAGTTATTGAGAAAATTGTAGCCATTAGCTACAACTAAATTTGTAGCCAACTTTATCCAAAATATATTACCTTAAATTCAATAAATTTAAAATTCTATTACCAAAAATTTCAATAAATTTAATATTTATTTTGATCAATCTATCAATGCTTATGTAGTAAAACTTACACTATTTGGCTTAACATATGTAGGTATTATGATAGTCAATTTAACCAAGGTGAAATTTTATTAAAATATTTCAAGTGATTCACTAATTATTAAGAATATTTGTAAAATATATTTTATTTTATAAACAATTTTTAATTGATTGAATTCGAGATCATAGAAAATATTATATAACTAATACATTGGATCATGGCAAGATTTTGGTCTTGTTGGGTTATTCCTAAATTAGGCTACATCTTAGGGATATTTAGAAGGCCTTAAGCCCAGTCGTAAGATTTTCTTTAGGGCCAAGCCCAACAAGTGGGGGCCCCTTTTCGTTTGATAGCCTCATACCTATTTATTAGCTATTGCATTGTATTGCCACTGGGTTTCATATTTGTGAGTTTATCTCACATATTGTGAGATAGAGATAGAGATCTTTTTAGAAGCTAGGCCGAATTAGGGGTCGTTATATTTATTTTCTATTTTTCATTTTAGCTTAAATTTTTAATTAATCCTCTAATATTGGGCAATATTTAATTTGATCAATAAACTATTAATATTATCCAAGTAGTCCCTCTACCTTCAAAATCAAATCAATATTATTTTGAAAGCAGTAGCATCATATGATCTTTGGATATGGCATGCATTTTGAAAGCAATACCTACTTTTTGAAATACACTTTCCAACAGATTTTCTATCATTTCTCCATCTCATTTAAATATTATTTCTTCATTCTTTCTTTATTATTTCTTTAATCTTTTTTAATCTTTCTTTATTCATTCCCAACAACTATATTTTTCAAATTCCTAACAGCTATATTTTTAAATTTCCCAACGGTAACATTTTCAAATTTCCCAACAATTATATTTTCTCAATAGCCTTTTTTTTAAGGGTCATATTTTTTCAAATGGTAATATTTCTCAATAGTCATATTTTTCAAAAAGACTTGATAAATTTCAAGATTAACATAGATTTGATAAATTTCAAATTACATCGAATTTTACTTATACAAGACTAACATAAATGAAGAGAAATTTCAAATTACAATAAAGACTAAAGACATAAAAATTAATGCTAGCATAAAACTTAAAATTAGATGATTCTACAACTCGCTATATCGTTGCCATAAGTGCTTAACGAGATCCGATTGGAGTTCCGAATGAGTTTCTCTATTTCTAATTTTTTTCATGGGCTGCAATGAAAGCCATAAATTGACTAAATTCTTCTGTAGGCTTGTGGGACACTGTTGTATGGACGCTTTCAGGCACTTGTTCATAATCAAAGTCTTCTGCTCCATTGGCATCACGTTCATCTTCAATTATCATGTTATGCAATATTATGCATGCCTTCATAATGTAATCAAGAGCCTTTGTTCTCCAAAGACGTGCAGGCCCACGAAAAATTGCAAATCGTGCTTGAAGCACTCTAAATGCACGCTCTACATCCTTCCTTGTTGACTCCTGAGTTGTAGCAAAAAGACTTCTCTTTCTACCTTGTGGAGTTGGGATTATATTTACAAAAGTGGACCATGGAGGATATATACCATTAGCAAGATAATATCCCATTGTATAATCATGACCATTGATTGAGTAATTCACCGAAGGTGCACGGCCTTGAGCGAGCTTGGTAAATATAAAATAATGGTCTAGCACGTTGATGTCATTATGAGACCCAAGTAACCCAAAAAATGCATGCCATATCCAAAGATCATATGATGCTACTGCTTTCAAAATAATTTTTTGCTCACGACTATGACTAGTATATTGACCTGTCCACCCCAATGGGCAATTCTTCCATTTCCAGTGCATGCAGTCAATGCTCCCTAGCATCCCTAGAAATCCACACCTTTCACCAACTCTTAGCAACCTAGCAATGTCATTGCTATTTGGTGACCTCAAGTACTCTGTAGAATAAATATTGACTATGGCTTCAACAAATTTTTTGAGACTCTTTATTGCAGTGCTTTCTCCAATTATCACATATTCATATTGTGTTCTCAGTTAATAAACATGAATTTAAAATCCTTCATATTGTTGTTGGAAACTTGAATTTTGATTATTGTACAGTACAACAATGGAACTATAAGAAAATTTATCAAGTGCATGATACAAATTGAGGGAAAGGCAAAATCCTTCATTGTAAATGTTATAGGTAGAAGACCACTTCAAGTATCGAAAAACATTGAATTACAATAGGTCACTAACGCTGCTGTTGCTGCTGCTCTATTATTCCATCATGCTTGATGGACATTTTTGAAACAATTGAGAAGCCTCTGACATGGAACCAAGTCATTGCTTCATTAAAAAGTATCAGTTAGGTGTATGAGATGGCTGGGAAGGAGATGGGAATCTCTCTTTTCGTTTACCCGTCAAGGAAACAGCTTTATCATCAGAAGACTGAAAGGAATGCACGCTGTTATGTAAGCCATTGCCTCTTGTAACACTCTCTGACTTGAAAGGACTTCTTGAATCCTGGTTGGAGATGCAATGACCATTTTCAGAAGTTTCTGCATTGACTGGGACTTTATCAAAAGCTTCACAAGCACTTGGCCTAGTAATGCAGAGCCAAGTTCTTAAAGATTCATTGCAGTCGCTGCTGTTGCCAGCAACAGGCACATGCCATGATCCTTTTTTTGATTCCTGAAATCCAGATTAGTGTCTCAGCACTCCATACAAGAAATGAATCAAGATATAGTTTTTAACTAATATAAGAAAGATTAAATGGAAACAGCCAGTTTCTTGTAAAAAAATTTAGGAACACATGGGCCATCAGAATACTCCATATGTACAGCCTAACTAACAAGTACCAACAGTCATTCCATTAGTCACAAAACTGTAACTTTAAGGGAATTATATATAAATTTGTGCATAAAGCTGCTTGAAGAACAGCCTTTTCCATTCAAGGGGAAAAACCTGATAAAAATTTTATACAGTAGAGAAAAATATATAAAAAATTCAAGATGGGGTGGGTTTTGGTAGACTTTAGGTCCAAATAAAAGTAACATTATCAACATTCCATTTTTTTTTTTTTGTTTTTTGTAATGACAGACTATAAAAGTATCCAAGTATAATCTTGTACATTTATGAGCCATTATAAATGTAATGTGTTATTCAAGATGGGACTCCTTCCCCCTTTCCTTTTTCATGTGCCTTGAAGGTTCATCTCATTTTAATGCAGAAGAAGATTGAAAAAAAATGACCTTAAGCTCAGTTGTTATGAAATATAAGATAAACTACAAATGCCCAAAATCATAAACCACAGGAAGTCACAGAGAACATCTAAGCATATTTTTACTTTCATTTGAAAGAAGTTAATCACTTAATTGGATTTAGATTCTATTCTCTAGTATATCATAGAAATGTAATACCATGAACAACCACCAATATGGCTTGAAGTCATCAAAATTGTTGAACTTGTCCAAATTAAAATGTACATGGAAGTTACTAGAGGTATATATAGGAAACTAGGAAAAAAAGAATTTTATAAGAGGACCAAAAGTTTGTTCAGTAGCACAATGTGATAGACATGAAGTGTCTGTTTGGCAAAAATTATTTTTGCCAACTTAATTTACTATTCAGTTTATTTTTGCTACTATTTATGGGTTTCACTGCATTTTTAGTACTATTCATGAGTCTCACTGTACTATTTCAGCTAACTTTTACCTTTATCTATAGTACTTTCAGCAAAAAGTTTTTAGTTTCAGTAAAATAAGCGAATCCCAAACAGACCCGAACTCCTCATTCCCTACCAATTAAATTCCCCAGTGTATGCAGAAAGTCGCCCAAAGTTTAATGGTTATGAGATACATTGTACAACTTTGTTGAGTGCTTAAGGACTCATTATATATCACACAAGTCATTGTGAAAAAAAATTTCATCAAGTTCCTATGTGATTGCCAAACATCATTCCTGCTATATATGCCTTTCAAATTTCAAACTCACACAAAATCATTTAAATTTCTATCAAATTCCCAATCTTACCACATTTTCCCTCTCCTTTTAATATATCAAGATCATAATCCATTTTGAAATCTAATCTAATGAGTATTGACCATTATGGTTTTTTTTTTTTTTTTACAAAGTAAATAAGGATTTTATTGAGTAAGACTACTTCTTAGTTCATATACAAGGAAATGAACACAAAGAAATCTAAAGAATTACTAAAGGTTATGTACAGCTCGACAATCATTTTAAAAAATCAGCAATGGAGATTGACCATGTATGGATTTAGATTTAATACATAAAAATTAAGACAATAATGTGACAATTTCAGCATGTCAGAAGGCATAATTGTTCATCCCTAAAGTAAAATTTCAGCATTAAAAATGGAGCCTGTGTAGTGACCAAGGAGACAAAAGTGACAAACACAAGCACACGAACTTGCACATTCACGCGCTTGAGCACACACACACACAGAAATTAATGCTGAAATGGATTATGAAGCCTAGAGAACAAATCTCTATAAAGACTGTCATCAAGTTGAGAAAACGATAGATGAAATTTTTTTTTTAGGCACATATGGGAATTGTTTTTATCAGACGAAAATTTAAAGAACCAAATTAAGAATGGTACCTGGATGACAGAAGAATATGGAGGCGGCATCTGAAGTTTCAAGTTACCTTTCACAAAAGTATACCGAACCTGGAGCATGGGATGCAACAAATGTTTATTCATAGAACGAAATATGGATCTAACATATGATTCTCATCAAATTGATATCTAAGACTTAAGAATACATGCTTTGAAGAAGAATCCTAAGAAAATTTGATATTTGTAAATCTGAACAACTGTTTCTTATTCCAAATATTAACTTTATGAAATGTGAACCTTGTCCCCCTAAGGTCATTCAGATTGAGGAATAGTAGGGTAGCTAAGGACAGTAAAACATACATTTACTTATTAAAAAAAAGGCTCAGGACAGGAAAACAACTATAATCATCTCATTATCTGCATAATGATAATCGGAAGAAATGCCCTGTGCCTGATGCAGTGCCTCAGCTAAGCTCAACCAACTCACATTGTTCAATGTCTTTTATATTCTCATTCTCAAGATATGTGTATAATATAAAAATGCTTGGCTGTGTCTTGATAAGAGGGTGTGATTATCCATCTTATGTGTGAAACAGAGAATTTTCTGCATCTTAGAGTGTAGTCATAGGAGAGCCGGGGGCTAGCCAAGATGCCCGGACAAGGCAAGGCACCACTAAGGTGCCTTTAGTGAGGCTCTCGCCTTTACAGCCTAGGTGAGCAAGGTGACTGCCTTAAGCCATGAAAAAGCGCTAAGGCGAGAGCCTCAGTGTTTTTAATTTAATTTAATTTTTTTTTTAGTTTTAAATTTTGAACAGAAGGTTGTTATAAAACCTATCATTAGATTATTAATTTTAAAAAGCATGTTAGAAAACCTATTGTTAGATAAATTATTTTACAAGAGTTTTTTGTAAAGCTTATTGTTAGATTAATTAATTTCTAGTAGAAGCTTGTTGTAAAACCTATTTTTAGAATAACTAATAGAGCCCAAACCATGTTAATCTTATTTTGAAATCATTTGATAGACCTCATTTTTCATGCAACACATTTTTTTGATAAGTAATAAGTTTTATTGATATAAAAAAGGGACACCCTAGTACACAAGGAGTGTACAAGGGGTCAACAAATCAATTGCAACACATTTAAAAACACTTTATTATAATATTTCAATACACTAGGAACATATGATTTAAGTTGTATATGTATAATAAATATATTTAGAGTTTGGTGCCTCGCTTTACTTAGGCTAACGCATTTTTGTCGCCTCACGCCTCAGGCAAAACAAGCCCTTGGCACCTTTTACTTTTGACTACCTTGTCTTGGACATAGTTATAAGTCAGTTCTTTGACCATATTAAAACGACAGATTTGGCAATTCATAAATGAACTTTTTGGACAGAGGTATTATAGACAAGGTTTTGAATTTGAATTTTTAGTTTAAATGACTAGAAGAGATTATGAAATGGCTTTTTTTTCCCTTCTAATGATGAAATTAATAGATGGATTTGAGCTTTATTAATATGTGGATTTGAAATGATTATGTGTAAGAAGACATTTCAAATCTATAATATTACTAGTGTTATTGATTGAGCAAAATCTTAAAAGCTCAAATCATCAGTATAGTAAGATTTATATTAGCATTTGCTCTTCAATCAAATGATTTTAAATCCTTGAATACAATGCAACTAAACAATACTGAGCAAAAGGAAATACAGTTTAATAATGTAAAACCAAAAGCATCCCCACATCTAGCCAAAGGCGCGCTCTTCTTTTTTGACAAGTAATAAATTTATTGATGAGAAGGAACTACCCTGTGTATACAGGATGTATACATAAGATAGGCTAAAGAGTTACAAAATGTGTATCACAATTGAAACAAAAGAATCTATGAGATCTACAATAGAAGATATATCATTAGGACTCAATACACATGACCGTTCAAATAGCCAAAGGCACCCTTTACTGGAAATATAATTAAAAGAGAGATATAATTATAATTAATAAAAGCACAGAAAAAATATGAAACAAAAATGACTGTGTATAGGATAAGCTTTTCAGGCAGCACATACTTGATGTCGTTCTTTCCATTTGAGAAAAAAGCTACTTCCAAGGAGTTCAAAAATGTGATCTCGCATTTCATCATTTGTCACAAGTAAACTCTTGACTTTTACAGCAGCATACATCCAATACCTGAATTATATAACCCTTCATTAATAAATAAGAAAGTGATATAAAGAAAATATGCACAAGCTGTTGAAAACTGAATGAGTCCTAATTCATACATTCAAAATCAAAATGACATAAAAATGGATGTGGTGGTTTAAGGGTAAATACCAATCATCATTGGAACCAGTTGGTGTTGTATAAAGAATGCCGTTATCCATCCACTCCTCTACCAGCTTTCTTTGGGAAGGATTTTCCAGAAGTGCCCGAAGACGTTTGTTATGCAAGACAACCAGCGGCCATTTGTTTCCACTCCAATTATACAATTCTTTCACAACAGCATCAAGCTGCTCTATTGCAATTTGCAGGACATAAACATAATGAAAGATACAAAAATTAGTGGTTAGATAGAAAGAGAAGAGGGGAAGAGGGGGAGGGAGGAAACCAACACAAATAGAATGTACAACCTGAGAGACACTGAATCCACCATCTGCAAAATTTTGTTGGTAGAGCCCAATATTTGCTCCATCCACTATAAATTCAAAATCGCCATGTGTTTCCAGCCAATCCTTGAATAGGATATTTCAGTGAAGAAAGAGTATCAGTAAAAAGTTAGAAGAGATACAAAGTATAAAACACATTAATAATTTGTTTCTGAGCAGAGAAAATGAAATATTAAATCTTTCATATACCATATCAGAGATTAAATGGTCCATGAGTTTTAGAAGCACAACAAGCAATAAAACCCTGGACACCTACATTAACTAGTCAATGAGTTAACAATCAGCCAAACTACTGGAACCAGACACTAATTCTATCATGCTGTCCAAAACAGACTCAACCAGTAACATTCTAATTAATCTGAAAATCAGAACCAATGATCAATTTGGTGACAGAAGCAGTAAATCAAACTCATTTCAATTCTTCTAATTCTACATAAATATATACAAATAACATTCCACAAAAACAATTAAACATTCGAAGTAGCCATATTATCTAAAATCCTTCAAAACACATACCAAAATCGAAAAAAAAAAAAAAACACTCTCACCTGAAACTCACTAAAGTTGGCCTTAACCTCCCTTTCTAAAGCCAATGCAACCACAGATTGCGCAAACCTCTCAGTCTCAGCATCATCAATGTCCACACACGCCAACTGCTCCCCACATCCACCACACCGCCCGGCCGAATCCACATTGGCTCTCTTGACAACCCAATCACCCTTCCCAATCCACCCCAAACCATGCCACCCTCCCCCGTTTTTCTCCACCGCCTTTTCGACTCTCTCCACCTCCCAATTCACCTCTCCCACCTCTCTAGCCTTCTCACCACAAAACCAATCCTCAATAGCCTTCGCCGTGGTCGAAACCCCAACACTCCTCACCACATTCCTCAACTTATGCAAATACCCATAAACCCTTTCTTCATTCCCAGTCTCCGAGCTCACTTTCAACAAAGCCGCAAGCTCCGGCTCCTCTAAGCTAACCCCAACTTTACCCATGTGTTCCTCCACCTCATAAGCCTTCTCCGCCTCCAAATTCTCACAGAAACACATCAATGCCGGGTCGTAGGTACGCAGCCTCGGCGCAATCTCCATGGATTTCACAAGACCAAAGGCGTAATCCCCGTCGCCTTTCGCGGCGGCGAGGCGGGCGGCGGAGGTGATTGAGGCCTCGTTGGGCTTGATGTGGAGAGACAGCATGTGATCGTATATGCGGAAGCCGTAGGTCAGAGCGAGGGGTTTGAGTGATGGGTCGGTGACGGAGTTGGAGCAGAGGTAAAGGAGAGTATTGAAGTGGCTCTGGTTGAGGCGCTGTGAAGTCGCGGACTCGTATAGCGAGATTGCGGCGTGGAGGTCTTTGTTTTTGGAGCAGAGTGTGAGGTCTGAGTGGAATTTGGCTTCTGGGGTTTGGTTCTTCTTCTTCTTATTCCTGTTATTGTTGTAAGTGGTGGCGGCAGAGGCGGCGGCGGCAGTAGTGGTGGTGGTGGTGGTGTCGTCCATGGCTTGAAAGTCTGAGCAAAAACCCTTTAGATTCAAAAACCCTGGTAGAGTTAAATGGGCATTTGTGTATGGGCTTGGTCGCATTGGGCTTAGGCTGGCATATAGAGTACTATTTACATGAATTCAACAAAATTCTAGTTATGAAATTTTTACTAGAAAATAATTTTTATACTTTAGCTATTATTTTTTTGGAAAATTACACTTTACTATTCTAAATTATGCACTAAATTACACTTTGCATCCTAAATTATCTGATTGCACACTTTACACTTTAAACTATCACATTTATCACACTTTGCATCCCGTGTCATTTTTGCTGTTATATTTAACAGAATCATGCTGCATGTGACAAGTACATACTTCTTGCTTAGGTGGAACAAAGTTAAAAAACTGAAACATCCTTCTTCAAAATCAATTAAAACAAAACTCAAAATTTCCACATCTCCCTCTGTCTCACATGTTGTCATCCTCTTCCCCAGATTCAATTTCAAACTATTTAAATTTACCTCTCTAATTCCATAGCATAATTCATAGAACTATTGAAAGGATCGAGTCACACCTCAAAGTGTTGTCAGCTTATAATACTATTGACAACACTTCTCTTCTCAAAGTGTTCTCAGCTTTCTCTCAAACCTCTCTAATTGATCTCATCAATGGCTCAATTGGCCGCATCTCAGGTTCACTACCCATTTCTTTCGTCATTCTATCTATCTCTTTTTTTCATTACCCAAAACAAAAACATGGGTCTTTGTCTTTTGGGTACTTTTTGGTTTAAACTTTTGACTTTTGTTTTACTAATGTTTTTGGTATCTGGGTTTGCTTTCAGGTTGCTATTACTGTTCCTGTTGGAAGCGATTTGTCCACTAGGAGATTTGTGTTTATGGTTTTTTTAATCTTTTCTATTTTTCTCTGATTAATTTTGTGCTTAAAAATGCTTACTTTGTTAAATCCATAATTAAATGATTTAAGTGTTTTTGTTAGTTCTTACCTCTTTGTTTGATTTTTTTTTTTGTTTGTTTGTTTGTTTTGTTTTGTTATGGATCATATAAATTAATGGGCTTGTTTGGTTACTTTTGGTTTTAATAGTTGTGCAGTCTTATTTTAAGTCTACATTCGTTTGTGAATTCGTTCAAAGGAGAGAACGATAAAAAGAAATAAAAAAAATCAACCAAAGAATTACATCTGTGGATTCTCAAGCTTTTAGGGAGGTGACATTTCTTTTTACCAGGGAAGGTGGACGGGGAAGAGGATGGCACCATGTGAGACAGAGGGAGATGTGGAAATTTTTGAGTTTTGCTTTAATTGATTTTGAAGAAGGGTATTTCAGTTTCTTAACTTTGTTCCACCTAAGCAAGAAGCATGTGCTTGTCACATGTAGCAAGATTCTGTTAAATATAATAGCAAAAATGACACTGGGGTGCAAAGTATGATAAGTGTGATAGTTTAGGGTGCAAAGTGTGCAGTCGGATAGTTTAGGGTGTAAAGTGTAATTTTTTTTTTAAGAGGCATCATGTTCTTAAAACTATTCTGAATCATGTTCATCGCATTAAGTCATAAAAATTGCTTTCAAGTTGTTTTTCTACATAAAATTTCCAGATTTTTAAGTTTTAAAATTTTTCACTACTATGACTCCTCGACTGATAAAAAATGTGAGCTTTTGTGTTCAAAACTTTGTGCCTCTCTCGATTGATACAAGATTGATGTTCGACTAATCGAAATTGGAAAATTTTCAATTTTTAAGTTTTTAACCGATCAATCTTTTCATGCATTGCACATATAGATTAGGACATGCATTGCATTGTTTTCTTTATTCATCTTGCATTTTTGCAGTCATATCTCTCACTGTTTTCACACACATCATGCATACACTTTGCTAAATTGGGTACTCAACTTAATTTAAAAATTGATTGATTAATTTTTGAGTTTTGTACATTTTAGTATATGCTATTTTATGTGTGGACTGCAGAAAATATTTTTTTGAGATATGGTGGATAATACATGTGCAAATATTTTCTCTAAAACACTTAGTATGTTGAATTTTTATATCATTGAGATCTATATTGTATAGTCTTAACTGATTGTGCCTGAAGTGTTTGCATGTATTTGTTTATGGGTCACACAGTGTCAAGTTTGTTTATATTGAAAGAGAGAATATTCGTGTTCATATGTATCCTTAGCTTCTTCTTCTTCCTTTTTTTTTTTTTTTTTTTTTTTTTAAAGTCAGATTTGTGTCTTTTTAGTTTTCCCCACCTCCTAAATTTTCCCAAAATTATTTTTCCCAAAACTTGTGTTGTTTTTCCTATTTTTATAAGGGGGGGAAAGCTGTTTTTAAAACCTATGTTGTTCTTAGGGGAGATGTTGCTCTTCATAGGGGGAGTTGCCTCTATTTTCTATAAAGTTGAACTCTTTAGTGTTCCCTTGGTTCTCTATTTTCTCTTATTCTTTGTTGTGTATATTTACTGTCTACCTAATGATTGGGTTGTCTTTGTCAATACATGACAAAAAGAGGGAGAAATAGATGAAATTTGGGAATCATGTTGATTTGGGAATTTTTTTATTTATTTAGGGGGAGATGAAAGTGTTTTTCTGAAAAGGGGAGAAAATAAAAGTTTTTTTTTTTTTTTTGTGTATCTAACTTAGGGGGAGAGTTAGTTTACATATTTGTTATTTGTTGTTATTGCATATCTGTTATTTTCTTCTGGTTTCATATTTGTTGTTATTTATTGTTTATCTGCCTTTATTTCCACACATGAGGTGATGTGCTCTTTTGAGTGTTTCAGGAAAGACAGGTACATTATGATCAAGATCTTCTACCTCTTCTTGCAACTTCTAGGTTAGGAGTCTTAAATTGGGATTTGTGATGTATTTGGGCATTTTATTGTATATGGGCATTATGTTGTATGTATGTTTTATCACGGATTGCCAAAGAGGGAGATTGTTAGGTTTTGAGTTTGCAGTGTTGGTAAACCATGACAAAATGTAAGTATTATTGAGTTAGAATGGTGTACTTTCAAGTCCAAGACAAAAAACTCAAGTTCAGGATGAAAAAAGTGAGTTGCAATCTGGTTCTCTCGATTGCTGTTTGATTCCTCTCGATCAATTGGAAGTCGCATATTAGCAAAAAATCAACAAACATAAAAAGCTCATAACTTGTCCGTTTGAAGTCCAATCGCGAACCGTTTTTTCTAGTATTTAAAGGGCATTATAAGCTAACCCTAGATGGGGGTTTTTAGAGGTTTTTATAGAGAAAAGAGTGCATCTTGTGCCTTCAATTGTAGATCTAGAGTTTTTGTACCTAAAGCTCTCTAAAGTCTTCTACTAGCAATATTCCTTGAAGAATATCAAGATCCGATGTTGAAAAAGTTGCTGCTATAAGATCAACAAGTGAAGGTGATTTGAAACCATTGAGTGGGATCTCAAAGTCACAAGCAATGGTGCTTGTGTTGCTGTAAATCTAAGGAGAGAAGGAGTCTGTGGAGTTGGAGCTTACACATGGTCGTGTCAGTAAGTTACTACATGAGGTAGTAATAGATTTATGGTTAAATCTTTTGTAAAAATTTCGATTCTCTTATAATGGATTTACTTTACCTTAAGGATACCTAGGTCAAATCCTCTCCAAGTTTTTACCTTGAAACGATTAGTTTCATCGGTTTTCTTAGGTCATCTTATCATGGTCTTATTTACTTTTCCGCATTTGTGCATGATATGATATATGCTTGTTTAACCTAGATCTGAATAATAAACCTAATAATCAACTTAGTTAATTAATTAGGTTAAACAATCTAGTTTAAGGGGTCTAAACAAACAAACAATTTTGACTAAAATAATCATTTGGCCCGACATGTACATATAATTTTACTTAATAATCATTAATGTGGGGTAGAAATGGCAAAGGAATAAAACACTTTATGAGTTGTTAAATTCAGCATGTAGCCACATTTGTAATCATTTTTAATTTTGAGAGCACCTTTGTATAATTAATAATGTCTTGTTAATAAGCACAACTTTAAAAACTGGACCGGACTAGTTGATTTAACCAAGAATCAGGCATTAGTTCGGTCTGGTAAAATGCCCAAAACTGGTATGAAACTGGTAAAAAGCGATAAAAAATCAGGTTAAATCAGGTACCGGAGTCAAAACTGGTTCTTTGACTGTATTGGTTTTTAAAACCATGCTAATAAGTAGAGTTGTAAATAAACTAAGTTGTTTATGTTTGTTTTTACAACAAATAAGTTAAGTTCAAGACTAAGTTTAAACTTGACTATTAAATGAGTTTTAGCAAAATAATGTGTTTGTGAACAAACTTGTAAACAAGAAGCATAATTTAACTATATATGATATTATATTTTTATACATATATTCTTAATTGAAAAGATAGTGATATAGATAGACTTGAGATGAGAATATATAAGTTTATAATAGATTATAATATAATATCAAATAATTATTAATAGTTTATTGATAATATAAACATAGCATTTGTTGTAAAAATTCATAAATTCATAAAGTGATAAACAAATTTTATCATAATATTATTATGAATAAGCAAATCAAGAAGCTAATGAACGAACTCATGCCTGTTCAACAATAAATTAAATGAATCAAATTTAAATATATAATTTTGTTTGATGATGAGCTCAAGCTCAATTTGTGTTTATAAACAAGTTTGAATTTTCAATACTTGTTTACAATCCTATCAATAAGTCCTTGATGGTATATATACGATCCAACTCCCTAGGTAAGTAAGCATTCAAATCTAACAAAATTTTACTAACAACTAATTTATTATCGAAAAACTAACAAACAGCTAGTAAGTACCAATTTTTATTGACCTAGACAACTCGGTACAGCCATGTAAATTAGGCACCAAGATAATGTCGACTTGATGGTTTGTGGTCCAACTCGCTTACTATACTTCAGTCGGGTGACCATTTAGCATCGAAAATTTTCCCAAATTGGGGCTAATCTCCAACCACCTTGGTACGAAATTTAATCTACAAACGGCCAGATTTGGAAATGGCTGGATAAATTGATGAAACTCCTTTAAAGTTCATGGCTTTCTGTAACAATGCAATTAATTATGAATACCTAAAAAAGTAGCATATTTTTAGCCAACTCTACTCTACTCCCTTCCACTCCCCCTCCTTCCCTCCTCCATCCAAACAAGCCATAAAGAAACATGAGAGGAAGATGCATGGGATTAATTGCAACTTAATACAGGGACGGAGTTAGGACTTGGAGTTAGGGGGGCGGCTTTGCTGCTTGTTGTGTGCGGCGATTCCGGCGTTTGACTCTACCACTTAACCACTAAGAATTTTTGTTTAAAACTTTTTAAAGGGTCAGGTTGTTTGTTTTGGATAAAATAAGTTGATTGAGCTTAATTTTTTTTAGCTTTATTATTGGTAATTTTTGTTGTTGTACTAATTTTTTTGGGCTTGTATATTTTGTTTTAGATTAAATCTATCAATTTCTTATGACCTTTAAAGGATGGAAAATGCTAAAATTACAAAACTTTTACAAGTTGCTAATGTGGTGAGTGATTATTGGTAAGTAAGTGATGCACGTGTGTGAATCAATAAGAATTTGCTACCTTAATAGTTTGTGAAAATGTTGTAAAAAAGTTTGTGGCTATAACATTATTCTTAAAAGAATTGATGACATTGTTAAGGGAGGGCAACGTGTAATTTTATTGAACAAAATTACTAACCGTCATGTATGCATTTGCCCATTTGTAACTGGGAGGGAAAAAATTATCTTCCTTTCTCTCTGCAGTATGTCTTTTATTGTGAACGTTTGAGAGTGTGAATATGTTAAACCCACCAACTTGTAACAAAGTGGTTTCAGAGAGAAAATGTGTGGTAGGAAAAGTAATTGCTAAGTTTTCTGGACATACCAAATAAAACTTCGATAACTCGGCTGTTTATGTGGATAGACTTACTCATATTCCAAGATGCATAGGAGATAATGGAAAACGTTATATAGACTATAGAGTTCCAGGAAAAAATTTTTTTTTGACTCCAAATAAAAAACAATCATTGCTAATGCTGATCTATTAGGTTTTTAATGAAACCACGTTTGAGAAATTTGTATGTAACTTTGTCTAATCAAGCATTAGAAATAAGTCCTTCAGAACTCTCTCAAAGGAGTTGATAGTGTGATCAAAGTTCCCCTTTAAACATTTTTTTTATAGAAGAGTTTGTCTTTTACACATTGAGAGGTGAGTTTGAACCTTTACACATGAAAGAATATGAGTCTATTTCATAATATTTTTTAAGAGTGTTGGGTGTTGTAAATCTATTACAAAGATATGGTGAAAATTTGGATGTTGCTTGTGCAGTGCAAATAATTTGCTGGTCATTAACTTCAAACTTTGGTTATATAGTTGTGGTAGTTAAGGGGTACTAAAAAGCATTTGGGCAAAATAATCAAATATGACACGATGGATTTAGGTAAAATGTCATAAACTAAATAATTTGGGAGAAAAGGAAAAAGTCAAACTAACCCCCACCACCCCCCAAAAAAAAAGAGGAAGAAGAAGAATATTAATGAATTAGCATTTGTGTATTGTGAGAAACCCACGATCCAAACGGGGGATGAAGACAAGTACCCCTAGATCGAGGGTTTTATATTTGGAATGCTACTTGTTTATTTAAGGAAAAAAAGAAGAAGAAAAAGAAATACTTCTCTATTCCATAAAAAATAATTTCAGATTACATGATTTTAGCTTAAAAATAGAAGTTACAAAATTTTAGCCTTAATTGTTTGTCATGGTTTCGGATAAACTATAAATGGCTGATATGATTTCCCTCATATGCACTATTAACTCCCTAAAATTCTATTTCAGGCTTCAGCACAAATAAAAAAAAAAAAAAAATTCTATTAATTGTTTGCCAAACAAATCTGGAGATTAAAGGTGGTTTCTAACAAGGTCCACTCTTTGCCCGCATGGCTAAGGGAGAGTGTGGTAGTCACTCCTTGGCCCAATGGGTCCAGAAAAGGCACTGTTATGGCTCACTCTCCCCCAAAAATAAAACCAATGAACACTTTAGGGTTTATTAAGACCAAAGATCGACTCAGGTGGGGCCCGGCCCCCCTGGTCCAATTTTTTATTTATTTTTAGTTATTCTATATTTCATTTTATAGTTGGGCTCACTCCTCCTCAATCAGTCTAACTAGCTTAACCTAAATAGGAACTATCTAACCTAAAAACTTAACAAAAACAATAAAAATATTCACAATAGTAATTGTATTTTTAGCCAAAAAAAAAAAAAACTATTTTACCACAAAAGAACAAAAAAAGTCATGTGTTATTGTAGAAGCTAAAGATTAAAGCTAAATTTTTTGCAATTACAGTAAACTGGTATAAATACTAGTTGATTGTAGTAAGTTGTTAAAAATAAAATACAATATTTTATTAAGATTATATTTATTTCTTCTTTTAAAAACCTCAAATTCTCCCTCTTATTATTTTAATGAGTTGTTTATATTATTTTAAATGAAGTGATAAAAAAATAGAACATTTGATATTGAGTGTATTGTAAAGTGAGGTGGTAAAATAGATAAAATAGCTTTTTTTAGCACCACCACTGTAAATGCTCTAACTTTAAAAAAACAAAATCCTAGCCAGGCCTGATATTTAAAAAAAAAAAAAAACATTATTGTGGACGACTAAATTTCTAGTTCGAAATAAATCAAACAAGTAAAATGTTTTAATTTTGTTTATATAGAACTGTTAGTGTTTACATGTATTTTTGTGTGGTTGTCTTTAGAATAAATAGATTATAACTTTGGGAATTTACTTTCTGACTTAAGTGAATTATATATATTGGGGCCTTGAAGCTTATTTCATCATAATTTACCACAAATCAATTGATACTGTATGACCTATTATCTATATATCTTTAAAAGAAAAGGTTTTTTTTTTTTTTTTTTAATTTTTAATTTTTTTTGGCCCTATTTGAAGCTTCTCAATGGGTATCACTAAGACTTAGTAAGAAAACCACAAATATGATAAACCATATGTAAATTTACTTTAAAATTTGATTCATGGTTCACACTATTGTTTTCATTACATTCCTATGTGTTTTTCTATAGACTCTTACATTTATCATTTTCATTATGTTATGATGTTTAGAAATCATTTATTTTTAGGAGTGACCTTCTTGCATCAATTTATAGTGGTAGATGATGAATTTTGATAAATGTCAGGTTTTGCTGAAGGAGCTTACAGGTATTGATATAAATTTCATGTAAAATTGTGAGTGGTGTTAATGCATTCACTTAAAAGTGATTGTCTATTCAGTACTATTAGAAATAATTCTTGCTGCTGGCTGGGTCATGTAATTAATTGGATGTGGACATAAAAGAAATCCATTTATGAATGAGGAGGAGGAGGAGGAGGAATACATGTTGCGTACACACCTTTTTTAAGGGTTTAATTCATTCAACTGAGTACCTACTATTGTAGTTTACTTTTAATTCTTTTTTCTTCAATCCTTTTATGATGGTTGCTATTGAAAGGGAGAGATAGAGTTATTTTTTGTTTTTTGTTTTTTTGTTATTTGTTGGCTTATAAATTCTATTCAGTTCTTTTATGTGTTTCTATACAGTTTTATAGGCTCTATTCAGTACTGTTAGTGGAAGCAATTGGACTTGCTTGGTGATTTTGTTGAAGGAGCTTACAGGTATTGATATAAATTATTATTATTTAAAAATTTTCATCAATTATTAATATACAATGAATCATTGGATGCTATTAAAAGAGAATTGGATGTCAAATTGTAGAATAAATTGGGGTGGGGTTATTATGAAATTTATTGACATTAAGAGTGTTTGGTTTTACATTTTTTTTTTTTTGAGAAAAATGATAAAAACAATTTAATCTTTAATTATCAAGAAGTAGACACCATAAGTTAAACTTCTATGGTATTTATAAGAATAAAAAAATAATACAAAACATATTTCTATTATTTTTCCTTTAATAAGTTGTGTTTGGATGAAAAATTTTATATAGAAATTATTTTGAACAATATGTATTTGGCAATTCTATATAAAGCAAGGCAACTCTGAATTTAGAAGTCATCCACTTCTTGCTTTGAGATCATCATCATCATCTACTTTCTCCCTTTCTCATTTCTTCTCTCATGGAGTTGGAAGGTATACTCCGAATTTTTGAGAACAAGACTATTTTAATCATTGGTGCCACAGGCTTTCTAGCAAAATGTTATCTATCTCTGCCCGCGCTCCTGAAATGCATTTATTTATGTTTGTTCAAAGCTATAAATATAAATAACCTAGCAAGCAAATTGCTTGTATATAGTCTACTAGACTCCATTCGTTTACGTGTGTATGTGTATATATATATTCCTATGTTTGTGTTATGCTCTGTTTATAATTCTATGTATGCGTGTGTTGAAAGGATGTTGGTGCCAGTGATAACTTGCTTGCATAAATGAACGCAATTTTTGTGGAGAAAATACTAAGGGTTCAACCAAATGTAAAAATGATCTATCTTCTTTTGAGAGCTTCAGACAATGATTTAGCTACACAACGGTTTTGTCATGAGGTACCTCATTTAGGTTTTTTTTTTTTTAATTTTAATTTTAATTCTGTAAGCAGGAGATTTTACATGTCACATACATGATTTTTTTTTAAGACTAAAATGTAAAATACATCCTTTTAAGTTTGAGGGAATTTGATTTTGATTTTTAATATTTTGAAAATTTGATTTTAATACATATATAACATTTAACATTGTTGTCCTTTTTTGTCCTTCCATTCACTTCCATTAAATTACATGGGCATTAACAATGCCAAATAAATTTGCAATTCCTACAATGTGTGCCAGTTGGCTAAAGTATATCATGCCATATGGCTCCTATAAACTAGTATATCATGTTAAGTACCAACTTGTCTAATTAATCAATTCTTTCCTATTATATCAAGAATTAATAAATGCCTTGACTTTGGATTAAATTAGATGAATGCAACCTCACCATAAACCTTATCTTTTGCCAATAGGATTATTACAAATCATTTAATTTAAATTGGACTAAAAACAGACCTATTAGAATTAAGTGATCACAATCACCTATGGTCGAGGTTTAATTCATGCAAGTGCACTTTATCGCTAAAACTTGTTTTTTTGATATCTTTTAATTCGGTGGTTTGATTAATGTTTATGAACTATTGTTTTGATCGTTATGAACTCAAGATTTGTTTTATGAAAAGTATATGGAGATCAAAAAATCAAAATTATAGTCTTGCCCTAGAGACATGAGATGGTGATGATATGCAATAGAATGCAAGTGGAGTTAAATGGGAGTGGCAAAATAAGGTGTCTACAACAACTAAGGCATGGTTTCATATGATCTGTTGGTTACCTATTTGGATGAGCTCACATTTTGTTGATTCTTTTAATTCTTGCAAATTGATGTTGGCAATGACACTGCATTTAATATTTTGCTCATTTTGGTTGGTGAGAAAATCTGGGGAATGTTTGGTTTTATTACTATGACATTGAAATCTGCTATCATGATCTATATGTAGTGACCGATTTTCTGCTTTGAAGGTATCTAACAACGTGTGGGTTATAGAATGAGTTAATGAGATTTCATGCGTTAAATCTTTAGGATGATGGTTTTTGGTATAATAAGAGCTAGAGCTTTTAAAGATTATTAATTGGAGTTACTTGACTCTATGTTTGACATGTTATATACTGTGTAGACAATATATAAATCCACTTCGATGCAACATTTTATGAGTCTTCATGCTTATTTTAATACCGAAGAACATAAACATATAAAAACTACTAAGTTTTTGAGACATTATATTATTATTATTATCATTATCATTGTCGTTAGTGATAATGATAGAAAACCTACATAAAATGCTCATGAGTTTGCTCAAAAGGTAATGGAGATTTATTTATTTATTTTTTGCTTTTAAAAAGTTGTTTCGTGCATTGAGACTTGCATAAACATATGCATATACAAATAGATCAGAAGCTCTCAAACAATTGTTGAGAGAGAAACCTTTACAGTTACTCAAACGAATTTCTGTTCTCACAGTACGTAGCCATCTTTGTAAATCATTAATGCCTTGCCAATTGCCATAACCATAAGCATGCCTACTGCGTAAGCCTTGATTTTTATTTTTATTTTTTTATTTTTATTTTTATTTTTATTTTTGGGCTAAAGCTTATTTGGTCAAATCCTGCTTCATCATACACCTTGAAAATCTAACTTGTACGTACTAACTACCAGATTATAACAATTAGGTTCTGCACCGATTTCTCTCTCTATCCATATTATTTCTTTATTTCTTTCTTTTTCTTCTTTTCTTCTTATTTTATTTTATTTTTATTTTTGTTCTTAATTATCTAAACAAGCGAGTCAGCAATGAAGTTTTGGTAGACCCCATATTGCTCTAATCTCAAACCGGTGGAAATATTTAACATTTAATTTTATTTATGAGTTTTAATTAATTCAACTAGTAAAGTTTCTTATTGTTAAATGAAAGGTCTTCGAACTTTGTCTATACTGAAAATTAATTGATATCTTAACCTATCGTATCTATAAAAATTAAATAAAAAACAAAAAACATGAGTTTTATTTTTCCTCTAATAAGTTGTGTTTGGGTGAAAAATTTTAGAAATTATTTTGGACAATATGCATTTGGTTATTCTATATAAAGCAAGGCAACTCTCAATTTAGAAGTCATCCACTTCTTGCTTAGAGATCATCATCATCTACTCTCTCTCTCTCATTTCTTCTTTATTCTATATAAAGCAAGTTAACCCTCAATTTAGAAGTCATCCACTTCTTGCTTTGAGATCATCATCATCTACTCTCTCCCTTTCTCATTTCTTCTCTCATGGAGTTGGAAGGTATACTCCAATTTTTTGAGAACAAGACTATTTTAATCATTGGTGCCACAGGCTTTCTAGCAAAAGGTTCTCTCTCTCTGCCCGCACTCCCGAAATGCATATATATATGTTTATTCATAGCTCCAAATATAAACAACCTGTCAAGCAAATTGCTTGTATATATTCTACTTGACTCCACTCGTTTACGTGTGTACGAGTGTATATATATAGTCCTATGTTTGTGTTATGCTTTGTTTATAATTCTATGTATGCGTGTGTTGAAAGGATGTTGGTGTTAGTGATACTTTGCTTGCATAAATGAACGCAGTTTTTGTGGAGAAAATATTGAGGGTTCAACCAAATGTAAAAAGGATCTATCTTCTTTTGAGAGCTTCAGATAATGAGTCTGCTACACAACGGTTTTGTCATGAGGTACCTCATTTAGTTCTTTTTGATTATGTAGGCAGGAGATTTTACGTGTCACATACATAATTTTTTTTTAAGACTAAAATGTAAAATACATCTTTTTAAGTTTAAGAGAATTTTGATTTTAATCTTTAATATTTTGAAAATTTATTTATTTTTTAAAAATAATTTGAAAATTTGATTTTAATACATATATAACATTTAACATCATTGTCCATTTTGTCCTTCCATTCATTTCCATTAAATTACATGCGCATTAACAATGCCAAATAAATTTGCGATTCCTATATTAATGTGTGCCAGCTGACTAAAGTATATCATTCCATGTGGTTCCTAAACTTAACTAGTATATGTTAAGTAAAAAAAAAAAAACTACTCAGTGTTATAGAGACCCAAAAGGGGGCATACAATTCATGGAATCTCATATCACCCGGCGAAGTATATAGGGATGTGCTTATAAGAAGTAACTTCCCTTCAATGTGTGTAGAGACATTTTCCCCCATTGTTCTTTGGGGGAGAACAAAACTATGAGTATAGGACCCAAAGCGGACAGTATTTACATAGTATATCATGCCATGTGGCTCCTAAACTTAACTAGTATATGTTAAGTAAAAAAAAAAAAAAACTACTTAGTGTTGTAGAGACTCAAAAGGGGGCGTACAATCCATTGAATCTCATATCACTTAGCAAAGTATATAGGAATGTACTTATAAGGAGTAACTTCCCTTCAATGTGTGTAGAAGAATTTTTCCCCACTGTTCTGTACTTTGGGGGAGAACAAAACTATGAGTATAGGCCCTAAAGCGGACAGTATCTATACAATTGGGGTGTGATTGGTAGTGTAATAAGAAATGTGAGAAATCGAGAAAGAAAAGAGGAGAGAGATGAAAATAGGGGAGAAATAGCTAAAGAGAAAAAAATTAAAATAAAAGAAATAAAAAAATATTACATATAATTTTTTTATAATCATGGACGAAATGATATAATTTTAATTTATGAGTTTAAATGGTATTTAACGATAATACCATTCCTGTAAATGGATGGAATGACAAAAATAAGAACAATGTTAAATGTTAAGAACTAAAATAAAGACTTTTAAACATTAATAACCAAAATCAAAATTATCTCAAACTTAACAGGTTTAATTTACATTTTAGTCTTCTTTTATTTTCAAAATAATTTTTATTCTTAATAGCAAAATAAGGGTAAAATAAATTTATTTAGTTTCCTAGGATTTAGTTACAATACAATATTCGTACTAAATAGGCTTAAATTGTTTTTTTATTTTTTATTTTTTATTGGTTGATCTGCAGGTAATAGGACAGGACCTCTTTAACGTTCTAAGAAAGAGTTTGGGTGCAAATCTAGAATCCTTTATATTTGAAAGGGTTACTCCAATTGCTGGTGACATTAGTGACGAGAATTTTGGAATAAAAAATTCTATATTAAGAGAAGAGATGTGGAATGAAATAGACATTGTCTTAAATTTTGTTGCTACAACAAACTTTGATGAAAGGTAACAAAAAAAAAACGATGTGTGCAACTGTGCATAGTAAAAATGGAGCTTTGCATGTTTTGAACTTCGCAAAGAAATGTATTAAACTGAAGGTGCTTGTCCATGTATCAACAGGTCAGTGTAGACTTGAACTCTGCCCTTATACACTAATTAGCTATTTTGATTGTCCGTAAATTAGTCCAGTTCAAGAGGTAATTGCTAGTGCAAAAATCTGTGTGTTCAAAAACAATGCAGAAGTACTATATGTCATTGCAATTGTAAACAATGAACTCTGTAATCTTCAATGTTGTTTCACAGCTTATGTGTGCGGCGAGAAGGTGGGGCACATACTAGAGAGCCCATTTAACATGGAAGAAACGCTAAATGGAACCTCGGGATTAGATATCAATGCTGAAAAAGAACTTGTTGAGGATTACCTAGATAAATTACGAGTGCATGGTGCCACGAAAGAAGAGATCACATCCACCATGAAGGATTTGGGCATTAAAAGGTTTTTAAGAATCTTCCAGAATATGTTAAAATCCTTTAATTTCCAATGACATAATAGTTATCACCTTCATGTCAATGATGTATTTACTAAAACAATTTGTGAAGCATATAATAATAAAATCTTTCTCTAGACAAATTTTTTCCTTCTTGTTTTAATTTTATCTGTTTCTTTTTATTAATTGCTAGGGCAAAACTATATGGATGGCCAAACACCTACGTGTATACGAAAGCATTGGGGGAAATGCTTTTAGGACACTTTAATTAGAATTTGCCCTTAGTCATCATACGCCCCACCATAGTAACCAGTACTTACAAAGAACCATTTTCAATTTTTTACCTTTGGGCCTTGACTTTTTGATCCACATAGTTAATAAAATTTAGGTAGCTCCTCACTTAAGTCTTACCCAATTTTACGTGGTTTACAGGTTGTCCTTGAGTGGATATGCACTTGTTAAAGTGGATGTATGTGCTTTATGAGTAAGGAAAATATTAGAGGGATGGGGTGTCCTCTACGGGGAAGTACATGAAGAAAGGATGCATCATCTTTTTTTCAATGATACTAGCTTTTGTCATGGGCCTGGCCTTCTTGTTGGGAAGTGGCACTTCTCCATAAATCTGTTACTTGAGGATAATTGATGGAGCACAGTGGTTTTTAATTTTTTTTTTCTTTTAATTAGCCATTTTGAAAACTTGGAACTATTTGAATATTTAAAAATTAGGCTGATGCTTTAGTTTTTATATGAGAATGGAGTTTAATTTGGAATTGTACAATTGTGTTTATGTTTATATTTTGAATCAGGTTTTTTAAATTTGGATCAAGTGAAGGACTGCATCCAAATTAGGTTTTTTTTTTTTTTTTTTTTTTTAAATACTTATTTCAACGGTTTCAAACTGTTGAAATTTATCTCAAGACAACATATATTTCAACAGTTTTCAATAATATTTCGACGTTTAATAATTGTTGATAAAGGTGAATCACATTTTTCAACGGTCACATAGGGTGTAGAAAAAAAGTTTCGACATAGTTTTTAGTGGCGGTTCTCAACGGTCACTTAAACCGTCAAAAATACTTTTTTCGACTGTTTCTAATACTTTTTTTGACGTTTTCAACCGTTGAAAATAGCAAACTTTCTTGTAGTGTCAGGTTGGATTGAAGGTGTGAGGTAATCATAATTTGACATGGAATTATAAAAGCTCACAATTTTGTGAAATTATTATTTATGTTTTTGTTGGGTAATAATTAATTAATAAGATTAGGTGATCAAGAAAATAACAAAGTTTAAGTAATAGTTTAGTGGTAATGACATCCTTTGTGATGTAATCTTATGGTTTGAACCTCACTTTCCACTTCCCACTATTTATCTATGAAAAAAAAAATTTCAAGAAAGTAACATGAATTGGTCCCCCCCCCCCCTATTTTCATGATTGAATCTTGCTTGGTTAAATTTAATTTTCTTGTTACAGAACCATTGATGGTGTCACGCCCCAAACCCAAAAGGGTCTAAAACATGAGAAAAACATCCCAAGGGTACCTGTAGATTTTTCCATTTTGGCAAATCAAACTATAGGAGATCTTTATTTTCCTTTCTTTTTCACAGGATAAGAATATATAATCATACTAAAATCTCCACATTACAAGTCAGAGCTCTATAACACATTTACAAACAATAACTAAAAATCATGTACCTCCACATAATACATGAATATATTACAAAACTCATTAAATTACACAAAGTCACAATCTTATCAAGATTAAGGACCTTAACATCGAGTCTAGGCCTACCACGCCAAAGGCTAACAAACCTCAAGCGGCCCACCTCCAATAGAATTAATTAAGGTCTCGTTGAAAATAGCAAGATCGAGTCACCAACCATTTACAGCAAAATTTTTCAAATTTAACATAGCACTCTAATCATCACCAAAGAAGTAAGCTCCATACCCAAGGTATAGCTAGTAAATCTGAAAAACTGTTAGAGGGTGGGATGAGCTAACGCCCAGTAAGTGGCATAATTAATGAGGGTGGGGGAAATGCAAGTTTTATTTTCAATAATAATAATATGATATGACAAGAATGATTGAATATTGAAACACAAAGTTTCTTCAGTAGATACCTTGAAACTATATACTATAATCTGTGAGCACCAACAATATAATTTTCAAAGTCATAATATCTAACATAAGGTAAATTATTACAAATATACCACACTACCACATAGACCGGTCAGGGGATCCACCCATTCACAACTGGCATGATATTGTCCTCTCTAGTATGCAGACTCTTGGCCCCATGGACAGTAGCCTCACCCATACCCTCAAGGTTTTTCTCTCCCCCCATGGGCAGCAGAGAGAGCGCGTCAAATAAGACCTTTCTTTCATGTGGTCTCTTGGCCCCATGGGCAGCAGCCTCACCCACACACAATCAAGGAACCTCTTCCCCCCATGGACAGCAGGGAAGAACGCGTCATCCAAAGTAAAAGGGCACTGACCTAGATTTGATTATGTTATCACAAACACAACGAAAAACCAAATCGGGTGATCGCTGGGAAATCACACATGGCATGGTGTTAAAACCACATAAGCTCACAGGTTACATTACTTTGAAACACATAGTTCATATCCAGGTAGTTTCAGAAAAACCTTAAATAATCTAACTTCTACAAAGTTTGTAAGGTTTTCAACTTCATTCTTGTGAAAATATTTTCTAACAATTTCCCACATAACAAGACAAGATAAGCATCTTTAAATTTTCTAATATACCATAACATCCAAGATTTCCTTATCAAAGATTAAATAAAAGATGCTCATTTTTCCATATCAACAATTCATGCATTTCCCCAAATGCAATACCAAATATGATGCATTTTCATATATAATCATATATATATATATATATTAAGGTTACGACACAATAGTTTTTAGGAAAATATAGTTTTCATAAGTAGTTTCCAAAAGCGTGTCTAACCCAAAAACAACATTTATACAATATGGTTATTTTCCAAAATTCCATTAAAAAGCTACTTACCTCACAACCGCAAAATCCTAATTCTCCAAGCTCCAAGGAGATTAGCTAGAATCTAAACAATATCAAGTAAACCTATCACAATAAGCATAGAGCTTGAAATTGCATCTAGCCACAATTTAGGAATTGCCAAAAGAGCACTTAATTAGGCAAGCCTAGTATTTAACCTCATCAATAATAATGTATTCCACTTCCAAAGTTTCTCAACAAATTGATTCACAAGGCATAAACTCCAATTTATAAAGTTAACTCATTTAATATCATCTCCAACATCATGACTAGCTTCCATAAAATTTACACTACATCAATAAGAGACCCATGAAAGCAAAATCAAAATATCCTCCAAGACAAGAAATTTAGAACTTCAACTAAGTCCAAATAAACCCAATGGCAATGGAAAATTAGATTTACCAACCATCACATGTTATAACTCAAAACCCCTAAATTTTCCACCATAAATAAACCTTAGGTAGTCATCATTAGCACAAACCATATACCCACTCATCAAATAATTCAACCGATACAAAACCCATACATACAAACACATAAATATCACTTCCAATGCTCATAAATCACATGGGTATCATTATTAAAGCTTAGATAAACAATAACCTCAAGCAAAAGTGTAAAACCCACCAAAAAGATTAGAAATTTTTTCCTCCAAAAAAGATGTGAAGGTGCTTATGGGTTCTCAAGAATTTTCCGGTGATCTTACCGGAAAATGATGGTGGAAATGGTGGTATGGAGGTACTGCCGGGAGAGTTTGAGGGAGTGAAGAGAAGTGTTAGACTGGAAATGAAAAAGAAGAAAAATAAAGAAATGAGAAGTGAGGAGCCGGTCAAAGAGATAAGGGGATGAGTGACAATGAGTGGTGGGGAAGGGTGTTAGGTGGGGTAGTTGGGAGGCACGTGGGAACTAAAAGAAATCTGCCCCTTTTTTTTTGTGTCTGACTGGGACGTTACATTCTTCCCCTCTTATAAAAATTTCGTCCTCGAAATTTTCCGTACCTTGATTCCGAAAAAGGCTTGGGTATCTCGACAACATATCATCCTCATGCTCCCAAGATGCCCCTTTCACTGAATGATTCTTCCAAAGTACCTTTACCCAAGATATTGTTCTATTGCGAAGCACTTGCTCCTTACAATCTAAAATCTCTACCGAAACTTCTTCATATGATAAGTCATCTCTAATCTGAAGAGGCTCATAGCTCAAAACATGTGAAGGATCAGGAATGTATATCCTTAACATAGACTCATTGAAAACATTATGAATTCCTGACAGGGCCAGTGGTAGGGCAATTCTATATGCAACTTCGTCCACTCTCTCCAAGACCTCAAAAGGCCTTACAAACCTAGGGTTTAACTTACCCTTCTCACCAAATCTCATTACTCCTTCCATTGGTGTAACCCGTAGGAAAACTTTATCTCCAATTTCAAGTTCTATAGCCTTCCTTTTAATGCCATAATAGCTTTTCTGTCTACTTTGGGCTGCTCATAGTCTATCACGAATCTGATTTACCTTTTCACAAGTTCTCTGAATAATCTCTAGCCCTAAGATTTTTCGTTCTCCAACCTCATCCCAACAAATTGGGGATCTACACTTTCTCCCATACAAAGCCTCATAAGGTGCTGCTTTAATACTTGAATGGTAACTATTATTGTAAGCAAACTCCACCAAAGGTAAGTGACTAGCCCAACTTCCATTAAAATCCAAAACACATGCTCTCAACATATCTTCTAAAGTTTGAATAGTTCTTTCAAACTGTCCATCTGTTTGAGGGTGGAAGGCTGTGCTAAAATCCAATCTAGTACCTAAGGCCTTTTGCACACCACCCCAAAAATGAGAAGTAAACCTTGGATCTCTATTTGAAACAATAGAAGGAGTACTCCATGAAGTCTCACAATCTCATCAACATAGAGCTGAGCTAACTGATCAAGAGAGTAGTTCATCCGAATAAGGAGAAAATGAACTGATTTTGTCATTCTATCAACAATCACCCAAATAGCATCGTCACCCTTAGGAGATCTCGAAAATCCTAAAACAAATTCCATATTAATTTTCTCCCAACAAACCTAAGGGTCGTTGGTGCAACACCTTAACCTGCTGACAAGTCAAGCATTGCTCTACAAAGTGAGCAATCTTTCTCTTCATATTATTCCACCAAAAGTTTTCACGAAGATCATGGTACATCTTTGTACTACCCGGATGTATTGTATATGGAGAATAGTGAGCCTCCTCTAGAATCTCCTTTTTAATCAATGGATCATTTAGCACACAAAGTCTACAACCTACAACCTACCTACCTACCTACCTATATAGCTGCCATTTTGTATAGAATTTGACTTGGAGTGAATTAGTCTTTAGAAATTAAATATGCAAGAAATAAATGATTAGATGTGAGGAGCTAAATAAATGTCTCACATCAACTCATGCAAAAATTTATGTTTATTTCGCATAAGAACCTACCTTTTTTTTTTTCTATTTTACATACTCACTTTTTAAAATACTCCACATTAAATTATCTACTATATACTATATTTCATTAAATATCAAATATTCTTATTTTTTTAAATTGATTTTTTTTTTCATATATAACAACCACCATTTACTCTCTTTATTCATCATTGGGATACATAAAGAAAGAATAAAAAAATTAAATACAAAATGAATAGTGTCAGTGTAAATTTATACGATTACTGTAGCAAACTTATAAATTTACACAGTTATACAGTCATTGATATAGGTCATTTTTAGGCAAAAATGTATAAATTTTACACATTTTTATTATTATTATACACAAACTGATGTGAGTGCTCTTACAAATTAATAAAGTGTGAAAAGGGAGTTAAAGAGTTGTGTTTAAAGTATACATAGTTCATACGCCACACATCTAATCTACCCATTTGTAACCAAGAGGGTAAGAATTCTCTTCTTGTTTTTCATTCTCCGTTCAATGTTTTATTGTTAATGATTGAGATTGTCTAGCTGTGTAAGCCTACCAACTTTTAACAGAGTAGATTTTGAGTGAAAATGCTTATGGTGGGAATAGAAACTAATTGCTAACACAATTGTCTCATTTTAATTTTCCAAACTTTCCAAAGAAAACTTTGATAACTGGGGTTTTTAAATGAAAGACTCACTTAGATTCCAAATTGCATAGAAAATAGTGGGGAAATGTTATGTAGAGTTACAAGATGAAAACCTTTAACTCCTGTTGATGCCCATTTTTGCAAATCCGTACCCAAAGGCCCATGAGGAAGAAAGCCCAATAAGTTGCAAGATGCAAAAGCCCATACGAAGGAAAGCCCAATGAAAAGCAAGGCCCAAAGACCCACCAAGAATACCGAAGAGTAAGAAAGGTCCTGTAGACGACTAAATTTCTCGGTTCGAAATAAATCAAACAAGTAAAAAGGTGTAACTTGAACCCAACCCTATATTTCTTAATTTGATTTGAATCTCGGCAAATCTACTGTTAGATTACATTATCTTCATATATTTTTCATTCTTACAAAATTTCAAGGTGATGAAAGATTATTAGCCACATCATCAATAAATTGTCGAAATTCAAGTTTTTGTAGTTTAAAATAATACATAAAAGACGAGTTTAAAAATTAAATGGTAAATTAAATTCGACTGTCATGAGAATTGGCAAGCAACTTAAGAACATATAGAAAAGGTAATCTAACGGTTGGATTTTCAAAATATGAATTCAATAATAATTTATTGGATAGTGTAACATTTTATAGAGTTACGTCTTGTGTAACTTAAACCCAATCCTATATTTCTTAATTCGATATGAATTTTGACAAATTTAACGTTAGATTACATTATCTTCATACATATTTCATGGTTAAAAAATTTCAAGGTCATAATTCGATATGAATTTTAACAAATCTACCATTAGAATACATTATCTTCATATATTTTTCATGGTTAAAAAATTTCAAGGTGATTAAAAATTAATAGACATGTCATTAATCAATTGTCTAAATTGAAGTTTTTGTAATTTAAAATAATGCATAAAGGACGAGTTTATAGAACAAATGATAAATTACATCCGATTATAATGAAAATTAGCATGCATGTTAAGAACATATATAAAATGTAATCCAACAATTGGATTTCCAAAATATGAATTCAATAATAAGTTGTTGGGTGGTGTAAAATTGTTTAGAGTTACATCAGGTGTAACTTGAACCCAACCCTATATTTCTTAATTTGATTTGAATTTCGACAAATCTACTGTTAGATTACATTATCTTCATATATTTTCCATTCTTACAAAATTTCATGGTGATGAAAGATTAATAGCCACATTATCAACAAATTGTCTAAATTAAAGTTTTTGTAATTTAAAATAATACATAAAAGACGAGTTTAAAGATTAAAGGGTAAATTAAATTCGACTGTCATGAAAAGTGGCAAGCAACTTAAGAACATATAGAAAATGTAATCTAACGGTTGGATTTTCAAAATATGAATTCAACAATAATTTATTGGATAGTGTAACATTTTATAGAGTTACGTCTTGTGTAACTTAAACCCAATCCTATATTTCTTAATTCGATATGAGTTTTGACAAATTTACCGTTAGATTACATTATTTTCATACATTTTTCATGGTTAAAAAATTTCAAGGCCATAAAAAATAAATTGGCATGTCATCAATCAATTGTCTAAATTCAAGTTTTTATAGTTTAAAATAATGTATAAAAGACGAATTTATTGAAGAAATGGATAATTATATCCGATTGGCATGAAAATTGGCATGCATGTTAAGAACATATAAAATATGTAATCCAACGGTTGGATTTTCAAAATATGAATTCAATAATAAGTTATTGGGTGGTGTAACATATTTTTGAGTTACAGCAGGTGTAACTTGAACTAACCCTATATTTCTTAATTCGATATGAATTATGACAAATCAACTGTTAGATTACATTATCTTCATATATTTTTCATGGTCAAAAAATTTCAAGGAGATCAAAAATTAATAAACATGTCATTAATCAATTGTCTAAATTCAAGTTTTTATAGTTTAAAATAATGTATAAAAGATGAGTTTATAGAAAAAATGATAAATTACATCCGATTATAATGAAAATTGGCATGCACGTTAAGAACATATAGAAAATGTAATCCAACAATTGGTTTTCTAAAATATGAATTCAATAATAAGTTATTGGGTGGTGTAATATTTTTTAGAGTTACATCAGGTGTAACTTGAACCCAACCCTACATTTCTTAATTGGATGTGAATTTTGACAAATCTACTGTTAGATTACATTATCTTCATATATTTTTCATTCTTACAAAATTTCAAGGTGGTGAAAGATTAATAGCCACATCATCAATAAATTGTTTAAATTCATGTTTTTGTAGTTTAAAATATTACATGAAAGACGAGTTTAAAGATTAAATGGTAAATTAAATTCGACTGTCATGAAAATTGGCAAGCAACTTAAGAACATATTGAAAATGTAATCCAACAGTTGGATTTTCAAAATATGAATTCAACAATAATTTATTGGATAGTGTAACATTTTATAGAGTTACGTCTTGTGTAACTTAAACCCAGTCCTATATTTCTTAATTCGATATGAATTTTGACAAATTTACCGTTAGATTACATTATCTTCATACTCTTTTCATGGTTAAAAAATTTCAAGGTGATAAAAAATAAATTGGCATGTCATCAATCAATTGTCTAAATTCAAGTTTTTATAGTTTAAAATAATGCATAAAAGACGAGTTTATTGAACAAATGGATAATTATATCCGATTGGCATGAAAATTGGCATGCATGTTAAGAACAAATAAACGTGTGACGTGTCAGCTTGTGATAGGTCGGGAATTTTCCCTCTCTACAGGTCCGAAGAAAGAAGTGCAAGGGAAAGCGATTTACAGCAAAACGCAGATCTGCAGTAGATTACAAATTTGCAGCAGAATACAGATCTGTCGCAGAATACAGTTCTTTAGCAGAATGATTTTGGCAGATTAAGACAAATTGGGCCCAAGACCCTTTTGATCCAGTCAACATTATCTGACCCACAAAACCCAAATTCTTTTGTATAAAAGGATAGGCGTGAAAACTGATATGAAGAAGCACGATGAAAAGAAACAAGGAACAGCAGGAAGTGTCAGCAGCAAGAATCATGTGAATGAAAGAAAAGCCAAACCAAAGGAAATGACAAACGCAGCAGGAAACGCATGAAGAAATAAGACAAAAACATGCAGCAGAATGAAACAGTACTAATCTACTATGGCAGAAACGACGTGGGAATGAAAGAAGACAAAAACAGAAGATAGTGGAGCAAGCACAGAAGGACCGGAGCACCACCAACTTGTACCCAGCCAATACAAGGGAGGTGGGCCCACGGTCAAGGGGATTCAGAGGGTGTGGTTTGGTGGTGGGGAGAAAAGGGGATCTATATTTGGTTTCTAGCCGTGACTTCTTTTGGGAATATACCTTGCTGGGATGGTATCTTACCCAAAAGAAGTAATAAATGGTTGAGACCATCTGATGCATGCCATAGAGCTAGGTAGTGAGGTAGTCCAATCCTTATCCATTTGAACCTAGAGGTAGAGGTATACAACAAGAACAAACAAAATGGAATTTTGTCGTGAAATGAGTAGTGGTGCAACAAACATGTACTGAGCAATGGCAGTGGTCGGGACAACCAATGGGTTGGTGGGTAGTTCTAAATGGATGCCCACAACAAACCAAAAACAGTTGGTGAAGCCCTAGGGGTAAAAGGGAGAAATCCCATTGAATTAGCCCACTATAAAAGGAAGAGGTAGCCATGGATGAAAGAGGGGGGAGAAACACCAAAGGAGGAGAGACCGTATGGAGAAGCACCTAAGGGGGGAACCCATGGTAAGAGAGCTGTAAGCACCTAAGGGAGGCACTTAGAGAGAGAGAGAGAGAGAGAGAGAGACAGAGACACATAGAGAGAAGGACCCAAGAAAAGGAAAGACCAAAGGGGGAACAACCCACGACAAGAGAGTAGTAAGCAATTAAGAGTAAAAAAGGAACGGAGAGAAAGAAAGAAAGTGGTAAAAAGAAGAGAGTAAACACGGCAGGAATAGGGGCATGCATCAATAGACCATCTTTTCCTTCCCTTGTAGCAAACCCACTCTTTGAAGTCTCCAAAAGTAATAGCTAGTAGCCATTTAGGTCTATTCTTCAAAATGCACAACTTTGATAGCAGAAGCCTATGACAAGGTTGTTCAAGTTGGGGTTTGGGTTCCTTCTTGGTTTACTTACTCTATGGGAAGATTCAATACTTGATTTCGATTGCAAATGTATTTGATTTCTCTCATTATAAATTATATCTGTTGTATATAGTCATTCTGCTGTAGCCCGTTTTTATCACGTTTGCTGTATCAGTTGTCCTGCTGTAGTATCTTTACTTGCTGTACTAGTTATTCTGCTGTAGCACCTTTTATTATATTTACCGTGTTAGCTATTATACTAGCTAAACATTTTCTACTGAAACTTTCTTATTTCTTCGTTATTACGTGTTTTACTTTTGACACAAACTAATCATTATCCTGCCATAAGTACATATATACATATATCTTGTTTCTCATGTTCTGCAAGATATATTTTATAGATGTATATGTGAATACATATAAGTATATTTACAAATATATGTATGTATATATTTGAGAATATGCTAACCCATGTAAGTTAACATTTGCTTGATTGGTATTTTCTTTGGGTTTTAGATTTGTTTATGTGTAGGAAGTAGAAGAGTATTTCTGCAGTAAAAAAAGAAGAGTAGTCATTCACATTGCAAAAGGCTTTACTGCACGGCAGAAGGCTTTAATGCACAGCAGACAACTTTACTGCACAGCAGAAGGCTTTACTGCACAGCAGAAGGCTTTATTGCATAGCAGAAGGCTTTAATGCACAACAGAAAGCTTTACTGCACAGCAGAAAGCTTTATTGCACAACAGAAAGTTTTACTGCACAGCAGATGGTTTTACTGCACGGTAGAAAGTTTTGCTGTATAGTAGAAAAGTCAGACTTGTGGCAGAAACTGGAGAAAAGTTCATTCTACGGCAGAAATAGAGGATAAGCCCACTTTGCAGTGTCTTCCCTTAGACTTTGGACTCAACGTTTGCGCACAAACTGGCAACGACAGAATGGTACTTTGGAGCCCATTTTGCGGAGCGCCAGGCCCAACTTCCTTCTTAGAAAAAGCCTAGACTAAGCGTTTTCCAATAACATCAAGACGCGTGTTTAAGGTACAAGAAACGTAAAAAGAGCCCTCGACAACTCCAAATTACAAATAATTATTTCAAAAGGCTTAAAAGAATGATTAACGAGCTCTAATGTTTATCTATAGGGTTTTTGATGAAGCCACTTTTGAGAAATTTTTAAAATGCATTCGGAGAAAATAATCAAATATGGCACCGTGAATTTGGGTAGAATGTCACAAACTAAAAATCGCAATTATTCAAAAAGAAAAAAGAAAGAAGGAAGATTAATGAACTAGCATTTGTCAAAATCACTCAAATGTCAAATCTCTAAACTCTTACATGGGGCATAATGAAAATGAAATGAAAATCTCAGATCAAATTTAGAAAGAATTCATCCTACATAAAATTGAAATGAAATAACACAAAAATGAATAAAAAATTACAAGTGATTGGGAGGTATATCAAAGCTTGAGTATCGAGTAGCAGTATAAGGCAGAATGAGAGAATGAAAGGGCAATGATGACCACAAGGCGTAGAGGAAACTCCAAGAGAGAGGAGAAATTATATGGTCCGCTTGGAGGAGTCCTCCCTTCTCAGAGAGAGAGAGATGGGAATAAGGGAGAAGCAAATGGAATTGACAATTAGGAGAGATTTGGCTTTTGTTCACTTGAGTCATCTGAGTTTCAAATTTATTCAGTTCATGCTTTTCCTCATTTCCGTTGAAAAATTGTCATATGAATATGCAATTAACTAATGAAAGACTTTTTGAAAAAAAAATCTCACATAAAAAATCTATAATATATTTTTTTATTAATTTTATAATTTTTTTTTTTTATGTGAGGGGTTGATGATGAAAAAGTGAGTGGATGGAGTTTTCCACCCATGCCCACCAAAAATCATCTTCTCAAATTGGGAGAAAGATGTGGAGAGAAAATGTTTTGTACATAGAATTTATTATTTTGCCTCTTAATTAGGGCTATTCACGGGTCGGATCAAGTTCGAGCTCAACCTGCATCCGACCCAACCCAATCGAGTGGAGTAACCCTCAACCTGTTGCCAACTTAGAGAATGATCGGATTGGGCAGGTCGGAGCTTCAACGAATGGCAGGCGGATATAATATAGGTATTTGACTTTTTTTTTATTTTTAGAGAGTTTCAATTTATGATGCCTACTTTTGATGATAATTTTTTATCATCAGACTAAGACACCAATTGGTTTTTGGTGTAGGTGGGGATTGAATCCCAAATCTCTTATTCAACCATCAGAGACTTTACTAGTTGAGCTAATTTAAATATTGACTTAATTTAGAAATTTAGATCAGTAACAATACACTTGGCCTCTATTAAGTATTAACAATATCATTCACCATCTTAAAGACCATAAAACAAATTTATGAACCTAAAATCAAATAAAAAAATTAGTTAGCCCAATAACAAAATTTCCAATAAAATTTTTATAAAAAAAAATCATCCACTCAACCAATTTTACCAAAAACTAATGGCTCAATCATTAAATATATATATATATATATTTTTTCTTTTGAGATTTTGTTAATACTAAATGGATGCTTTTAGAATTTCATAATGATTTTTTTTTCATTCTTCGCCCCTCTAGGTCTAAGTCCTGACTCCGTCTTTGTGCATAATACTATAATTTCACTATTTTTTTTTTCTTTTTGACTTTATTTTATTCTATAAAGGCATTATGGTTAGCAAATGAGGTGCTTTGCCAGTACTTTCGAGATGTGTATATTAATCTTAATCGAAAGGTCGAAGTAGGGATGCGATTGGTTGAACTCTACAAGCCATCACTACAAAAAACTGGGCCTATAGTGGCATTTGTAAAATGCTACTATAGGCACTAAAAACGCCACTATAGGCCCATTTTGGCTATAGTAGCGTTTGCTATAGTGGCGTTTGTAAACGCCACTATTGTACTGCAACTATAGACCTATAGTGGCGTTTTACAAAAACGCCACTATAGACCTACCCTATAGTCGCATTTGCAAACGCCACTATAGACCAATTCTTTATTTTTATTTTTTATTTTAAAAAAGGCTATAGCAGCGTTTTAGGACACCACTATAGGGTAGACCTATAGCGGCGTTTGTTAAACGCCACTGTTGTACCGTCACTATAGACCTATAGTGGCGTTTAGAAACGCCACTATAGACCTATTTTTTTATTTTTAAAAAAGGCTATAGCAGCGTTTAGAACGCCACTATAGGGCAGACGACTCACCCTATAGTGGCGTTCTACAAACGCCGCTATTGCCAAAACACCCACAAAAAAAAATTTAATTACCAAAAATTAATTTTTGGTAATCAAAAGTTTTTTTTATTGAATTAATTTTAATTAAATTAAAATTATTAAAATCTTAATTAAATTAAAATTAAAATTAAAGTTGTAATTAAATTAAAAGATACAAAACAAAAAAAACATAAATAAAACAAAATACAAACACTACAACATGCTCACATCCAAAAAAAAAAAAAAAAATAGCAATTCCACCAACACATTCAGCTGCCATAGACCATCCTGCAAAAAGAAATCATCAAATAGATTTTGAATTTTTCACTACTTTCTTGGTTCTATTAACAAAGATATTATCACAACACTTGAGATCTCTAAACCTATCAATAATAAAAAGCCAAAGAATTCACAAAAATTAATCAAAAATCTCAGAGACCCACAAAGCAAAGTTGACAGCAGATAAGGAATAGACCAAAACAATCATTAAATTAAAAAAAAAAATAAAAAATACTTACTTGCAAATATACAACCAATGGCATCAAACACAATAGCATTCTTTCTTCAATCACAAATCCCATAATAGTAGCACCATTTACAAATTTGAAAAAAATTAACTAGTTGCAACACTATCTTCAAATCCAAAACCCACTAACATTAACACCACCACAAATAAAATAGGGGAAATAAAATCAAATAGGAGAGAAAGAGAAAAGAATAAATCCAGGTGTATTGAAAGAAGAGTGAAAGAAGGAAAAAAAAGAAACAGAAAAGAAGAAAAAAAAAAGAAAGAACTCTGAAGAAGTAGAGATAAGGGAGAAAAAGAAAGAAAAAAAAGAGAAGAAAGAAGTAGTCTGAAGAAGTGGAGATAAGGGAGAAAAAGAGAGAAAAAAAAGAATAGAAAGAAGAAGTCTGAAGGAGCAACGTGGAGACAAGGTATTGATAAGGTGAGTGGGGGTAGGTGGGGTTAGGTGGGTTTTGAATTTTGAATTTTTTCTGTTTAGTTCTGAATCTTCTGATATATATATAAATATATATATATATATAAATAATATGTTCACAACATTTTTACAATATTTTTACAACAAATTTTAAGTGGCAGGTTGTTATTGTTGAGGTAAAAAAGTAATATTAGTGTTAAGTTCAAATTTGAATCAATAACAACTAACCACTTATGATTTGTTGTGAAAATGTTGTAGACGTAATATCTCTCACCACTTATGATTTGTTGTGAAAATGTTATAAAAATGTTGTGGACGTAGCACCTCTCATATATATATATATTTATTTATTTAAATAGACAAATGATATGTTCACAATATTTTTACAACAAATCTTAAGTGGCAGGTTGTTACTGTTTGGGTAAAAAAGTAATCTTAGTGTTAAGTTTAAATTTGAACTAATAACAACTAATCACTTATGATTTTTTGTGAAAATATTATAAAAATGTTGTAAACGTAGTATCTCTCATTTAAATATAAATATATAAAATATATACACATATATATATATATATATTATTCAAATTTTTTGGAATATGCCATGGAATATTCTAAGCATATTCTATGGCATATTCCATAGTTTTGTTACGCTGAAAACCATTCAGCTAGCTTTTTTTTTTTTTTTTTAACGGAATATTGTAGAATATGCACTTTTGGACCTATAGTGGCATTTAAACGCCACTATAGGTCTTTTACCTCTAGCTCTAATTAAAAATAACCCCTACTGAAATTTAAAAAAAAAAAAAAAAACTAAAACTAAAATAAAAAGTGCCTATAGCGGCGTTTGACAAACGCCGCTATAGGTCCTGGTCTTACAAGGGCCTATAGTGGCGTTTTTCAAATGCCACTGTAGGCCCTTGTGAGACTCGAACTTGTAGTGGCGTTTGTAAAACGCCACTATAGACCCTTGAAAACGCTGCTATAGACCCAATTTTTTAAAACGCCACTATAGGACTCCCAGAACGCAGCTATAAATATGCCTATAGCAGCGTTTATAGAAAACGCCACTATATGGTACCTATAGTGGCGTTTTTTACAAACACCACTAAAAAAAACGCTACTATAGGTCTAGTTTTTTGTAGTGCATATGTATTCTTTACAGGCAGGTCTGTATTATTAATTTTGATGCTTAATTTTCACTCATGCTATCATCGTATCCAATATCCACTGGTTATAAGGCTTTTATTTCCATGTAGCTTTGATGATTCCAATACTGAAAAGCTACGAGTGGCAGCAAGAGAGAGTGATGCTGATGTGCATTTGTTTGACTTTGATCCAAAATGTATTGACTGGGAAGACTACATTATGAACACTCATATTCCTGGCCTGATAAAGTACTCATGATCAATGAAATGATTATTTAAGGGATTGTATGCCTTGATTTGGCAAGATGCATGTTCTGTATTTTTGGAATTTTCTTACTCAATAAGGCAGTATCAGCCTAGCTTTCTGCCATTCCGTTTAGAAACATACTTGGAGTGAATCAGTTTGGAGTTTTTCTTACGTTGTACTCATCAACATACATACATATATATATATATATATTTGTTTTTTGATACAAGATAGAAATTTTACTCTAGTCTAATCTAAGTGCATATATATGTGAAGCTCCCTCTTGGAGACTTGAACCCCGACCCTTGCCCTCTACACCTTACAAGCACTTATACTTATGAAGTAACCATCGCACCAAGGGTGTGCGTGCGGTAATAACATATATTATATTGGATGATGACTAGACACTAGTACACACATCTTAGTTCACACATAGTACACACAAGGTAATATAGCGTGCTATTTATTCCCGACCAATTCCAGTTATGTCTATTTGTCACTATTTATTTTGTCACGTGGTATTTATGTGTATGGATATGTGTAATTGGGTGTGTGAAATTAATAGACACCACCCTATATATTTTCCATGCAAATAAAAAGTACCTTACATGTGTAAGAATGTACACCTGAGTTTTATCAAATGAAGTTTATTTTATCGAGATGAGTTAGTGTTTAGAAATAAATTAATAGCTGTGAGGAGTTGAATAAATGTATGTTATAAATGAATTAACTGTGAAAACTGAAAAGGGAGTTGAAATGGTTGTAATTGTATATGGAGTATATGAATCCTATGCATTTGCCCACTTGTAACTGGGAGGGAAAAAATTATCTTCCTTTTTCTCTCCAGTATGTCTTTTATTGTGAAATGTTTGAGAGTGCGTGAATATGTTAAACCCACCAACTTGTAACAAAGTGGTTTCAGAGAGAAAATCTGTGTGGTTGGAAAAGTAATTGCTAAGTTTGCTGGACATACCAAAGAAGACTTTGATAACTCGGCTGTTTATTTGGAAAGACTTGCTCATATATATTCCAAGATGCATCGGAGATAATGGAAAACGTTATAGAGAGTTACAGGGAAAAAAATTGACTCCAAATAAAAAACAATCATCGCAAAAGTCTCAAATCCACAAGCTCTAATGTTGATCCATTAGGTTTTAATGAAACCACGTTTGAGAAATTTGTATGTAACTTTGTCTAATCAAGCATTAAAAATCAGTCCTTCATAACTCTCTCAAAGGAGTTGATGATGCGATCAAAGTTCCCCTTTAAACATATTTTTTAGAAGAGTTTTTCTTTTACACATTGAGAGGTGAGTTTGAACCTTTACACATGAAAGAATATGAATCTATTTCTTGATTTTGTTAAGAGTGTTGGGTGTTGTAAATCTATTACAAAGATATGGTGAGAATTTGGATGTTGCTTGTGCAGTAGAAACAATTTGCTGGTCATTAACTTCAAACTTTGGTTATATATTTTTGCGGTAGTAAGGGGTACTAAAAAGCATCTGGGCAAAATAATCAAATATGATACAATGGATTTAGGTAAAATGTCACAAACTAAATAATTTGGGAGAAAAGGAAAAAGTCAAACTAAAACCCCCCTCAAGACAAGTAACCTTAGATCGAGGGTTTTATATTTGGATTGCTACTTGTTTATTTAAGGTCAAAAAAAAAAAAATGAAATACTTCTCTATTTCATAAAAAATAAATTCAGATTACACGATTTTAAATTAAAAATAGAATCTACAAAATTTTGTTTCCTAGTTACAAACCAAAGAAAAAGTACACTAAAAAAAAATGTTACACTTTAAAAATAAAAAATTAAACCGAAAATATTTAATCTACAACTAATTATCTAAATTTGAAGACTAGATTATAAAATGAGAAGGTATTAGACACTCATTCTGCTTGACTAAGTCTTCTAAGAGATAATGATCATTATTTATGTCATACATTGAACAATCTATCATATCATAGCATATCGTTATTTGGATTAAAAATATAAAATAGAAATCATATAATCGCGAGAGATTCAGATTTAAGCATATGAACATATTGTCATATGAAATGAGTAATTCTTAGGTATTCTCAGAACACGGAGAATTGTGCTATTTTCTCTCACATTCATGGTGTGGTCTACTTATTAAATTCATGATGGGGTCCATCATGAATGTGAGAAGAAAGGGAGAACACTATTTCTCTATTCTCTAAGAATAACTAATAATTTTCCATATGAAACATCCAAAAATTATATTAGTCAAGTTATGTCATCATGCAAGACTTTTATCATTTCATTATTTCATATGAATAGGATTTTTTAGAGCATCATTTTTACATATTCAAACCTTTTTTTTGCATATTCCCTCAGGTGTATGCAATTCCCTCTTCCACACGCACCAAATTATTACAGGAAGAAGTCTCATAGGGCATGGGAGTGGCCCTAAGATGTTGGCAAAATGTTTTGAAACTAGGATCTCATGAATATTATAAGACCTTAGAAACCACTAAGCCCTATTTTAAAGGTACATGATCACAATTTCATTTATCTAGTAGCACCAAAGTAGATTCTAATTAGCTTAATTGGCAAAATCTCTTTTCATTGAATAAAAGATATGAGGTTTGATCCCCACCTACACCAAAAACCAATTAATATTTTGATCCGATAATAAAGAGCAATCACCAGATGCAAAAAATTAAATGCAGAAATTTAAAACCAAGGTTTTAGATATTTATACAACTCCCTAAAATGATTTCCCTCTTACACGATTAACTCCCTAAAATGTTCTTTCTCAAAAAAAAAAAAAAAAAAAAAAACTCCCTAAAATGTTCAATTAATTGTTTGCCATGATTTCGGTTAGTTATGTCCACTACCATTAAAATTTTACGAATCATTTCAATTACTGTTTTAAAGCGTTGAATACATGTCCCCCAGCATTATCCTTTTTTGGCAAAATATTGAATACACTATTATCCCTTAAAGTAAAACATTCTTTCCATTTTTATTAACTAACTAAATTAATTGTTTGTCACGGTTTCAGATAAACTATAAATGGCTGATATGATTTCCCTCATATGCGGTATTAATTCCGTAAAATTCTCTTTCTCAAAAAAAAAAAAAAAACCTAAAATTCTGTTTCGGCAAAAAATATAAAATATCCCTAAAATTCTATTAATTGTTTGCCAAACAAATCTGGAATGAGAATATGGATGCCCAATGGGGTCCGGAAAAGGCACTATTATGGCTCACTCTCCCCAAAAAAAACCGGTGAACGCTTTAGGGTTTATTTAGACAATGTTTGGGATCCAGTTAGCTGAGCTCTCTACTGTAGTAACCATATGGTTTGAGGTCAAGCTAGCTCTCTACTTTAGTGGGTGATTTAGGAATGAAAACTGTCCCCGCAAAGGGCTCTAGGCTAATGATCCGAATTTTTAGGACAGAGAAATACCATGTTCACAATATTTTCATAATAAATTTTAAATGGTAGATTGTTATTGATTGTTATGGTGGGCAAAAAAGTAATTTAAGTTGTAAATTCAAATTCAAATTAAAATCAATAACAATTAATCACGTTGTAAAAATATTATGGACATATCACTTCTCTTTAACATAACAAGGCCAGATTGGAATTTTTTTTTCCTTCTTTAAGTTGTGTTTGGATGAAAGGTTGAATATAGTTAAGTAATGGAAACTAAAGGAAATGAAAAGAAATAAATGGAATGAAATTAAATAATCTTATTTGTATGTTTTAAAATAAAGGATTGGATGTAATGAAATGTAACTAATCTTATTTGGGAGTGACATAGGGTCCGTTTGGATAAAACTTATTTTGCTGAAACTGAAAACTGAAAACATTGTAACAAAATAATTTTTAAATGTGTGAATAGTACCGTGGGACCTATTTTTAATGAAAAAGTTGCTGAAAAGTGATATTTGTGGGTCCGTGAACAGTGCACAGTGTACTATTCACGGTTGAAAAGTCAACCTTTGCAGCTACTGTTCATGAACAGTGCATGAATAGTAGCCGCATTACTCCTTGAAATGCGTGAAAAAAAGAAGAAGAAGAGCAAAACGCAAAACGTGCAAACACTGAAACGCAACGCGTATCCAAACCTCACCTAAGAAGAAATGGAATGGAATCATTTTATACCAATATTACTATTATACCTATATTTTAAAATAAATTGTTGAATGTATAGGATACTAGAAGTATTTTGGAAGTTTTAAACAAAATTTCATTAAATCAAATTCTATTCCTTTTGATTTCTCCCAATTTAGGCAAGATGAAAATTTGAAATTTTGAGGGAAAATGGAGGTATGAGCATTCTCTCTCACCCATTCTATTCTCTCCCACTTAATGTACATAGTAATATCAATCTTGGGTCTTCTTCAAAACTGGTAAAAGATATTTTTTGATTATATTATATCTGTATTTGTAGAGTAGCAAAGCAATTGGGGAAAAGTAGTTGAAAAGAGAAAGCTTCAACTCCAATTCCAATTGCGACTAAAGCACTTTATAAAGATCAGAATCAACTCTCTCTCTCTCTCTCTCTCTCTTTCTCTCTCTCAAATTAAAAAAAAAAAAATTGGGTTTAACTTTAATTGTAATTTTTCTAATTCTTTTTTATCCTATAGGGGTAAATTGCAAATTACACTTTTAAAGTTTGGAGATGTTTGGATTTTACACCCTGAAAATTCAGAATTTGGATTTTACCCTCTGAAGTTTGAGAGTGTTTGGATTTTATATCCTGACGTTTCAGAATTTGGATTTTACCCTCTAAAGTTTGGGGGTATTTGGATTTTGCACTCTTAAATTATAAAACTTTAGGGTGTAAAACTCAAATACTCTCAAATTTTAGAGAGTATAATCCAAATACCCATAAGTTTAGGAGATAAAATCCAAAATTTGAAACGTTAGGATGTAAAATCCAAACACTCCCAAACTTCAAGGGGTAAAATTCAAATTTTGAAACTTCAGGGCGTTAAGTCCGAATACTCCAAAACTTTAGAGGTGTAATTTGCAATTTACCCATCCTATAATGATGATATTGATAACGTAAGGTGAGCCTAGAGGAGAAGTATGAGGTCCAAAACGGTATTCAGAATATCAGTTTTCACCATTCATTGCAAGTAGTCAATCAAGTATTAAAATGGTAGTACTTCTAAGACAAGAGTATAAAAACAGAGTTCCAAAAAAAAAAAAAAAACTAAAATAATAGGAACCGCATAATACTAATAATAAACCGTACTTTTTGCTGAATAAGAAAGTAAAACTAGTTTCTCAAAAAACAAAAACAAAAACAAAACCACATTATGTAATGTAGTAGTGCAATGTTTACTTTTGTGTGTGTAGAGAGTTTCAACCTATGTCGTCTACTCCTGATGATAGCTCTTTATTATCAGACCAAGACATCAGTCAATTTTGGTGTAGACAGGTATTGAACTACAGATCTCTTATTCAACTATCAGAGATTTTACCAATCGAGTTAACTAGAACCTACATTCAGTGGCGAAGCCAGGATTTTAGTTCAGAGGGGGCAAAATTAATTTGAAATTATTAATAAATATTTATAAAAAAATAAATATACAATTGTAAATAAGCAAAAATTTACCAACTCAACTATTGTGAAAATTATTGTGTTTCTTACCATTTAAATAAATTAAATAAAAAATAAAAGGCAAAAGCGTTATGAGTCTGTGACAGTATATTAATGAGAAAGTGAAAAGGTGGGACAAGCCAAAGCTAAAAGTTCTTTTGACTTGTTAACTTTGCTGTGTCCAAATCAAAAATAAAAAAATAAAAAGACTTTGACTTGTCAAATAACTCATTGCTCTCTTTGTTACAGTGCCACGTTCTTTTGCTTTTTTTTGAGGAAGACTGGGTTAGTTTTTGGTTCCTTTTACTAAGTGTTGTTTTGTTTTTTTTCCTATGTTAATGAATCAGAAGGGGCAAACTTTTCTCATATGCCTATAGCTAAGAAAGTTTTAGAGGAGTCGGGGGGCAGTTGCCCCTCTCGACCCCCCTGGCCCCGCCCCTGCCTACATTTATACTAGTATATGGCACTAAAGTAGTGCGTCCACTAAATATTTTTTTTCAAGAACTCCTTTTTTTCCCACTTTTTTATACTCTCAGTTTGGGCATCAACCCAAATATTAACTATATAAAAAATATTGAAAGAAATGTTGAATTCTACATGATTTTTTAAAAGCATTCAAGGTAGTGACGCACACATACAACTTTGCAAGTGTATTGTTATTGTGGGTGCAATTTTCATCTCAAGCCAAGGGCTGGCCTTGTAGCCTTTTAGGCTTGACTTGCTATCCCACATCGAAGAAAACTTCCCCCACTTTCTGTCTTATAAGCCGTGAAGCGAAGGAGTAGTGTACCATCAGTAGTGTACCATCAAGGCTTATAAGGCAAAAAGTGAGGGAAGTGCTCTTCGATGTGGGATAGCATGTCAAGCCAAAAAGGCTACAAGGCCAGCCCTTGGCTTGAGGTGAAAATTGCACCCACAGTTATATTCTTAACATTTTTACATTAATTTATTTTAAGTAATCAAATTACATCTTTAAACTTTATGGATTTAGATCAATCTCTTAATTTGATTGTTATAAACCCTGAATGAATTGTTTTTGTGTTCTTTTATTTTAATGATATAAAATATATATTTGTAGTTACTTGAGATTATAGAAAAACTGTATCATAATAATGAATTCTCGTATTTATATTCTTATTAATATTAATTATTTTTTTTAAAATTCAGTTTACTTTCAATATTAACTTTTAGGACATGTTTGGTATTCTAGTTGAAATTTACAACAATAATAGTAATTTTTATTATTGGGAAAATAAAAAGGTGTAATGGAATAACAAAATATATCCATACTTTTAGTTGTAAGTTGTAAAATTATAATAAAACTTATGATTTAAATTTAGGAAATATCTTTCTTATACAATTTTATTTCCTAAATACTCTATCAAAAAAAAAAAAAAAAAAAAAAAAAAAACTAAAAAAGAATAATTTTTAAATTTGAGAGAGAGGTTATTTTTTTTATGATTTTTTTTTTATATTGTTATATGCATATAGAAAGTTTGTATATTTGGAAATATATTAATTTTATAAAATATTATACCTACTAAAGAATAGTTATTACAATCATTTTAAAGAAGAATAGTTATTCCTTATTTTAAATAATAACTATTTATAAGGAATGACTATTCCGTATATTAAAAATATAATCAAATTACAGAATAGGAATAGCTAAAACACAGGAATAACTATTATATTACATTGTCTATTATAGTTAGGGCTTTAAACGAGCCAAGTCGAATTGAGTATTAAAAGTTTAGGCTTACTCATTTAATTTTATTCTGAACATAAGCTAGATTGGCTCATTTATTTGTCAAGCAAGTTCGAGCTTATTTATGAGCTACTTGATTAAATTTTTTTTTTCTATATATAGTAAAACCGTGACTAAAATATTTTATCCCTTTGCTCCAAGAATTTTTTTCTACTAATGGGTTGTTTATGTTATGAATAGACAACAAATAATAATTTTATATTATATGGACCAATTTACAAATCCGATGATACTCTCTAGTCTTTCAGATTTCATCTTCCGGTACTTCACTCAAAATCCGTGGATTGATCAACAGTGGCACAGGACTTCACAAACAAGCATCATGAAAAGCATCATGTGGCGCATTACAATTTTGTTCATATGAATGCACAACTATTCTGTAAATTATGATTCATGCTGCTTCATATGCCACCTCAAAGCATTCAGGAATAAATTGTCACAGGCTACACATCTTACTCTGTTGTGTTAAGTACTGGCAATCCATACAGTTGAATCGAGAAAGCTCTAAGCACATGCTCTTATTTGCCATGATGGGGAGTCATAACTCATAACGGAACTCGTGCCCCATCATAACGATACTCCTGTGGTATTCATCAAAGGTTATGTTGTAAAATATATATATGCACACTCTTCTGCATTCGAGCAATGTAAGGTTTTGTGATTTTGTTTCCCCTACTGCTTTTTGTTTCTCTTCCTAGGCTTGCTAAAATAATTCTATTGTACAATTATTAGAGCATTCTCATCAAGAATGCTAAATGCTATAAATGCTATTTTTTAGCATCTGAAACCCAAAAAACCCCTTCATCAAAACTTGTATATGCTATAAAATTTGCAATCTTGCTACAGTGCACTCTCATTTTTGAGAGTGCACTGTAGCAAGATTGTATAATATTTTATTGATTTCTAATTCTCTCTCTCCTCAGACACGGCTCACTTTCTCACTCTCCCTTTTGTTTTCTGGTTCTCTCTCTTGTTCTCGTTCTCTGGTTCTCCCTCACTTTCTCACTCTCCCTCACTCATCTGCTCTCCGTTAAGCTTCAAGGGTTTGTGGTTGGCGATTGTGGTCATGATTTGGTGGGTTTCGTGGGTCTGATTTGGTGGCTATCGGTGGTGCTCGGCGACGGTTTTGATGGGGTTGAGATCGAGGTGGTGGGTTTTGGTTGGGGTTGAGAACGAGGTGGGTGGGTGGTGGTGGGTTTTGGTTGGGGTTGAGATTGGGGTGGGTGGATGGTGGGTTTTGTGGTTCGATTTGAACGACGACATCGAAGAGCTCGTCGTTTTGATCAGAAAACAGTGCTCCAACAATAAGCCTTAAGTGGATCCCAGAGACGACGAGGTTAAATGCGTCGTTTTGGGTTTGCTCGTTTCGATCAAGAGCGAGATTGTTCCAGAATAATCTAAGCTCGCTGAGATTTTCTCCAAGTTGGGGCTTCGTGGCGCTTCGAGTTGTAGAGAAGAAATTGAAAATCTCGAAGAAGAGGTTCAGAGTCAGAACCAGAGCGACGAGAAATCAAAATCAGAGGCGATTTCTTTGATTGGTCTCGTTCACTACGCTAAATGTGTGCTATTTGGAGCTTCGACGCCAGATCCAGGTGGGTGGTTGGGTGGTGGGTTTTGTGGTGGCTGTTAGTATTGGGGTGAGGCTGGGTTGCGGTGGTGGGGTTCGGATTTGTAGGTTGTGGGTGGCATTGATGGTGGTTTTGGGTGATTATTATTATTATTATTTTTTTTTTTTTATGTGGTGGGTTGCAATTTTTTGTGATTATGGTGGTTGGGGGTGTGACCATGGCTGTGACAATGGTTGACCGTGATTGAGGTGTGGTTGCTGTGGCTGAGGCGTGGTTGTTGTGGCTGAGGCGGTACTAGTTGTGGCAGTCGTGGGTCTTTGGGTTGTTTTTGTTTTTGTTTTTCTAGTTGATGGTGGTATGAGGATATGGGTTTGGGTGGTGATGAGGTTGTGGGTTTGGGTTTGTGATTTTGGTGGTTGGGGATTGTGGTGGCTGCCGGCTGGTGGTTTTATTTTATTTTATTTATGGTGGTGGTGGTTGGCAGTGGCTAGCCATGGGTGTAGCTGTGACTGGGGTTGCTTGGATTGAGAAGAAAGTGGTGGAAAGAGAGAGACACAGTGGTAAAATAAAAATAATAGGCGTAAATGCACTTTTGGTCCCTACATTTTGGGTCAATTTCTATTTTGGTCCCTACATTTTAATTTTACCGCTTTTAGTCCCTAAAATGAAAAACGCCGTTTCATTTTAGTCCTTGCCATTACTCACTTGACGGAAATTGTTGATGTGGCAAATAGAATGCATTGTTGGCAGAGTAAATACTAATGTGGACATTAAAATAATATTAAAAAATCATTTAGTATTTAAAACATGCCACTTCAGCATTTTAATATAAAATTTTAAAAATAAAGAATTTCTAATTTATCAATTTTAATTTAAATAAAAAAATAATATAAATAAAAAAGTCTTTCTACAAGCTCCAAGCTCTCTCTCCGTGAATAATTTTGAGAATTTCTAATCTCCAAGCTCTCTCTCTCGGTGAAAATCTCAAGCGCTCTCTTAAGGTGAAAGTGGAGGTGGCTGATGGTGGTTTCGGGTGAAGGTGGATCGGAGGTGACTGAAGTTGGTTTCCGTTGAAGGTGAGCTCTCTCTTTCTCTAAGTCCAAGGCTGAAATCCCAACTCTCTCTCTCTCTAAATTCATGGTCGAAAACCCAGCTTTCTCTCTCTCTAAACCTTGGCCAAAACCCAACTCTCTCAGACCGAAAACCCTGCCTTCTCTCTCTCAACCTTGGCCGAAAACCCAACTCTCTCTCTCTCCAAGCCCATGGCCAAAAACCCAACTCTCTCTCTCTCTCTCTCTCTCTCTAAAGCCATGGCTATTTGTAGTTTCGGATCTTGGGTTTTTTTCATAAATTTGGGATTTGAGCTTTGAGTTTTGTGTTTGGTTTCTTAGAAAGCATAAGAAAATCTGTGTTGAGTTTTGTGTTTGGGGCCAAAAAATCTGGGTTTGAGTTTTGTCTCTACGTAATTGGTGAAAAAAAACTGGGTTGAGTTTTGGGTTTGGGTTCTAAAATTTTGTCTATGTAATTGTGGGTTATGATTTTGTTGATCTGGGTTTTCACCTTGTTCAGATTTGGCTGTAATTGTTGTATTCATGGGTTACTGTTAGCCTTTATGGTGTTTGATAAATTTTCTCAATGAACAAAGTTAATTGATTCCTTTCATCTATCTCCATTGGATTTTGAATGCAATTACAAAATGCAATTTTTTTGGACTTAGCGTTAGTCAAAAAATATTGATTTTAAAGCATTCGTAACATATGATATTTTGGTTTGTGTTTGTTTCTAGATTTTGATCTTTGAGTGTTAAATTAGTAGATGACTTTATATCCCCTGCTTTTCATTTATGAAAAAAAGGCTTATAATTTAATAGGCCACCAAAAATTTCGGCCAGTTTTTGTTATTGAATGGTTGCCCAAATTTTATGGTGTAGTAATGAGTCTACTGACATGTTGAGAAACATCCAATGCAATACATTTCAATAATTCTGCTCTATTATTTTCTTTTACAAGGTCAACCTCTAGGTCATATACTGTTGAACTGTTCCAATGTAAAGTGTCTTATTATGCATCAAAGACACACCGAAAAGTGAAAACAAATATTAATATATTTAGTACTCATTCGTTAGGACATCTCATAAAAGTTGTATATCCACTATGATTAATCCCTGTTATGATTGTATACCACTGGAGACATTGAAGCATCATGAGAAATAAATAAGTACATTTGACAATAAAGCCACTTTTTGTTTCTTAATTTCATCACCACATGTCGTTAGTTATGTTGGATTTTAATTGTAATTATTTTCATCAACATATATGATAGCTATACTTTTACTTTAAAAGAGTTTAATTTGGACAAATTTTGATTCCAAACAAGAATAAAACTATTTTTTTCAATCTATTACATAGTTATTTATAAGATTATTCATGTATATTATTTAAACAAATTGCATGACTTATTAAAAGAGTCATATGATTAAAACTACACATGAATTATCTTTTCAATCACTATGCAATAGGTTGGAGAAAAATAACTTCAAATTAGTTTGGATACAAATTTTTTCGTTTTTAATTTTTAGTCAATATAACTAACACAAGGCTAGAGTGGATGACAGCTATATTGCTAGCGGCTCTATATTGAACCTTGTATGCATGAATACCTTGAATTTAAATCATGAACAAAGATAAGAAGATGACTTATATGTGTTCACTTACTAAACCACACTTAAGTGATTGTATATAATCATTTTAAGTGAGTCATGTTTCTATTGTTGGTTTTGGCCTACCAAGTTTGTCACCAAACTCTATCCCTAAATCATTAGCAATAAGCAAGCCAAAAGTACTCTCTTCTTTTGTTTATTATTTCTTTAAACTAAAGCGCATTTTTGCCAATTACATTATAAAGTTTTTCATTTTGGTTCTTTACATTTCAATTTGTTTTTGGCCATTCATGTTTTGATTTAATCTATTTTTGTATAGGTCATGCCATCCATTTTTGTTAGTAGTCTGATCATCAAATACCAAATAAATAGTTTCCATTAATTAATCGACGCCATCCATATAATACCAAGTTTCTCCTAATTACTTACAAAAATGGATGGTATGGCCAATATGAAAATAGAATCAAACATGAAGAGTCATAATGAAATTTCTCAAGCTTAGATGGCCAAACAGAAACAACCCAAAATTTGAAGAGCCAAAAGTATATTTTAGTCACTTTTTCCTCTCTCTCTCTCTCTTATTTTTTTGGGGAGGGGGGCGTTCACAAAATATGATGTTATGCCAATAATAACATGAGTTTAGTGACCAAAAACTCAAGTTCCTTCCCATCCAAGAAAAAAAAAAGGGTTCGATAAACTAATGCTCTTAGAGCATTTGTTAATAGGCTATTTTAAAAAAGTTTTAATACCACTTTTTTGAGAAATATAAAAACTGTCAAAAAATTAGTTTTTTTTTTTTTTTTTATAAAAAGTTTTTAAAAATATTTTCTAAACCAATGCCTTTAGGGCATTTGTTAAATATTCACCCAAAAAAAAAAAAAAAAATTAAGTTCCAAAACAGACATATACTTACATTACAACACTTGAAAAGATCAAAAGGATTTCTATTTTTAAAAAGGGAATCAATTTATGAATGAAATTGTTGTTCCTGGAGTCACATTATTTGCAACTTTTTGTTCTCTGTGACGCATAATGGTTAACATGCCAATGCCATGCATTTGAATGTATCGTAACATGAATTGATCATGTAATACAAAATGCATAACACTCAACACCCATGTTCTCTTTGCGTATTCGCAATGCGGAATGTGCCATCAATAGACTCGACTCAATAAATTCACATGTTATTTATTTTTTTGAACATTGAAAAAAAATTACATGTGAATATCTTGTCATTTGTCGATGAACAAATTCAATTTATTTCTAAAGAAATTTAAGATCTACTATTGTTATTATATATATAAAGTGCTTGGAATTTTAGAGAGAAAATGTTTGAGCTGTGGAATTGGCTGTATATTGTAATTATCTCTTAAAAAAAAGTTTAATGTTGTTAATATTCATTTTGAATTTTTACCAACTCTTAAAAAGAACTTAGTAAGAATATTGTTTGCTAGAGTAAGTAAATTACTAGATTACTCAATTCTAGTATGTAAATAGTTTTTTTAATTTTTGTTTCTTAACTTAAAATTTTTTTTATCGCAATACAAGTATTTTTGTTAATACTTATTGAGTTTGAAGTAGTTTCTCTTTTTTTTTTTGGAGAGAGTTTGAAGTAGTTTCAAATGGGTGGAATACTGGAATCATGAATATTCCTTTAAATGGCTTGAAATAGTCTTAAATGAGACACTTGGCACATAAAGTTAAAGTGGAATTTTGAAATCTAATTAGGACACTTAACAAAAAGTTATAATGAATTAATCAGTCCTTTATTAAACTTCCATTTCAAATATATTAACTATTTATAGCCCTTTGCATATGTAAAGATAAACTTAAAAATTACCACAATTAGATACATATGAATTGTTCTTACTTATAAATTTTAGTTAGTTCAACTGGTAAAGTCTCTTGTCGTCGAATAAAAAATCTAGGGTTTTAACTTTACCTACACCAAAAATCAATTAAGTGTCTTCACCTAATGACCATTGATTGAAATTCTATGGTTTGTAAAAAAAAAAAAAAAAAAAAAAAAAAGAACTCTCATACTTAAATTAATAATATTGATGTTCTTTTTTGATCAGTTGCCATTTGCCAACTATGCAGGTGTTTTAGAAATAACCACAATTGGATACATTTACAAATTTAGTACTTAAATTTAATACTACTGATATTTCTTTTTGAATTTTTGTCACTTTCGAAAAAACCATTGCCAAGGATATTATTTAGTAAGCAAAAATTAGATAGTTTCTTGACCTATATTTATATACTTAGTTTTACTTTTTATGCAATTTATTTATTATAACACACTGATTTTTTAAAATGTTTATTCTATTTTTCAAAGAAGTTATAAAATTCATTCATTATGAAACGTTAATGAATTTTTTTTCAGAATGTGATACTTTATTTATTTATTTATAATTTATTAAGGTTTATACTTGTATTAATGAAATGAAAGTGGATTAACTTAGTCTTTACGGAGTTCATACTTCAATATATATTATATAAATACATTGTACCTTTAAAAAATCAAAATGAAATAGTAAAAGTCAGAATCAAGAAAGAAATTTGGACATGGTGGTGTCCCCGACAAAGGGGACGTCAAGTGGGCCAAAACATGGTTGCTGGGCCTAAAATGAAATTAACACCGGCCTAATTTCGAGGTCTAGCTGTGTGTGGGCCCAAAAGAGAACCCAACAAAGGAAAGCTAAACTAAACTCACCTGAGGTTGGGATGTACACTTCGGACATTCGCTGTTTGGTACATCATTTTAAACACATGTTTTCAGTTTTTAAATAACATTATACCCATTTTCACACTTTTTCACCCACACGTATTTCTAAAAAAATTGAAAACTGTTACTTAAACACACGTACCAAATTCATCATTTGTGTTTATGGTTGTAGTTCTACATTTGTCAATGCGTTCGATACATTTAATGCCTTCAAGTTTGGACTGGCATTGCTGGGCCCCAGCCCATTCCTTCAGCCCATGTGCCTCTGATTTTGACTCTTTAGATTTAGATATATCCAATTATTTCATGCAATTTCAACATCCTATCCACTATTTGCTGACATTTTTTCTGGGCCCATCATTGGCTTAATTCAGCTAAAAGAATAGTTTACATACAAAGAAGTTTGAATGATTTGAAGGACATTAATAGTAAACAAAAAGGTTCCCACTTTCTATAATCTTTCAGAGACAAAATAAAAAAGCCTTTAAAAAGGAGAGGAACAGGTTTCAACTAACATGAATTGTTTACATCTATCTTGTGGAAGTGGAACCCAATGGATTTGGACTTGGCAGGAAAAACTAGAAGATATTATATTGTTAACCAAACCATTATTTGAGCATGTCAGATTAGGGAATGACATGGATTTGGACTACCTCTAAAATACTATAATGGAATAGTAAAAATAGTACAACTAAAAATGTTGTCGGGTTTAGGTTCTTGCTTATCAAAGGAACAAGCTATAGTTTTAGTAAAGCACATGGGGTAGGGTAGTTGAGCTATATCAGTAGCTTAACAAAAGGAACAGGTTCCATTATGTCATTGCCGACGGCCTGCCATGTTAGAGTTGCGACAAAGAAATTGTGAAATAATGTGTGGTCCTAGAATCACTTGTAAAAATAGAATGCTTCAGATTGCGTGTATCATGGCTGGAAACTAAAACTGTCTGTGTGTCAAAACTTTGATCATCAAATCTCAATGCAAGATCCCAAGTGACTATAGAAGAACATGAGCCTTTTGTCATTCCTGAACTCTCTGAATACACAAATAAATACCTTTCGCATATGCAATCACCTGGCCCATGGCAAAATGAATCGGGTGGAGGCAATGAACTATTCAAGTCCCTCACCCTCAACCTTCATTTGTTAGCCATTGTCTGCTACAGACTTTGGAAGAGCTCTAAAGTCTAAACAATTGGCCAGCCTCGCTTCAGCAGCAGTACAACTCTCAACTTTCAAATTGTCACTGTTTGCTGCTTTGTATTATTTGTTCATGTTTTTACCGACAAATTTCCTCTTTTTTGATCTCGACAGTCCCTTCTGCTTTTCTTCTCTCTTTCTCTTCCTTTGTTGGTTTTGAAATGACTTACCAACCAAGGAAGGTTGTTCCTTCAATGCAAAGCTCTTTGCGACATGCCCTAAATGAAGTTTCTTCACCATAAATATTCTTTTCAGCTCCCCGCGATGGGCAGTGTATGCACGGACCCAGGAGCAAAAAGCATCCTTGGCCAGTTTCTTCATGCTTGGCTAATAAAGCATAGATGAGAAGGAAAAAAGTTAGATTTAGAATGCAACATAATAATATTAAAGATCAAATATGTAATCATCCTAATATACCACCCAAGTTGCAGGAATACTTATGGATCAATGTGCAAGATTATACCTGGGCCACAACAAATGATTCAAGTGCCTTCTGCAGAGATAGAACCCAAGGATGTAAGTCTAAGGTGAGAAACTTCTTGACATGGCGCTTCTGATCATACAATGGGAAACTATCCAAGACTTTAAGGAGGGGATAATCAGTTAAAGACTCGCCATGTTTCTCCAAGTCTTTTAAATAGTCCATTTCAACTGGTTGCAGAAATAACAATGCCTCTCCTCGTTCGCCCAACCGAGCAGTTCTGCCAACCCTGCATCATGGATCAAAGAGAGGATTAAGCTTCCTATGGACCATTTATACAACACCAACAAGAAATACTGCATTGGCTGGATTACATATTTTAAAAACCCAGCCAGGGGAATCTCATGTACTCAGAAATAAAACTCTATGACAGTGAACGCTAAATGTAACTTCAGATCAGAGAATAGTAATGCAGGAGTCCAATAAGAAGTGGGGAATATCCATTTGCTATATTTTTCAAATATGTTCGGATGATTATTTAGGATGCCGCTGTTCTGAGATGCAGTCAACCAGATGAAATGTTGTAACAAGCTCGCCACAAGCATTAATCTAATGTGAATAACATGAGCATATATAGAGTTAAATTATATCATAATGTTTGCCAACTAATTTCCAAGTCAAAATTCATTGAATGGTCATCTTAGACTGCACACCATGATATAAACATAAGAAGTGTTGGTACCACTAAAAGTCACCCAGAGAGAAAATACAAAAGTTAAAATTTAAAAAAAGAAAAAAAGAAAAAAAAGAAGCAGAAGCCTCTGATATACCTATGCACATATTCCGTAGCCTCCCCTGGAGAATCATATTGTATAATAAATCTAACTTTTGGAATATCCACGCCTCTAGCAATAACATCTGTGCATAAGAGAAGAGCTAATTTTTCTGTTTTAAAAGCCTGAAATGTGGTTCTTCTATCCTCCTGCTTCATATTCCCATGTAATCGAAAAGTTTTACTTCTAATGAACAATGGTCTTAGTTCTTCCTCTGGTTGTGTATTAGGGGAGAGTTTGAATTCACTTAGCAGAGAGTAGTGAAAATCCACTGCATCGCATGTTGAAAAGAATACCACAATCTGTAGAATGAGTATGTGAGTGAACTTAGACAAATCAAACCATAAGAAGAATATATTTACTATCTAATGAAAATAAACTTGTATAAACAATCTGGAAAGCACCAATGCACTTATCATCGAAAAAGTTCCTTTTTTTTTTTTTAAATGTTAGGAATGCATAAGGATATGGCAATTTTTCTAAGAATGCATTTTATGAAAGTTGAAAAAATGTAATTGGCACTCTGAGATTGGCTGGAAACTAGTCTTCTAACATAACATCATTCACAATCGGAAACTCTAGAAATTTGAAAATAAGTCACCAAGATATCCAGACTACATGAATATGGCATTAAATTCTTAGACAGATCAAGAAAAGTCAGCACATTCTACATTTACTTAGCCTTGTATCCTAGTGGCATTGCCTATTCTCCTTTAAGAGTAGAGCCAGGGTTCAAATATCCCTTCCCTCAATGTTGTAACTATTGAATATATATATATATATATATATATATATATATATATATAAATCAAGGCCTTGGTCTAGTGGTTCCCAAGGTTTCAAAACTCCTAGCCAACATCTTGGGGCCACCCCCAAGGAATTCATCCCTGTAATTCCCTGGTGTGTGGGATGGGGGACTATATACACTCAGGGGAATAGTCAAGCTATCCAAGAGCTCTAGACACCCATGTAAGCAAAAAGAAAAGAGTATTCACTTTTTGCTCTGTGGAAACTCCCTATAAGCAAAATAGACCAGACACAAGGATTCTATTTTAATTATGTATTCTATTCTTTCCTTTTCTTTTTTTGTGGGGAGTGTGGGGGGGCAATATTACACTGGAAACTTTTCATAAGTCACAAATTACAGAATTACCAGACACTCCAGATCCTACAGTATTAGAAACATAAGTGAAAGAAGGATATACACAGCTATAGTTTAACATGTTATTAATCCTTTACACCCACCAAATCCAGTTTAAAGCAGTTTAGAGCATTACAAAAGATAAAGCCTCACATGATACAGAAAACAATGAAAGTTTAAAGTTCAACTGTGATCTTACCTTTTGGGAAGGTCCGCTCTCAAAAAGATGCTTTAGAATGGAAAGAAGTACAACTAGCCGTGAGCCACAGGGTACTGCATACAAATTCGATCAGAACCTTTATATACAAAGCTGTAAAGATTCACAAAATCAAGCTTTATATCAGCATATACCTTTCACATATCTCTGAACTAATTGAGATGGAACTCTAAAATCTGCAATTGAAGAGCTCATCAATTTATCAGGCTGTTCTAATTCATCATTCACATCAAATCCCAAAGATTCAAAATCTTCAGATGATAATGCAGGCTGTATCTTCTTGTCATCAAGGCCAATCATAACAGGATTCTCTAAACTAAGTTTGGCAAGATGATTAACTTTTTCATTTAAAGTAGCCGATAATAGCAAATTCTGTCTGTGAGGCTCAGAATTACATGAAACAGCACTCTCTTTGCCAGCAAACTGATTTGGCCTTGAACCCAATTGATCTAGTATTTCCTCTATTTCTTTCCCAAATCCTAATTCCAAAATCCTGTCAAGCACAGGGAGAGTTAATGACAGCATGATAGCGTGAAAAGAATACATCAGGTGGAACAGTATTATATATATTATGGTATAAAAAAACATAGCAACTAGAGATTTTAGACTATACATATCAGCTTCGTCAAAGATTATCCAACGCATATTAGTGTGCAAAAATGATGATGTATTCTTTAAGTGATCCAAGAGGCGCCCAGGAGTAGCAACAAGAATAGATATGCCTGAAATGGACCAGGTGAAAATCCAACATATTATTAAGGGATGTGTTCAAATATATGACAAAAGAAATAATAAAAAAATCAATATCAAAACTAGACATGATTCTGACCTTTGCGGAGCCTGGCTTTCTCCTTTGACCTGTTTTCACCACCCATTATATAACCCGGGACAATCCAATGAAAACGGTGCAATAACTTCTGTAAGATTTCATAAACCTGCATGCATAGCTCTCGCGTTGGTACAAGGACCAACGCTAGTACCAAAAGATAAGCTAAAGCTAAGGAACCAAACGCACCCAAAAAACAAACTACAATGGCAGTGACTGGAATGAATATATTCCTAACCACTAAACATTTTCCAAAAACCAAACTGATAAATGAGAGAAAACCGTTAACCCCCACCCCCCCCCCCAAAAAAAAAAAAAATTTTCTAAATTCATTACAAAGATTTACACTTTGGTATGATATAGTCAGAACTATCAACTAAAAACTCAAAATGGGGGAGCTCAACAATTAAGCATAAATTGCAAGATTAGAGAGTGGTGAGAACAAAGCTGACCCAATAAAGAAAGACAGAGAAATGTACCGAAAGTTCCATCAGAACGCTGAATACGAGGCTGTTTTCCCTGCAAGTGATGAATAATTGGAGCCAAGTACGCAATAGTTTTTCCAGTACCAGTAGCAGCATTCACAAGTCTACAAAGTGCTTAGTTAAAGAAACAATAACACCCCAATTCTCCAAATATTATATGAACCCAAAAAAACAAAACAACGTAAGAAGAGAAGGATACACATGACGACCAGAGAGAATAACTGGAATGGCTTGGGCTTGTACCAACGTGGGAGCTTCGAAGCCCATCCTGTCTGTTTTTACAATATACTAACAATTAACAAGCCGTGTGTTTTGCGATTACTAAGACAACAAAAAAGAGTTTATTTTGCTTTTGGGGTACTTTCTTGCTTGCTTGCTTGGTTCTATGTATGTAATTTATTTGTGTCAGACAAGGTACAAGAAGAGAGAGACACAAACCTCGGAGCTGGTCGCATAAGGAGGAGTGGAGGCCGAGGCTGGAGAAAGAGCATGATGCGAAAATCTCGTTGTTGTTGTTGTTGTTGGTGTTCTTCTTAGTCTCTGCGTCTTTTGTTTTTGTGGGGTTTTCGCTTCTCTTCTTCGTTGTCGCCATGACTACTGAGAATTGAGTTCAATGGTGAGCGTGAGAATGGCATAGGTAGGGTTGGGTTCTATTGTGGGGTTAATTTTCCTGGGCTTCCAAGCCCATTAACACCTTTACTTTTTCTTTTTTTCTTTTTGAAATGTACACCTTTACTTTGTTGAGAAAAAAAAAAGCCCATTTAATTATTAACTTTGAAATTAAGAATTTTTGTTCTAAAAAAATCAGAATTTTTATTTAATTTTTTAAAATATTATTTAAAAATATTTTACGTAGATAGAAGGAGTGATGGTTGTAAGAGTTTTGAGGGAAAATGAATATTTTAGGGATGATACAACAAATTCATTGAGGAAAAAAAAATGAATATATAAATTATTTATATATTCATAAAATGTAAGAGAGCAAGGCATTTTTTTTTTTTTTTTTTTTTGAGAATTTCAACTTATGGCATCTATTCTTGATAATAACTTTTTATTATCAGACCAAAACACCAATTAGTTTTTAACTCTTATTTAATCATAAGATATTTTACCATTTGAGTTAACTAAAAACCACAATATTTGTTTTAATTTATTGTTTATAATGAGTTACTATAAATTTAGGTATATTATACAAATATCCTTTGATAATTTGTTTTTGATGGATTTGTTTCTTTTGGATGTATACATTATTTGAAATGTTTATTCAATGACAAGAGTCTCAAATGAACCAAGTGCTCGTCTTGAAAATACGCTTTTTTCTAAGGTTTTTATTAATAGGGTGTTGTAACACTTGTTTTGAAGACTTCCGAGAGGACCTACTTACGTTAAAAATATAAAAAATTATACATTTAAATTTAATTAAGGTTAAAAATGGCTCTCAAGTCCTTACAAAATTAACTTGAATGTATTCTTAAAAATTCTATGTTATTAACTTTTGATACAAGATAGAATTTTTATTTTAGCCTAATTTAAGTGTATATGTGTGTGAAATTCCCTCCTAGAGACTTGAACTCCGGCCCTTACCTCCCACACCCTACAAGCACTTATACTTGTGGAGTTTAGCCTAATTCTATGTTATTAACTTGAATGTATTCTTAAATTCTATTTCCAATACCAGTTAACATGGTCCTTTTAAAAAATACATTTTTTTTTCAAAGGGTAAAACATATATATATTTTGTTAATATTACTTTTTCGATTTTATTTTTCAGGAAAAAAAAAACTTGAAAAACTTAACTATAATTGGACATTTAGGTGGGAAACACAAAAACCCACTCACCCAGCACTACAAGTTGAGCTTTGCATTTTACATTTTGAATACCCCCACAATTCTAGTTCTCTAGTCTCAAAACATAAAGATACTAAAAATATTCCGGTCGGAAAAAAAACTCATCTCAACTGTCTTTCTCATTTCATTTCCCTCTGCTAGTGCTCGTTTACACACTTTCCACGCTTTGAAGACTTTCATCCAAAAATCCCAAAAGGCAAATCAATCAGGTAAAATCTTTTCCACACTTTCTCTTTTCCTCAAAATTCTATCTAAAAAATTAGTATTTTGAATAGTTAAAGTGAAAGAAGAAATGGGATCTGGAAACGAGGTTGTGGAAATCGATAGCTTGGAGAGAGGTCTGTTGTTGTCAACTCCTACTGGTTCTCAGATTCAGGTGGGTGCCGAAGCCGAAGCTGAAGAGGAAACGGTGTTGTACGCGGCGTCGTTTGAGGAGATGGAAGAGAATTTCGTGAAGTACCAGACGGCTCAGTGGGTTGTGTACTCGTTGCTTTTGATACTGGCTTGGGGAATCGGATTGTTCATGCTTCTTTATGTTCCAGTTCGCAGATACATACTCCGCAAAGATATTCGCTCCAGAAAGCTCTTTCTCACTCCGAATTCCATTGTTTACAAGGTAATTTCACAACCCCATGTCTTGCTTTTTTTTTTTTTCATTGTTGGGATCATTGCAAATTAATTAATGTAAGCAAAAGGAGCTTCTTTGGAGAATTGGGTCATCTAAATTAAGAGTATTTAAGTGAATCATGATTGGTTGAATTGTCATGTAATGGATAAATGGAATTTTTCTCCAAACTGCTTTTGTCATTGGGAGGAGCTTATTTTCATTGGTATTTTGGGCTTGAAAAATAAACTGGGTAAAAGTATAATTGTACCTATAAAATGTAAAAGCTTTAAAAAAATTGTACACAAGCTGAATAAACTGGAAAAAAAGCTCTAGCGAACAAGATTTTATTGGGTATCACTTGTCAAAGTTGTTGTGCTGAGTTCTTTTGATGAACTTTTGAGTAGTTCATCGTTTTTTTTATTGGATGTGCCAACATATTGATCTTGTTTGTCAAATGAAGTTGGTGACTCATGAATTGTTCATTCTTCTCGGGTGGAATTAAGGTAATGGTTTTGATGCTATTTGGACTCAAGAATGAATGATCCCAGTGGATAATACTTTGTTTTCTCTAGCTTAGATTACGAGGCCAGTGCCATTTCCGTTCTTCGGAGTGTTGAATGCCAATGTATTAACCTTTGTTTGTCAAATATAGAGTTAGTGACTCGTGAATTGATCATTCTTCTCAGGTGGAATTAAGATAATAGTTTTGATGCTATTTGGAATCAAGAATGAATGATTCAAGTGGATAATACTTTGTTTTCTCTAGCTTAGGTTACGAAGCCAGTGCCATTTCCATGCTTTGGAGTGTTGAAGAAAGAGAAGCATGTCTTGTTGCCTTCAGTTTCTGACCTTGTAATTGAACAAGGTAAAGTGCTTGCATTGTTCTTTTGCATTATTCCATAACTTATTAATATTCTTTTGCTGACTGTTTCTATCAGTATAGCTCTTTAAGTAGGATTATGTAATGGCTAATTGCTTTGTAGTTGCCCAAAACAAAAACAAGTAATGATCGATGAGGACTGATTTTCCAGCTCAAGGTTGAGTGTACATCGGAATAATTGAAGTACAAGAGCTTTACATTTTGTAGCCTTATAAAGCTTACATTTTGTTGACTTTGACCTAGTAGTTGTTAAAATTGGGTATGATAGAACCTGGATGCTCAAGTAAAAAGTCCACTGTCAATTATGTTTTTAAATTTTAAATTTTAAAATTTTGTTTTGCCTAAAACTCAATCAAAAGTCTGATGCCTAAATTTGAACAAAAATGTATAATTGCAACCACATACAATATGTGGATACATATTTCAATTTTCAATTGTATGGTCTCCCATTAACTCAATCCTAATAATATTTAGGGTTCTTTTTTGTTATTTTCAGGATATTTGCAATCCCTCTTTGGTGTCTACTCTCTTAGAATTGAAAATGTTGGTGTAAGAAGGCCCCCAAGTGATGATGTTCAAATACAGGGTATTGCAAATCCACGTGCTTTCAGGAAGGTAGTCTTTATTTCAACTCGCTTTTGTCTGTTGACTTCTGGTTGATAGATTTGAATTCCTTTATATCCTTTGATGCACTTTTCAGGCTGTTCTAATGCGTCTTGCAAATATGAGAAGTGAGGGTTTCTCTCGACAAGTTTCCACAATTGAAGATGTTCCAAATTTTAGGGTAAGTCAATCATTGTATGCTTGGTTCTGCCAACATACTATTAGAAAAGCATTAACCAGTGTCATTTTTAATTCTATTCTGGTTAATATGTTCAATTATGTTACTTTTGTTATTCTTGCACAATCAAGATTATGGCATTTTAGTAATGAACCAGAAACCCTGCAGGGAAAGAAAAAGGCTAACTAAGCCCTCTTATTGATTGTACTTTTTGAACTTTGTCTTCTTGAAGTCCCTCCTCTCACCTCCTGTTTCCTTATGTTATGTCTCACTTTTGTCAACAGCTGGTTTCCCCATCAAAATCTCTCAGGCATGATTCCATTCCACAATCTGGGGACCTAATACTACTACAAAAACTAGAGGAGGTTGGAAGTTCTGTGAAGGTAGAAAACTAATGCAAAGATTATTCACGCTATAAGTTGGCTATGCTTTTTTTTCTTATCATATGTATATGTGTCTCGTATCTACTGCAGAGAGTTCAAACTTTAATTGAGGAGCAACAGTCTCAAACATCAGAACCTGTAGATTGAGGTATGTGGACTCATAATGCACGCTAAAATGACAATTACTGGCTTGTGGAAAATGCTTTATTGGACATTTCTTTTACACAGATGCTGAAGCCTTTTAATAATAAACTTAATGAACATGTATGTCGCATCAACTCTAGTCTACCAAGAGTAACTGATGGTGAACTTCTAAATGCATCACAATTTTGCAAATCCTAGTTTCTTGCATCTGCTTTAACTCGCCTTTCATAGCCGGGGCATTCCAATGAATGGATAGTCTCTTGGATTGGTAATCCATGCAGTGCACAGTTTTCAGAACCCTAAGCATCCAACGTGTGTGTTTTGTGTGTGTGAGTGTCTGTTTTTAATAAGATATATTCACATGGGTAGTGGGCTTTGACTAACATTGTCTGTTGACTGAGTGGTTCATCCTGATGCTTTGGAAAATGAAATTTGGCTAGTAAATAAACAATTTAGCAGCTTCGGCAAGCTAAGTTTTTGCAACACTAGGTTTTGGTTGTTCAGATTCTGATGTAATAGAGGTATATATTTGCAGTTTTAGTATTGTGCACCTTGACAAAAAGAAAAAGTATAAAATACTGAATACTCCATTCCCTATGTTTACACACTGTAGAGATGTGCATTATTCTTATCATGTTTCTTGAATGCATTCTCATAATTGTTTTATTTTGTGCTTTTGTTAATTTGTTATGTTGGCATACCAGCTGTTAATCCAAAATGGGAAACATGAGAAAACCAAAGGCCGAAGTTGACATAGTTCTTGATCTGCAATGCAGGCTACAAAGTTATACATAATATCGTATCGTGCCTTTTAAACTGAGAACCAACTCATTTTGGTATTTACCGTCTGAGCTGCGATTTTAAGGAGTGATATTTTAGATCCTACAGAGCTAAATTACAATTGAATTCTATTTGTTTCCATGTGTATGTTGGTGGGCAAGGTGTGCAATTGTTGGTCATTTCATTTAGTTTGTAATTTATCATATAACAGGCAGAAAAGTTTACGTTTTCCAATGTATACATCTTGATTATCCCTCTTCAGCGTCTCTATGCTTTGTTGTTATAAGTTGTAACTAATTCTTTGTATCATGTATACTTGTTACAAACCCCTGTAGATTGTTTTCAAGTTTTCATGTCTGATTTTGATGTTCTGTATTTTGTTGCATTCAATTCTACCGAAAGGAATGTTGCAGCAATTATTTTTCTAGCTCTTGTGTTCAGTTAGCTTTCTAAAGATATAATAAGCTTGCCTTCATTACTAAAGATACTTTACAATCTCATCTCTCGTATTGTCAAGTGATAATTAAAGTATCATCATCGTTTAGCATCCAAATAAATCAGAAAGGTACGTGAATGTTGAAGCACCTAGCCTCTGTAATGTTATGAGTTTTTACGCGAATGTGATTTTTCTTTGCCTATTTTACAACCTGGTGGCACCCTATTATGTTATAGGGTAAATTTCACTAACATATCCTGAGGTTTAGACTAATATCAACCAGGTTCAAAACTTTTCAAAATTGGCTAATTTGGTCCCTAAAGCCAACTTAGGGTCTGTTTGGGATCTACTTATTTTGTCAAAACTGAAAACTTTTTGTTGAAAGTACTGTAGATAAAGGTAAAAGTTAGCTGAAATAGTATGGTAGGACTCATGAATAATACGAAAAAGTGCAGTAGAGCCCATAAATATTAGTAAAAATAAGTTGACAAAATTAATCATGCCAAACAAACACTTAGTCCATAAACAGTTGGTTATTTTTTCTTAACCGTTTTAGGGACTAAGTTGGCTTTAGGACCAAATTAGTTAGTTTTGAAAAGTTTTGAACTTAATTGGTATTAGCCTAAACCTTAGGAATGTTAATGGAATTTACCCTATTATATTATTTATTTATTTTTAAAAAAAGTGAATTTTCTTTTATTAAACCGACCTCTCCCTTATTCTAATTTATAGTTATGGTTCTAAAAACTAAAAGCATTGAAATAACCGGAAAATAGAGAGGTTTGTTGGACCGAAGGTTGAGACGTAATGATACCATAATTAATTAAAACATTAATTATATAAAAATAGCAAAATTGATTGAAAACTTTTCAATAATTTTATGAATTTCAAATATACTTTCACAACTTTTATAAGACAAGTAGAAAATAATACCACTAATTAACCGTTAACAACCACCCTTCTCCACCACACAACAGCTTTCACAACTTGTCACACACTACTTGACCCCGTAAACCATGATGGATCAAGCAAACTTTTAGCACATCCATTCTTAGAACCGCAACAACAAGAACCCCATTCGACTCATATCAAATCAAGCCACATTTCTCATTGCCACATAAATTTCTAATTCAAAGCCCAAAACTCTAAAATTATTAAAAAATTTCCCAAATTTTTCTCTATTTCAAACCCCAAATACTTTTCTGACAAACAAAGAGAAGCTGAGCAACACTGCTTGAAATGGAGGAGCTACACCACCCTTGCCTATCTTTGAACCATTTTGTTTATGTTAATAATGAAATATTCTAAATTTTTATAAGAATCTCCTTACAAAAATTTAACAATGGTTTGTAAGAAAATAAATGATAAATTTAGAATAAAAATGCAAATTTATCAAACATCAAAACACTTGCAATGAAAAATATCTCTATTACCCATTGAAAAAAAGAAAAAAAATTCACATTTAATATTTTAAAATACACTTTAATTCTAAATTTAAAAAAAATATTAATTTTAATTATGAAATAAGATAATTTTGGAAACTTTCCCTTAAGCAAAGGGTAGATTAGTACACAATATTTTTAATATTAATTTAACAAAGTTTGGTCAATCGGATGTCAATGGGGGAAAGTGTTTTTCTTCTTTAAGTTTGGGTGTAATTACCCCCAAAATATAATATTATATATAATTAAATTGAGTTTTATGTTCACAAGCTTGTTTAAGAACATATTATTATGTTTGAACTTGGCTTATTTAATAATTGAACATAAACTTGGGCTTGAGTTTGACTTGTTTGCTAAACAAACAAACATAAATAAGTTTTTTTCTCAGTCGAGTTCGAGTTGTTCATAAACAACTTGATTCATTCACAATCTTAATTATGAGCAAGATTTTAAGCATATAACTGCTGCTCCTCATAATGGGGGGGAGTAATTGTATCTTTAGACTTGATGCTCATCCACGATACTTATCATCTACAATACTTGTCCAAGGTACCCAACCTCGAGTTGTCTATGGGCTGCACAGGACTAATTCTGCCATTTCTCAAAGTTTAAGGACCTTAATTTAAAATTACAAGAATAAGGGTTAAATATGATTTTGACCTAAAGTTCGGTTGATGTTTTTGAATTTTTTTCTGTGTTTTTTAAAGTTTTTTCCCCATTACCCGGAATATTGTTTCTTTTATAAGAGTTATAAGTAACCCAGTGTGACAAAGAGTTGTATAACTTACTGGGCTGAGTAGCCCGTTACTCAGTGAAGTGGACTACTAGCCCATTAGGGCCTAATATGTGGGCAATCCAGAAGCCTGAAGTGAAAGGAAAAGAGAGAGAGAGAGAGAGCGCTCAAATTTGGCAAATGACAATTGCTTTTTCCCTTTGGAGTTTGGATCATGGCTTGGCCCGTTTGGTTGGCTTCCTTAGTTGTTGCCACAGAGTTTTAATGTGTTGTACTTGTGCCTTATTGAGTTAAAAGTTTCAATTTTTTGTGGGTTTCAGTTAGTTCAACTGGTAAAAATTTTTATGGTTAAATAAGAGATTTGAGATTCAATTCTCGCCTACACCAAAAATCGATTGGTATCTTGGTTTGATAATAAATACTAAAGAGTTATTATCAAAAGCGGATGCCATAGGTTGAAACTCTCTCAAAAAAAAGTTTCAATTTTTTAATAAGTTGAAATAACTTAATAGGGGAAAAAATTAAATAATAATAAATTTAAAAAAAAAAACTCATTTCTGTAAAGAGAAGAAAACCCAGGTATTTATCATTACCAAACAAGGAAAAAAAAGAAAAAAAGAAGAAGAGAGATTAAATTTTGAAACTAAGATTCTTTAGATATTGTTTCATGTAGCCAATAAAAATGTTTGACTAGACTCTAGAGTAAGCAGACACATTTTTTGACGTGTAATTCTAAGATCACAAATTATTCCACAATTTTTTTGCTACAACTTTGACATGACAAATTGTGAGTGGTTAACTATCACTTATACATGAACCCACTATTTTTTCTTCACTAATCACATTCTGCCACGTTATAATTGTGGCAAAAAATTATGAAAAATTATGTGATCCTGTAGTTTTCCTGTTTTGATTGATATGTTATGGGGTCAAGTATATTAGGAGCCACACGAAGAAGGGTCATAAATAAAGTAATTAATAATATGTCTTTTCCTATGTTGTTGTAGCAGAAAATACTGTAAAAAGTCTATTTTTGGTACATCGTGGAGATACGGGGAATTGGGGATGGGGATACCTCTTTTATTGCTATATAGATTAATAAGTAAACTGAACCTACGAATTTGAGGATGGTTGAGACTTAAAGAGTAGAGACTGAGTGAGAGTGGGGTTGTGGAAAAAAAAGGGTAAAGTAGTTGCATGTCCCTTTCTCTCTCTCTCTCATATTTTTCTTTTGTATTTTGGCCATGAAGTGTTGTTTGTGAAGATCGGATTTTTAAGGATTTTGGTTGAGAAGATGAAATTCGGCTCACCAATTTTGACTTTACCCATTCCATCCATTCTCCTCGTGTGTTTACTTTCATGTTGTTTCTCTCGCCCTAATATCATTTTTAATATATATGTTGTATATTTAATTGAGAAAAAACAAATAGTAAACTTGTATATTTCACTTTGCTCCTTCCATGCAGATGATTAGGATCAAATCGTTACAATTAATATATATTATTAATAAGAAGAATATGGAGACCATTCTTTTCTAAGACAAAACCCCAGATATGGCTCTTTCTTTTATATTGTACTAGCATGTAATTTATGCAAACGTATAAATGCATTTAAAATTAAACACAATATTTATTATAAAAATATAAATAATTAGTCAAATTATTAAAAAAAAAAATAGCATGTAACACATGCATACGTATAGATACATTTAAAATTAAACACAATTTTTATCATAAAAATATAAATAATTAGTCAAATTATTTTTTAAAAAAGTAAACATAATTAGTCACATATTAAAATTATTATCTAAATTTAATACTACTTATGATTTTTTTTCTTCCGATTTTTAATAAGATAGAACATGTGGTGATCTTTGTTGTGCGGTGGTTTTTATTTAGTATACTTGATTTTTTTTTTTTTTAATTTTATAGTTTATTAATATTAGATTCCTAGTACTTTGTACTCATTAACTCACTTGGCACAAAAATTAAAAAACTTAAGTGGATAATTATAGTGTGGTATCCACATAAATTTAGACACATGATGCAAAATTGGATTCTAATTTCAAATTCTAATTGAAATTTCTTTATCATTCTCTCTTCATTGTCAAATAATTCTTGCCATCTTTGACTCATGAGTGTAGCCCAAAAGTTAAACCACATAAACCATATGTTTCTTATGCAATGCTCTTTTTTCCCTTAAGATCTTTATATTGCTTCAAGATTAGCATTACAAGCAACTTGAAGATCCTATAGCTAATGGAAACCAAGGGATTAACTATCTTTCAAATTATTCTTACCTAAATTTAATACTACTTATGATTTTTTTTTTCTGATTTTTAATAAGATAAAATGTGTGGTGATCTTTGTTGTGTAGTGATTTTTATTTAGTATATGTGATTGGTTTTTTATTTATTTAAATTTTATAGTTCATTAATATTTGATTCTTAGTATTTTGTACTCATTAACTCACTTGGCACAAAAATTAAAAAACTTAAGTGGATAATTATCGTGTAGTCCCCACATAAATTCAGACACATAGCACAAAATTGGATTCTAATTTAACTTTCTCTAAGTTTTACCTATTAATATATATTTTTATATATATATATATTTATATAATTCAATGAATTCTTAAAATCCTAACAATTTAAAATTAATTTTTAATTTAATTATTTGTACTTCATCATGTTATCATAGTTTGCTTATATTTAGTGTTCGTTTGGTATGATTAATTTTGTCAACTTATTTTACTATTCAGCTTATTTTTGCTACTATTCATGAGCCTCACTGTACTTTTTGGTACTATTCATAGGTTCCACTATACTATTTCAGCTATCTTTTACCTTTATCTACAGTACTTTCAGCAAAAAGTTTTCAATTTTAACAAAATAAGTGGATTCCAAACAAACCTTTAGAATATTAATGGTGTGGTAAAATCATTACTATTACATTTAATTGTGAATGATTAACATTTTAAAAATTTTATGGTGGAAGGATCAAAATCCTCTAGAATTCTTAGAATTATTTTCGGTATCAAGTTCTTTAAATCCTAACCTTTCTTTAATAATAAAATAATAAGATTATGGTGCATCAATTCATTTACATAAGCCAAGAAGAATGGGTATTAAAAAAAAAAAAAAAAACAAAAACCTCAAACATTCCAGCTAACGCGGAAGCTAATAAAAATCCAACCTACACCATATTAGTTTTTTTTTTTTTTTTTTTTTTTTTTAACAAAAAAATAAAACGAAAAACTCATACATTTCAATCTAACTTGAAGCCTGCCAAAGCCATTATGGCTTTTTGTCTCAAGTTTTTTCTCAAGAAAATTATATTTTCATTTCCTCTCTCTTCCATATCTAAAGCTATGTGAGAGCAATGATGGCTCTAAAATTTTTTTTTTCGAGTAGTCATTAAAAAAAAATTATATTATAAAAAATATAATAAAAAATAACTTGAATATATTGTAATCACAAAAAAAAAAAAAAAATCGAATATATGAAATTTTATAATTTCTTTCTTCTAATAAAATGAAAAGGCAAAAACACATTGATGAGAGATAAAGTAAGAATTAAGAATGCTGAGATGAGAGTAATAAAGTGAGAGAGCCTGAAATTAAGAGAGAGAGAGAGAGAGTAACAGATGATACCAGCTACGACTGCGCACCAAGCCCCTAAAAGGAGTAGAATTGCTACTACTACAAAGCCACGGAGAATTCATGGCCATTATATATCTCTTGGTATTTTTTTTTTTTTTTAGGAAAATGAAATTAGAGATTATTTTTATGAAATGAGTTGCATGAATTACAAATCTAAATGATTAGGAATTTTTTATTTTTTGTTTTTGAATGAGTTTTTTGTTGAATATTTTATTCAATGAAAAATCTCAACTATAAAAATCTTCGTGAATATATCTTCAAAAAAAGTATTCATAACAAACCTTTATCAAATAAATATTCAGAATCAAAATTCATTAAGGAAGGATCTCCAAAATACAAGATTCTGGACTTAAAAGCCTTTACTAGCCGATTAAGCTTAGAATCTAATGAATTTTTTTCAAGATCAATGCCCTCTATCAATCATCAAGACTTGAACATTCCAAATGCCCCTCTACAAACAAGGTTTATGCATGGCAATTATATTTCTTGAGTCAGTCAAGGAGAACAAACCTTGTAAATTTCCCTAAGCGGTCAATAATTCTTAAAAATCAAATCATCACAACTTTATCATCTATGAATGAATCATGCATGCAAGATCCAATAGAATTTCAACATTGTTCATGGCAATTAGAGCTTTTTCGCAACATTTCAAGATTACCTTTGTTTTACAGAAAAGAGTCTAAAAAAAAAAAACCTAGTGGTAATCAAAACCCAAAATCCCCAACGGTAATTTGACATTTAGAACTTCCTTGTAATACAACAAAATTGTTCTAAAACATGATTCATCAAGATTTTCTCCTATCACATAGATAAGAAATTCCAAAACACAATTAATGCACCTCCTCCAATTGGTTTCAGTTAAACTCTAGTCACAAAATATAAGTGTCTTCTTTTTACATTGACATTCACTTTTTAAGCTCTGTCAATGAGAGTCATTCTATAAACATTCCATTTTGCAACCTTCGTTTAATCTCACCACAAGTGCAAAATAGTCATTTTGCAATGGAAGGGAAAAATCGTAATTTAGACCTTTCAATCTTTTGATGCATCATTGAAAGTAAATCTTGAAGTAACGATCAATATGATATATCATGTGCTTAAATCGAACCACTAGATCAAAAGTTATATATGGTTAAAATTTTAATGGTTAACATGAATCTAGATAAATCAAGGTGAAAGACAAGTGATTATCACTGATTAATTATCATTCGTCTGTAAAAAGATTAAAAATAATTAATTATGTGGCATAATGTGATTGGATTTTCATGATAATAATCGTGAGAATGCATGCGTACAATAAACGGGACTTAATTGTTATTTGGAGTAGATGTGCTTAAGTCTCTCCCTCACCTTTGGAAAGCTGCATGGATCAGTGATCTCGTGACCTCATGAGATCCATGTGGCAGGAAGTCTAGATGAGGGTGCTGACTGTGCACCTCGCGACTACCATGCGACCTTAGGGTGTGTCTAGGTCGCGAGTTGCACGATCTCTGTACTCTGCTTCTGGGATTGATCCTGGTCAATGTATTTCTGCCAGCACACACACACTGAGGCATGGCAAGGGCTTCTGATAGGGGTTAACCAAACCCTAGAAATCTAGAGAGACATCCAAGAGAAGCCAACATTGAGTGTAAGAAAAGAGAGAACCTTTGTCTCGACAAAAACTCATTCCGCCCTCTCTTTTTCATCTCTTTCAATATTTGATTGAGATTTTGTAATCCCTTTCTGCACCCATAAACACAGACCATGTGAGTGAGAGAAAGCTTATGGAAACTTGAGAAGCCACATTCAAATCCAATCTCTATTGGTGGTGTTTCCATTGGTGCTTCAATGGAGGTCTCCGATGAGTTAGATGAAGAAAATACTTGGTAAAGTTGGTTGCTAGCTGGAGGTTGGAGGGCTCAAATACACAAGAAGAAATAGGCTTGGAGGGTTTATGTTCATCCATGTATTGCAACTATTCATTCTAGTGGAGATTTTCGACGGGTGGTCGGGGGAGAGGTTTTTACGCCCAGTGCTTAGATTTCCCTCTTCCTAAACACATTTTGGTGTTTAGTGTGGTTTGCTTGCTTTTCCCTTTCATTTCTTTTAGTTTAGGTTAAAATTGATTAAGCCATAAAAAGGTTGCTTTAGGATTCTAAATATTTGCTAGGGTTAATATAGCACCTTTCAAATGACAAAAAGGGTTGTGTTTTGCATTATCATATTTGGACAGTTTCCATCCAATAATATTTCATCAAATATAATGACAATATTGTCAATCTTTTAATTTAGCTCCATATATAAGCATAGTGATCTAATGGACTCATTTCAAAACCAATCTCTAAGATTACCTGTTGGAACTTCAAATACCATTACAAATTGGAGACACAGTTTCCTCATGCCCTTTTATATATAAACCCTCCGGTTGTGACATATAGATGTATTTCTTCAATTCTCCATTGAATAATGTCATGTTGACGTCGATTTGGTACAATTCTAAATCCATTCCTTTCACAATGAACACGATAATTTTAACCAAAGCAAACTTGATCACTACTAAGTTGCCGTCTGCCTTGAACTTTTCCTAAGTGCCTACTTGTACCCAATGACTTTTCTCCCATCTGGCTAGGTGTACATGTCAAATTCCAGATGTCATTCTTCGAAGACATCTTTTGGGGGGTATTTCAGTCATTTTTTTTAAGGGTTTAGGGGCGTATTCGTCTTTTTTAGGTATTGGGTGTGTTTTGGACATTTTTTGTGTTTACGGGGGCATTTTGGTCATTTTTTCGATTTATGGGGGTATTTTGGTCGTATTCAAGTAATCGAGGGTATCTTTGTCTTTTTTAGGCATGGGGGGCACTTTGGTTATTTTCGATGCTTTGGGGGTATGTTGGTCATTTTTTAGGTTTTGGGGGTTATTTCGGTCATTTTCTAGGTTTCGGGGGTGTAGCGGTCTTTTTTTAGGTATTGAGTGTGTTTTGGTCATTTTCTGCGCTTTATGGGGTATTTTGATCTTATTCAAGTAATCGAGAGTATTTTGATCTTTTTCAGGCATGGGGGGTACTTTGTTCATTTTCAATGTTTTAGAGGGTACTTTAGTCAGGTTTTAGGTTTTTAGGGTTATTTTAGTGATTTTTTAGGTATCGAGGGTGTTTTGGAATTTTTTTTTTTTTTTTTTTTTTTTGTGTGTGTTTATGGGGCATTTTATTCATTTTTATTTATTTATGGGGGTATTTTGGTCATATTTAAGTAATCGAGGGTATTTTGGTCTTTTTTAGGCATAGGGGTACTTTGGTAATTTTCTATGTTTTGGTGTGTACTTTGGTCAGTTTTTCGGTTTTTGGGGTTATTTTAGTCATTTTTTAGGTTTCAGGGGTGTATCCGTCTTTTTCTAGGTATTAGCAGTGTTTTAGACATTTTTTGTGTGTTTACGAGGGCATTTTGATCACTTTTTTGATTTATGGGGGTGAGACAAGTTACCCCAATAAAGGGAAATCTTATGTGAATGGGGTGCACATTCCTTCATGACTTGGGTCTTCTTAGTATTGAATAAATTTTTCTTTTACCAAAAAAAAAAAAAAAAAAGCAATCTTGAGACAAAATTAAACAAAAAAAATTATGAAATTTGAGGAAGATGCTATTTTTACATCCATTTAACAAAGCTACATACCCCACCTCCTTTCAGCTTTCAGCTTTCCCTCTCATAGAGGGCTCCGTATGTGTAAGAGAGGAATATGGAAACTGCCAATAATTAAGAAATAATTTATGCACAATTAAAAAAAAAAATCTTGAAAAATGAAGATCAGATAAAGTAATTAACATTAGATTTGTAAATATGCTGATTAGGTTTGTTGGTGGGAAATGTACTATAGGCCCTAGATCTAATCTTTTCTATACAAGACAAAGCAAAATTCCCCTTCTCCTTCACAACAAGTCCTTAAAAATGATAAAAGAAAAGATTTCCAAGAACTTGAAAAAAAGAAAAAGCATGCTTTCTCTTACATACACACACGCATGTTCATGAACCCAACATGCCGCCGAATTTTAGCCGACTAACCAAACCAAACGTGTCTTAAAGTCTCAGGCTCCCGGCACCATAAGCAAACATCAGAGTTCCTCTTTTTCTTTCTTTCGTTTCGTATTTTCGATAAAAATGGAGGACTTTGATCACTGATGTTGCAGAATTTCCAATGCGCAGTGGGTTGTCAATTTCCAATGCGCAGTGGTAATAGCGATATTATAAATTTGGGATTATAAATTTGGGTCACGTTAAAGAGTGGCTAAGGACACAAATTAAATATATCCAAAAAGAAAAGACACAAAGTAAATAATAGTAAATATTTAATTATGATGAAATGTAATGCACTTTTAAAAAAAACACATTTGTAAATTCTAATTTATTAATTTGGGTACACAAATTTATTATAGTTATTATATATGGAGGATACATTTTCCTCCTAATTTTTTTTTTCTTTTAGATTCTGGAATTTGGAAAATGCGCCCATGATAGGATTCCATCTGAGTTTTTTTTTTTTTGTTGTAAAATATGATAAAGTTTTCAACTTATGGTGTTTTCTATTTTTTCGTTTCTAAAAAAAAGGGTGTTTACTTTTAATTATTACTTTTTATTATTAAGTCCATATATCAATTAAAATTTTGTGTAATCAAATATTATATTTATTATCTAACAATAAAAAGCTTTATTAGTTGAATGGACTGAAAATCATCCAGAAGTCTAATGTTCGCTCAAGAGTACTCCTCTAACAGTCTAACTTAAGGCTTTATCCTAGATGCCGAGAGTTACACACACGCATGTTCATGAACCCAACATGCCGCCGAATTTTTGCCGACTAACCAAACCAAACGTGTCTTAAAGTCTCAGGCTCCCGGCACCATAAGCAAACATTAGAGTTCCTCTTTTTCTTTCTTTTGTTTCATATTTTCGATAAAAATGGAGAACTTTGATCACTGATGTTGCAGAATTTCCAATGCGCAGTGGATTGTCAATTTGTCATAATGTCACATGCCTAGCTAGAAGTTAGTACCAACTACCAAGATCTATGCAGTGGTAATAGCGATATTATAAATTTGGGATTATAAATTTGGGTCACGTTAAAGAGTGGCTAAGGAGTAAGGACACAAATTAAATATATCCAAAAAAAAGACACAAATTAAATAATAGTAAATATTTAATTATGATGAAATGTAATACACTTAAAAAAACACACATTTGTAAATTCTAATTTATTAATTTGGGCACACAAATTTATTATAGTTATTTAAATATGGAGGATACATTTTCCTCCTATTTTTTTTTCTTTTAGATTATGGAATTTGGAAAATGCGCCCATGATAGGATTCCACTTATGGTATTTACTTTTAATTATTGCTCTTTATTCTTAAGTTAATATATCGATTAAAATTTTGTATAAACAGGAATCAAACATTATATATATTATCTAACGGTAAAAAAGCTTTATTAGTTGAATTGACAAAAACTCATCCAGAAGTCTAATGTTTGCTCAAGAGTACTCATCCACCTTAAGGCTTTATCCTAGATGCCGAGAGGTTTTTTTATTTTTATTTTTATTTTATTTTATTTTATATATAAGATAGAAATTCTACTTTAGCCTAATTTAAGTGTATATATGTGTGTGAAGCCCTTCTGGAGATTTGAACTCTGGCCCTTACCCCCCACACTCCACAAGTACTTATACTAGTGGAGTGACCATCACACTAAGGATGTGCGGTGGTAGATACCGAAAGTTAGAAACAATGCTTCATGTCATAAGAGTTAAGAGGCAGTTATTAGGCTCAACCTGTTTGGGTTGCGCTAAACGTTCATTTCCATTAAGATTTCTTCCAAGTGTACTGTTCATATACAAATGGATTTACAAAAACTCAACATCCATTAAAACCACTAAACCATCCTTGATACCTAATTTGAATAGCTCATATTGCCTACATTTTTAGGTAGGAACAAAAAACTAAATAGCCTTTCAAATAAACAAACTTGCAAAAGAAAATTTCTTCTTAGCCTACCCTAGTCCCTAGCTCCAACTTTTTACAAAGGAATGATCACCTTGAGTTTTGGGTTAAATGGATACCCCTGGGCCATTTTTTGTGGAACAAAATTCTAAGGTTGCATTTGGAAACTTGGATTTGAATTTTGAGTTAGATTTTAAATTAACATATTTGAAACACCTTGATTTCAAATACATTGATTTTAATTAGGTGTTATTTCAAATTCAAAGTATTTAAATTTTAATCACTAAAATCCAAATTCAAATGCCCAAATCATGCCATCCAAACGCACCATAAGAGAGCTCCTAGTAACCTAGGACTAGTCGGAGCAAGGTCTCCTTAAAAACATGGTGGATTTAAGGTTTCTTCGAAATCTTAGGAATCACTGCAACCAACCAATTAGAATTTTGGGCAATCTAATATGGCCTTCAAATGGATTGGAAAATTATGGAATACAAATTTGTACTAAGATCCAATACATGAATACTCACACTCCGCTTTTAAGTATAAAGTTTAATTTATAACATATATATAAAACTAGAAGATTGGAAACCTTTTATGATTGATAAGATTTAAAATATATATTTTGTTTCTCAAAAAAAAAAAAAAAAGATAAGATTTAAAATATAATTTTCCCTATTGAATATTTAATATTTCCACATAAAATTTTTAATGCCCGTATTAATTTTTTTTGTTATTATTTAATGTATATTTTTAATTGGTTTTAAATTATATAAGGATTCCCTTTAAAATCTCTCGTATACCCCACTTTAAAATTGTCATATCATACATTTTTTAAATGGTAGAATAACACAACCATAATAAATACTCATTAATAACATTCATAATTATCAAATTTCATATTTTAAAAAATAACATAATATTGAACTTTTTAATGCATTGTAAAAGAAAATCATTCAATTACCCAAGAGGAATGCTCTATTCTATCACATAAATTATAGATCTTATACCATAAATTTAAATTTAGATTTTTTTTTTTGAGAATCACATAAATGATATATTTTAACTCATAAATTTAATTAATAATATTATTATTGCATGAGAAGAAGAGAAAACATTGAGTTATTCATGGGACCACACACTTTGCAACAATTTGCATAAGTCTTAACTTGTGATTTAATTACACCGCTTATACATTAAGGGTCCACCACTAGTAATTAATAAAAAGTAATCTAATAACCACTTATCACATGTGTTTAAATAGTGATAATTAAAGTGTGTGACTATGAGCATTCACGTTAAAGGTACTAAAAATTTTAGTTTTTCAGCAACTCTTAAAACTAATTTATTTATTTTAACACTTCATTTTACAATACACCCAATATCAAATGCTCTATTATTTTATCATTTCAATATTATTTATTTATCATTTCTTTTATCACTCAAGTCTCTCGCTTTCTAACTTTTATTTAAATATCGTTTTTTGTGTTTACTATCTAGCTATAGTAAATTGCGAAATATAACAATTTATTGCAGCTAGGTGTTTAAAAAATTTGACTTTTAGCACTTGGCAATTTACTGTAGCTAGAGGTCAAAAAATTTAACTTCCAGTATCTTTGATGTAGTGAATTTTTTAGTATTTTTATTGCTAAAGTAGTATTTTAACATTTTAGCTATTTTAACACATTTCATGTGATCTTTATGCTAGTTGTGGAAATCATCGACATAATTATATATAAGAAAAAAGTTGCAGGACACTTCTACACGTCCTTTGTCACCTCTCTAAATTGGGTTGTAAAATGATTCTTTGATTTTTGCTACCTATAGGAGCTGTCGACATAATTTTATAAAAAAAGAAGAAAAAAAAAAAAAGTGGGGGAGGGGAGGGGGGGAAAGTGAAAAGTTTATAGTTTGCGAGGCTGAGATCATCGTAATCACATGTCCACGTGTCTCTTAAGCTGACAACTCGGATAAACAAGAAAAACTTGTCTTTCCCAATTACAGTTGGGTTGGTTCAAACTCAACCAGTCACACTCACGCTGTAACAACTAGCAGAGACTTAATAAAAAGAGAAAATAAATATAATAATATAAAAAGCACGTGGGTGATAAAACCGTGCCAATCAATAAGCACGTGGGTGATAAAGCGGTGCGGTGGTGAAGGCCCAAATTGTTATTGTTATTTTGCGCACGCGTTACTCATGCACCTTTTCATGTGTCAACTTCAACACACAGCTATAGCCTTATTTATAAATCACACACTGAAAACTATGACTCTGCCTCCATTCTAAAACTGTGAGCCTCTTTTGATCACTTTCAATCCAAACTTAGCCTTCTTTCCTAGCAACTTTCCCCTCTCTTTCTCAAAGAAATATGGGTTTTGATTCACTGTGTGTGCAATCCATGTCCAGTACTTTTTGCGTTTTGTTCTTCTCTTTCACCATCCTTTTCTCTTTGTTTTCTTTGTTGCTCTTCATCTTGAGGCTTAAGCCGTGGTGTAACTGCGAGGTTTGTCGAAGTTACTTGTCGTTGAATTGGGCTAAAGAGTTTGGCAATCTGTGTGATTGGTACACGCATCTTCTTCGGAAATCGTCGACTGGGACTATTCACGTTCATGTCCTCGGCAACACTATCACGGCCAACCCAGAAAACGTTGAGCACATTCTCAAAACCAGGTTTGACAATTACCCTAAAGGCAAACCGTTCTCGGTTATTCTTGGTGATCTTTTGGGTCGCGGAATTTTCAATGTGGATGGAGAGTCTTGGAAGTTCCAGCGCAAAATGGCGAGTCTTGAACTCGGAAGCGTCTCTGTTCGATCCTATGCGTTCGAGATTGTCACTTACGAGATCCAATCCAGACTCATTCCACTCTTGTCATCGTTTGCTGCTGCTGGTCAAGAAGACAAAGTCTTGGACTTGCAAGACGTGTTTCGCCGCTTCTCTTTCGACAATATTTGTAAGTTTTCCTTTGGATTAGACCCAGGTTGTCTTCAATTATCGCTTCCTATATCGAATTTCGCAGCTGCCTTCGACCTCGCGTCGAAATTGTCAGCGGAGCGAGCCATGTCTACCTCACCAATAATCTGGAAGTTCAAAAGGTTTCTCAATTTGGGCTCAGAGAAGAAGCTCAAAGAAGCCATCAAAACGATCAACACCTTCGCTACAGAGATGATAAATCAACGCCGGGAAATGGGGTTTTCGAATCACAAAGACTTGCTATCAAGATTCATGGCCTCCATCGACGACGATAACTATCTCCGCGACATTGTCATTAGCTTCTTATTAGCTGGGCGTGACACAGTGGCTTCGGCATTAACGAGTTTCTTCTATCTATTATCACAGCAACCACACGTTGAGGCAGCGATTCGGGACGAGTTGGAGCGAGTCCTTGGGTCATCGAGTACTCATCAGCAACAAGTTGCGAGCTTAGAGCAAATGCGTGAAATGCATTACCTAAACGGTGCTATATATGAAAGCATGAGGCTGTACCCACCAATTCAATTTGACTCCAAGTTTTGCCAAGAGGATGATATATTACCCGATGGTACTTTTGTACAAAAGGGCACAAGGGTTACGTACCATCCTTATGCAATGGGTCGGATGGAGCGGGTTTGGGGTCCGGATTGTCTCCAATTCAAACCCGAAAGGTGGCTACACAATGGGGTTTTCCGATCCGAAAGCCCGTATAAGTACCCAGTTTTTCAGGCTGGGCTTAGGGTTTGTTTGGGCAAGGAAATGGCTCTTGTGGAGATGAGAAGTGTGGTGGTTTCTCTAGTTCAACAATTTGATATTCGGGTTGCGGATCCAAATCAGGCTCCGAGGTTCGCTCCGGGTCTCACTGCCACCGTTAGAGGCGGCCTACCAGTTCTAGTTCAACATAGGGGGACTCATTAATTAAGGACTTGGCCTTAAAATCACACTGTAAAGGACTTGCATGTATGGTTTTTCTTTTTTAGGCTAGCTAGGAGGCAGTAAACAAATGCTATGAAGTTCTGTAAGGACTTGAATCAATGTATGTATGTAGATTTTGCTAAATTATCCATTGATTAGTTCAATGTTTTTCTTTTGCCTCAGCTATTTGACTTAAAATTACTTCTTTCGAGGAAAATTCTACTAATTTGTCTGAGGTTTGGTAAAATTTCACCATATAATTCCCTTTGTTTTGAATTTGATATTAATGTCCCTTAAATTGGAAAATATAGTAATTTTAGATAATAATCTATTTAAATCTTTTGCTAATGTAAAGACATTTTAGATAAAATGTGTACAATGCTGCATGTAAAAGTGCCATGGTTACTGAATTTATGCTTCCTAATCATTGTACTAATCACTAGCTACGCTTAAAATTTTTTTAAGGAGCTCTAAATCGGTAGATTTTACTCAATTCAAACTTTTAACTTATTTCATCACAAGGCCATTATTCTTTATTTAATTTTGAACATTTGGGTATTATTATTGTGTCAGTTGAAACTAAATTCAAACTTTAATGCGTGTTTTGCAGCTTTTGCTTTCTACGGTGAAGAAAAGAATTTATGGAATAGTTGAAGTCTTGAAGAGCAAAAACAAAGACCCATTAAAACCTTGCCTTTTAAGTGTCCTAAAGATTACCACAAACTAAATATACGTGAGTATCGTAGAGCCCACGAGATGTGAGAGATAAGGTATTTCATACAACCGTCGTATGAAGTGACTTGTAGAGCCCACAAGGTATATGAGACAAGTTTTAGGCTGAATAATATAATTATACATAGAGAGAGAGAGAGATTATTAATAATAGAATTGAATAGTTGGTGACCAATACATATACTAATTAAATTGAGGGTATGAATTTAAGTGCAGAGTAACCAGACTCACATGATCCCCACAATAAGATTCACTAGGGAAAGGGTGTTATTTGAAGCACGAGAAAAGAACTAAAACCATCCCGTTGTTTTCTCATATGCCAAGTATAACGTGGGCTCCTGCCCCATGATTTGCATATATATTATCATTTTCAGACAAATGTATATCATGCTATGTCTTGCATATTGTTTGCATTAAAGTGTCAATTCTATAATTGATTGTGTTTCCATCATTTTATATTAGAATTGTCCTATTAATACCACCGAACATCTTTGGTGTGATAATTACTTTACAAGTGTAAGAACTTGTGCAGTTTGAGAGACAAGAATCAAACTTTAAGTTTTTAAAAAAAAACTTCACATACACTTTTGTGAAGTTGGATAGAGTAGAATTTTATCTCAGAGGAGATTATATAATCTTTCCAAGGATTTGATTCCGATAACATGCTTATCCTTTTATATATTATATTGTAAGCCTCTCGTGGCGTAGGTGTCAACCATAGATTTATTCTTTTTCAGCAAATGAGATCCCTTTTGTGAAGTTGGTAATCTAATGCAATGCTAGAGATGGATTACGATATTTAACTGATAATCCATTCATGGTAATATTCGGCCATTTTGATCCTCTATAGTAGACAAAACCCTTTGACAAACTAGGTTTCCTTATTTGCGCCAGATGGCAAAATGTGATCAATTGTAGCAAGTGCTTGACGTGAACAAGCTACCAATTCACTATCTTTTTCCTTAAAAATATATATATATATATATAAATAAATATATAACATGTAAAACTTTCTTTGCTGATCTCATCTACAAACCTCATGTCTATGCGTTAATAATATATAGAAATGAAGAAACTGGAGGCAATATATACAATAATATTGCATATAAGAGACGTGCACATGGTATATATGCAAATAATAACATCCTTCTACTATTTTTTGTTTCTATAATGTCATTGTCGTTTTTTTTTTTTTTTTTTTTTTTTTTTTTTTTTTTTTTTTGAGAACAGAAACCTATAATGTCATTGTCAATTACTTGCGGATTCAATAATATGACCTAGTATTTTCATTAAAAAATATATGAGTTATTATGGCAGGTAATATTAATGTCATCTATACATTATATGCATATTTATGGTGTGATACCATTTTTCCTAATTCTAGGATTTTTTTCTAGGGGGCCAATAAAAAGATGTTAGATAGTATAAGAATCTTGTGGTCTATGACTACAAGGTTTTTTTATTACAAATTTGTCCATAACACTAGCAAGAGAATAAAAGATAGATTATTAGTTCATTTGACATATTATTTTCTAATAATAATCTATCTTTTATTCTCTTGCTAATATATATAGATTAAAAGATATATTATTAATCTATCTTTGAGGGGCAATAGCCCCCTAAATATATATATATATATATATTAGTACACATGTAGTACTAATTTTAGCAATTTTTGTTCTATAAAATTATTTTTTGCCTCCCTTAATAATATTATTAATTCTTTTAAGAGTAATGATATAGTTACTGTTGGGGGGGGGGGGGAACTTGATTGAGCTCGGGCCGAGTACCAAGGGCCCAACAGATCATACCTTAATAAATGGGTCCGGCCCAAAAAGGTGGATATGAGTAAAGAAAACTGAGAGATAAAAGACAACTCCCAAGAATAAGTCTCGTGGAGACCTGAGATAGCTACCATTGCTAAGGTCCCCTATCGAGGTAATAAGCAAGGCTTTTCCCATAGAGGATACACAGAGAACCATGGGTAACCAGTTCCCCTCTAGCCCGAGATGCCATCGTCATCAAACTCGCCTCGGGAAACTCTACGAAGAAATAAGGACCATAGAGCCAGTCACCTCCGCATTATTGAGATGTCCTCTAGCTAACCTCTTCCACATTAAATGCTTATAGACAAGTCTGAACAGTAAAAATACCCCAAAAAGTCCTGTTTCATGATGAAAGAATGGCAGAGCAGAGGGGTGATGGGACAAGCATCCCTTGAATCTAGCTGAAAGCAAGCTAGCTGGGGTGATAAGGAAGGGAAAGGTGCCTATAAAAGGAGGGGACGTGCAGTAGGAAAGGGGGTTTAGAAAAACACAAAGAGAAAACCAAGAGAAGAAATAGAGAGAGAAACATAATAGGACTTAGAGTTTTTAACTTTCAATCCAACCTTTTGTACCTCAGGAAAGTAGTTTCTATATCAATAAACAACTATTTTGTTACTTACAGCTTGATAATTAGTTGTTTAGATCTCCAATTGTAGAAAATTTACCCTTCAATTCTTATAAATTAATTGTGTAAGTCATTTACTTAGTCATTACCTTCTTAGTGTTTGTTTATTAAGCCAACAACTACAAACTTTTGTGCAAAATTTTTACAAACTATTTGGTATTAGTTTGCATCTAGGCTCACCATTTACATCATTTTTTTACTTACCTATAAGTCAATAACCACTCACTACATCAATAATTTGTAAAAAAAAAAAATTGTAACTCTAGCATTCCTCCTATTAAAGGCCATAAAAAATTTATAGATCTAAAATTTAAAACAAAATATACAAGCCCCAAAAAATTAGCCTAACAATAATAATTACCAATAGCAAAGCTAAAATAAATTACACAGAATAAACCAATTTTACTTAAAACAAACAATTTCACCCTTTAAAAAAAATTTAAACAAAATAAACTTTTCCTTTCCTAGGAACGCATGCATAAAAAAAAAAAAAAATAAAAAAAAATAAAAAAAAATAAAAAAAATCTTAATGGCTAAGAAGCAGCAAAGCTGAAGGTTGGAGCAACCACATGTAGCTAGCAACAGAATCACCCCTTAACTCCAAATTCTAGTTTTGTCCCTAATACTAATTATGTTTAAATACAATAAACATATTTTTCTTTTTTATAAACAAATACAATAAACATATTAATTTTTGTTATTAAGTGAAATTTCATTATTAAGTGGTGGGAGAAAATGGGCAAATGCTCCTTTCAAAAAAAAAAAAAAAAATCAAGCATTTTGGCCCCTTTCCTAAACTAATTAGGAAAATGCTCATATTTTGAAACTCGATTTTCTCAAAATCGAGTTATAAAAAAAAAAAAATTCTGGAGCCCTATAGTGACGTTTTAAGGAGCTTATAGTGACGTTTTAAGGACCTATAGTGACGTTTTTTTAAATCGATCTCCATGAAGTCGAGTTATATGCAATTTTTTTTTTTTTTTTTTTTTTTACCTATAACTCGACTTCATAGAGATCGAGTTACAAAACGCCACTATAAGTCCTTAAAACATCACTATAGGCTCCTTAAAACGCCACTATAGGGCTTAACTCGATTTTGAGAAAATCAAGTTTCAAAAGAGGGGCATTTCCCTAATTAGTTTTGGAAAGAGAGCAAAATGCTGGATTGTTTTTTTAAAAATGGCAAAGGTCAATTTTGTCCTTAAGTGGTGGACTGAGCAGGTGGTGCCACCTTACTGGATTCTATGGGAATCCAAATTCCAGACTCATCTAAAAGAGAGGAATGTTGGATGCTTCTCAAATCTTTGGGGCATGGTAATTCATTACCATGGCTTACAATTGGGGACTTTAATGAAATTGTAGGCATGTCTGAAAAGGAAGGAGGAAGTATATCAGTGTATTAGAGCTTCACAGTTGATGGCAAGCTTTAGAGTTGTCATAAATCAGTGTATTTTAAAGGACTTGGGGGTTATATTGGCCTGAAATTTACCTGGAGGTAACAACAACGGAATAGCTCACAAATTCTTGAAAGCTAGGCTTGATATAGGACTATGGCTACTACAAGTTGGAAAAATAAGTTTCCTATGGCAATGGTTTTTCATCGCTCTCAAACTCTACATAAGATCATTGTCAACTTTCTAAACCAGAAATATCTAGGAAAATATCCAATGCTAGAACAAGAGCTCAGAGTAGAGGAAGAAGAATAGAGCATGAGAAGAAACTGGACTGTTCCATGTATCAAAACGGCGTCGTGGCTTTAAGTAACAAACTCCAGAACTGAACGCTGTCGTTTAACTTCTAGTATTAAAGCTACTCTCACTCGCTAAACCAATCAAACGACGCCGCTGTATAGATGTAAAACTAAACTCCTCTAATACGGCATCGTTTGGTAGTTACCGTTAGCTTCTTCCTCTTTCATTGTGTTCGTCAACACAGTTACAGTCTCAGAGCAAACTGGAATTCGGTCATGTGGGTTGGATAATTTCGAAAGCACAAGATCACCATCAAGTACTCAGTACTGGAACAACAACAACCCAGTGCTAGTAACAATCTTGCTATCAAAGAAGATAGGGACGATTTAAACACTTACTTGATAAGGAGGATTCTATGTGGAGGTAACGTTCTAGAATTACTTGGTATAAGGAAGGGGATCGCAATGCAATACTCGTTATTTTAATGCTAAGGCCTCTGGTCATTACCAAAGAAATTGTATTGAGAGTAAGGAAGTTAATTTTGTACCGGAGGTCGTACTAGTTTGGCCAGTACTGAAATGATATATTTCGGTACCGGTCAATACTAGTGTACCATTTCGAGTTTATTGCTATTTTTTATATTTATAAATAAATATATATATATAATAAAAATAAAAGTTTACCATAAAACATTACCTCAATTCAGAACAAATTATTCATGGTTTTATACTTTAATATCAACTAAAAGAAAGAAAAAAAAAAAAACAATATAAAAAATAGAAAACTTAATTGTTCATTGCATACAAAAATGAAATTAAGGGGCCGGGTAGGTTAGGTTAGAATTAGGAAATGAAATTACCATTTCGCCCTTACGAAAATTCAAAAATTATAAAACTTTTTTTAAAAAAGGCTTTTTTCTGTTCCAGCTGGTATGCCTAGTACCGGCTGAAATGCCCGAAATCGGCCAGAATGACCAGTATTTAAACCAATACGAAACGTTGGCATTTCGGTGCCGGTGCACATACCTGTACGGTACATACCGACTGTACCAGCCGATTTATATATATATATTCAAAATATTTATTTGGTCCTTAAACTATAACTCATAAGCGATTTAGTCTCTAAAATTTAAAATAATTACTTTAATCCCTAATAACTTTAAAGTCAGCACTTTTAGTCCTTAAATTTACTGATTTATTTTACCCTCTAGCCTCGAGTCAATTTAGTGTCCATTCGGTAAAAAGTTTTCAATTCCATTCTTGTGGTCATTCCGGCTTATTCTGATTATATCGTTTAGAGGTTAATGCTAAAGTTATAAAACTATAAATTACAAAATAATATACCTAAGTCTTCATCCCATAATGTTATGCCATATCAAGTTATTAATTCAAATTCAAATAATGTACATTCTTAATATCTTCATTACATAACATAACATGTCATATATATGTAAAAAAAAATAATAATAATAATAATTCTTAATGAAAAAAAAAATTTCATATGTATCTAAAGTAAATAAGAAAAAAAAAATTCTTAATGAAAAATAATAATAAAATGTCATAGGCAAGTAATAAAAATGAATGAGTTTAGAAAAAAAAAAAAAATTATTTACATAATGGCCGAAATTTAGTAGAATGGATTGAAACAAGCGAAATGGACTATAATGGGTTGAAATTTAGGAAGGGATTAAATAAAGAGGTGATTCGTACCGGTTAACTAATTAGAATGAAATTTTCTAGATATTCTGATTCTGCGAAAAAAAAAGGAACAAAATAGAATAAAAATATGCATAAGCTTATATGGCTTTCTGTTGATTGCAATTTGTTAAAAGTGGGCTAAAATTTTGTTTTTTATATTTTGATAGTTACAAGGGGGGAGGAAGATTTGAACATTAGATGCCTTTATTAGAAACTCTAGAAGGTGTCAACCAGTTTAATTACAAGGCTCTTAGCAGTTTAAAGTATACTTATACTTTGAAAAATTGAGGCTACAAAAAGTCATACATAAACAAAATAAGTTAAAAGCTAAATGAAAAAATAATGGAAAACAAATTCTCAAACTGATCGCTTTAGTCCCCATGAAGTGATGGTGTGTTAGTTTTTACTTAGTCATGTTATATAAGGAACTAAAAGCCATTACTTTAAATGTTTCAGACTAAAATTGCTCATATGTTAAGAAACCAATTGAATTTAAGCCTTCTTTATTTTTTATTTCCTTTCCTCCATAAAGTTGCAAATTAAAGTATAGCTGATATGGATCCACCACTAATACTGGTTTTATTATGCACAAATTACAATAGGTCATATCAATCATTTTGAAAAATGTCGCCCTAAACTTATTTAAAAAAAATTCATATTTGTAGATTGGAAAATCTATAACATATTATATATAAAATTGAAAGACATTTAACTTTAATTTAATCTCATAATATTTTGTTACATAAGCTTTGAGGGCATTATAATTTTACATATCATATTCTAATGTATATTTTTTAATTGATTTTAAATTCTATTATATATATTTTAAATTCTCCATTAAAATCTTATTATATTTTTCCATATAAAATTTTAATATGTTGCAATTTATACGTCATTATTTTAATATTTTTCTTTATTAAGATTAAATTCAATATTTTAAAATCTCCATTAAAATTTTGCTACATTAAAATAAAATACTATTAGCTATCATAATGAACAAATTTCATATTTATATTATTCTTAAAAAATCATAATTATACAATAATAAAAGAGAAAAAAAATTGAAAACGAAAAAAGAAGAAAAAATATATTTGGTTAAACGTTCCCGTATATTGTACTCATTATTGTCTAGTTATAATAAATTCCTCGAACGAATATTTTAAAAAAATATTTCTATTATAACACGTGTCTTTATATATATATATATATATATATATATATATATATATGTATAAAACAGAAGTTTCTGGAGCTCCCATAATTTTCCACATCACCACTATTTTCTTTTTCTTTTTATTTTAGATTCTTTTTATTTTAGGTTTTATATCTTATATATTTATTATTTCTCTTTGGTAGGTTTTAAGACTTTAGGAACTAATGTATTAGAACTTCAATTTGTATTATGTTGGCAAACCATGATCAAAACATAGAGTCTAGGTTTAGGCTTACTCAAAGTATGTTTATTTGTAAAATTGGAATTAAGTGATTGTAGAGTTTATTGGACTAAATCTACAAGGCTCGATCGATCGAAAATTAGACTCGATTAATCGAACCACGTGCAGATTTATTTTTCTGCAGAATTCCAATTCAGCCCAAACTCTACTTAAACGTATTGGGTTTCAAGTAAAACACTCCTAGTATATAAAGGAAACCCTAAGGACGTTTTTATTAGGGCTTTTTAGAGAGATTAGAGTGCCTCTTGTGCCTCTTTTGTAGATTTAGGGTTTTGTACCCAAAAGCTCTCTAAGGTTGTTGTTTATGCTGTGTGTATGAATCTCTTGTGAGATCTAGAGGTGTTTGCCTTCATACATACTTAGGGTTATCAAGAATCAAGATTCATGTCAAGAGCTTGATGATCGTTTCAGTTGCTGCATAAAGAGCTTAAAGAGAAACACAAGTGGGAGTACTTGTGCTGTGTATCCAAGAAAGAAGTAGTTCATGGACTCGGAGCTGTCATGTGGTCGTGGTAGTAAGTTTTCTACTCGAGGTAGCAATAGGATGTTTGTGGTCTAAATCGCTATTGTAAAACTTCAATTCTTTCATAGTGGATTTGTTTTACCTTGAGGATAGCTAGGTTAAATCCTCTCTAGGTTTTTTACCAGTTTGGTTTTCCTGGGTTATCGTATTGTTGTGTTCTTTATTTTCCACACTGTTTCAATGATATGATTTACATGTGTTAACCTAGATTTGAATAATTTACCTAAGTAAATTACTTGGCTAAACAACTAGGCTAATCTGTTTGTGTTTAAGGGGTCTAAAAACGTACAAGTGGTATCAGAGCAGGTTAGCTCTAGCATTTAGATCCTTTGATCTAAGAGTTGATCCTTGACCCTTATTGTCATGGAACACGACCACTCTCTTGTGATCCCACCTCACTTTAATGGGAACAATTATGCCTGCTAGAAAGTAAGGATGAAAGCATTCCTGAAATTTATTGATGAGAGGGTCTGAAATTCCGTTGAATACGGATGGGAGATGCCCACTACTCCAGTTAGTGAGTGGCAAACTTCTTAGAAAGAAGCAGCCGCTTTTAATAGCAAAGCCATGAATTTTATTTTTAATGCTGTTTCTGTGGAGGAATTCAAGAGAATCTATAATGTTGAGATTGCTCATATTGTATGGAATATTCTCCAAACTGTGCATGAAGGCACAAAGACAGTTAAGATTAACAAACTGCAGCAGTTAACTACTAGATTTGAAAGTATTAGAATGTCTGATGATGAATGTTTTGATATATTCTATGCTAAACTGAATGATATTGTTAACTCTGCTTATAATTTGGGTGAAATTTATGATCAACCTAAGATTGTTAGAAAGATTCTTAGATCCTTGACTGAGGACTTTAGACCCAAAGTGACTGCCATCACTGAAAGCAAGGATGTGGACTCCATCCCTGTTGATGAACTTGTAGGATCTCTTCAATCCTATGAATTAAACCTACCTAAGACAAGCAAATCTAAATCAATGGCTCTTAAGTCAGTTGATGATGTTGATGGGAATGGATTTGATGATGAACTCTCTACTACAGAGATTGCTTATCTTGTTAAGAACTTTAGAAATTTTCTTAGGAACAATAACAGAAGGGCAAGAGGTAAAAACAATGCTGAACCTAGAAATTTTAGGAGGTATGATCCCACTAAGGTGAATAATACTGAAAAACCTAAAGAGAAAGTAGGTCAAACTTCTAATAATTCTATGGGTTAACAATGTTTTGGTTGTCAAGGGTATGGTCATGTGAAATCAGAATGTCCTACATTCTTGTGATCAAAGGGTAAAGCTATGGCTGTAACTGTAACACCCCGACCCAATTTTATAATTAAACTATGTGTTTGAGTGGTTAATTATTATTTTTAAGCCACTTACTTTCTAAAATTAATATAAGAGTATTTGATAAGCATATTATTTTATAATACCTTTGAATAAGAATTATAAATAATTGAAATGGCTATTTGTATTATAAATATATATTTAGTATGTGCAAATTATATTATGTGGTTTAAGTTATTAGATACATAGTTGGTATTTTAATTAAGCATGATGCATGAGATAGTATAGTAGAAATTTCACCCACATGCAACCAATGGAAATTCAACACATATAATGCCAAAGCATCATGCATTTAAACCCCAAAGACCAAGATTTGGCCGGCCATGCAATCACCAAGCTCCATCTCAATTCTTCCTTGACTTTTCTCAAGCTCTAGAACATCCAAGAAACTCCCTTGCTCTTATTTTCCACGGGTACACACACAAATCTGAATTCTCACCTCACTTTACACTCTTTTTCTCTTAAGGAAAGAGCTAGGAAGCTCCCTTGAGTCTTTCTCTCAAACCCACGGTCAACACCTCAAAAAGAAAGATAAGGCTCCATCATCATTTCTTCTTCACACTCTCAAAGAAACTAGAAGACTCAAATACTCTCTCAAGCTCTCTACCTCTCACACTTTCGGGTCCAGCCACTAGGAAAAGGAAATTCTTCCATGCAAGAGTGATTCTATTTCTTCTTGGAACCAGGAATTTGGTAAGGGTCTAGCTACTCTCACCTTAGAATCCATAATTTCTTCATGGAATCTTTAGTATTGGTATTTGTGGTTTGTGAAATTAGGAAACTTGTAAGTCTATATATATGTATATGTATATATATATATATATATAGTGTTTTAAGAAGCTTTGAAATTGTGTTGGTGATTTGTTGAAGGTAGATTAGGGTTTTTCCTAATTAATGATTTTATATGATTAAGGAAGTAAGAAAAAGTTAGGATGAGTATTTTTGGTGCTGCTGCTGGGATTTTTGTTGTATGTAATTTTGCTATAAATGGTTAAATGACTGTATATAAGTATTTTCTAACATGTCTAATGAGTGTATAAAAATCCCCTTGTGAAAATACCATCATTTGATAATTGTTTGTGAATTTACAAGAAAATGTTACAAAGCTGTCACTGTGACAGATTCTGTGTTCACGCATGATAAATTATGTATTAAATTGTATACAGTGAATTAGGATGCTAGGAGTAGTTCTTATGAAAGCTAAGACACATATGATTGTAATGAAAGTGGTCTCACAGCATTTGGATCAATATAGAAATAATGGTTTAATTTCTAAGTTGCATGAAATTCTGTCAGGACAGATTTGAGCATGTTGTCTTGTATGATTTTTAATAAATCATGAATTTATTCTTTGACCCTGAAATTGATAAGGTATTTAATAGACATCCAGAGGAGTTGCTCTGTAAAATTTCATGAAGATTTGACGTGTTTAGGTAGCCCATTTGTATTTTACAAATGAGGCATATGCTGCTGGAATAAAACAGTGAACAGTAAGGGACATGCCTAGCTTTGAGGATTTAATTCTAAAGTTAGGGTAAATGATTTGAGCTATAATTTATTATGCTTATCTTTTGGTATGTCTCGATCATAGATTAATTGTTGTGTAACTTGTTTTGAGGTTTAGTACCCAAAGGAGGGGTTCTAAACCATGTGACTATTGTTTTTATGAAGCTGTTTTGTTAATGCTGTATGTTGCCTTGTGTAAGTTTATGCATGCACCATTGATTCCAATCTCAAATATGTTCTGAATTGATTTTAAGGCTGATTGACATGATCTGGATATGAGAATGTGAGTTTTTCTTTAGTTTGGTACATCATTTGTTGAGGTGTGCATAATATGTTTGTGGGAACCTCGTTGAGGTGGGATTAGGATTTCCTTGATTCTAAGAGATAGGCTTTGAGATGAATGTGTAAGTTTATGATAAGGAATTATGGATAGTAATAAGTTTTGATATTTGGTTTAGGTGTTACCAGTATCCAAGTCTAAGCTCCTTCGACTTTAGGCTCTCTGTTCTTCTGCTTTCAGGTAAGGGATAAGTTATATGGGTATTTGGTAAGTCATGAGGTTATTTTAAAGTATATTATGCATTAAAATGTTTTTGATTAGAGATATGGCATATAATCATTATTCTGACAAAGATATGTTCGTGAGCTTTCGAAACCTTATGTATATGATTTAAACATATTGATGCCATTACTAATTTCCACGAACATGACGTTTAGAGAAAAGAATGGAAAGGCTATTACTATGAAATGTTATGCAAAATAAGAAATTTCAGTATGATGTAAAGTATGAAATGTTTTCGGGTTATGTCCTCTGGTGATCTGAACTCTGTCAGTAGGGGTTAATTACTGGCTTTCCATGGAAAATGTTAAATGATTGGCCATTAAGTGGGACTGGCTCTGCTGTACCCGCCCTTGTTGGTTATGGCCATTGGCCAACTTGTGGAGGAAGTCAACCTACCCCCATGGTTGAAGATGTGTTATGATGTGATCCCGGGAATCCCTGGCATTGTGGGGAATGCTGGATGCCTAGCACGGCAGTGCTAGAAGCCTCCCAAATAAGTACAGACTTATCAGATATGGACTAACCAATATGTTATGAACAGCTATATTAAGTTATTAATCATGAGAGAATGATTTTGTTTAAATGCATCATGAAAAGTTGAAAGCTCTCATGAAAAGAAGAAGTTTCTGATGAAAAGAAAAGCTGTTCTTTAAAGATAAAGTTTCTGATGAAAGTACAAGTTTATGCTAAAAAGTTATAAGATATCTGTTTTTATGAAACGTTAAGTTTTATGATTATGAAAATTATAATAGTTTACTAGAAGAAGTTTATGAAGAAAAGTTTTGTTATTCTTAAGATGTTTCTAGTTTAAGACAAAGTTACCAATTATCTGATTTAAGTTAAAATGATTATTTTGTAATGAAGATGCACATATATTGATTTTAAACAATCAATATCATATTTGGTGACTTTGTAAGAAATGAAAGAAATTGAATCCGAAAGGTTTTGGTAATATTATTCTGATAAGAAAAAGGAGGACAACTATTTATCTATGAAAAGCATATAAGTTATTATTATGAATAGTATACAATACTATGCATGAAAAGTTGTTCTCCTATCTGAATATGCATGGAATGAAATGATTTGATTTACATGCATCCTTATTAAATTCTCATATATCTTACCTTTACTGAGCTGTGTAGCTCATCCCTTCCACTCTTTCAGTTAGCAGGTTTTATTTTGGAGCAGAGGGAGCCTTAGTCGAGTTTTGGAAGAAGCTGGTTTTAGTTTTATATGTATAGATCCTAAATTAGCAATTTGATGTTTAGTTTTGTAGTATTGTGTATTTTAGGATCTAATGAAAGTTGTGTACCCTAAAGTATTAAGAGATGAATTATGTGAAATTCAGAATTTGAGTAACTGGTGAATTATGTTATTCTTTGGAGTACAAGGTAGATGCTCTGAATGTCAAGTGAAAGGTTATATCATTTAAGTAAAGAAACAAGAATGAAAAGAAAGAGGAAAGCTTTTGTAAAAGATTTGTAAAAGTTAAGTTGGTTCTTGTTAATATCAGGTTTAGGCTTGATATTAGCATGCCGGTCATGGTCATAAATCCAGGTATCGGGTTTGGGGCGTGACAGTAACCCTTAGTGATGATGAAGTTTTTGATCATGAGTCTGGTAGTGATGAGGATGGAAACTTCATTGCTTTCACAGCTACTACTATAGTTGATGAAAATGTTGTGGCTAATGAGAACCCTTCTGATGGAAAACTTTTTGAGAGTGTTGATTTGCAAGAAGCCTATAATAAACTTTGCAAGGTTGCTGCAAAGGATGCCATGAATGTTGATTTAGGCTTATAGAAAATTGCTTCTTTTGAACTTGATAAGAAAATTTTGCTCTTGAAATTGTTTGATGCTAATGAATTGCTTGATAAGGTGAAGACTGAGAACGTATTGTTGCTTGATAAAGTTAAAAATTTGGAACTTGAATTATCTGTTGCTAGAGAACAAACAAATAGGACTGCTAGTTCCAAACTTGAACACATGCTGAGTATTCAGAAGTCTCCCTTAGACAAAACTAGTCTAGGTTTTGAAGATAGCATTATTGTTTCTAAGACTCATTCCACAAACTTTGTTTCTTCTTCTGAGCCTTCCGTGATTGAGATTGTCAAACCAGCAGAAGTTATATCTCCTAGGAAGATTAGGGTTGATCTCAAAGAGTCTAAACCTAAGACTCCTAACCCTCCTAAGGACAAGTTGCATGATAGACCTGCATGGGTTTGTCATTTTTATGGAAAGCCTGGGCACATTCGTCCGAGCAAATAAGCCAAAAGTACCTGTGCCTCAAGTACAAGATCCTATGGTACTTATAGGTGAATTGGTAAAGGCTTTAAACCTTTATTCCAATCCTGGAGTTGCTCAGCATTCTAATATGAATAATAACTCCAATGCAAGAGTTGCATCTAAAAAGTTTTGGATGCAAAAGGCTTGATCTAATTGAGTTTTTCTAACATGGTCCTTGTGCTTCATCGCTCTACTTTTTGTGACCATTCTTCTTTGTTGTTTTTTTTTTTTTTTTTTTCTAGGATTTGCATTGCATAACATTCATGTATTTCATTCTAGGTTGTTTTTGTTATTCTTTTCAAAAAAAAAAAAAAAAGGAGGAAAAGGGAAGATAAATGTGTTTTGCATTAATTTTTCTTGGATTTGAAATCAAGGTTGGCCATATTATCTTTACATAACATGTTTATGTACCTTGCTTAGCTTGGATGAGCTTATTTTATTGCACTTTACTAGTTTGAGCTTTGTAGTGCATGTTGTGTGGGAGATGTTTATGGTTTTTGATCACTTATTCTTGATCTTGAAGTCACATGCCTTTGATTGTTGGACTTGAACTTATTGAGAAATGCATAAATAACCATCTCACCACTGTTTACTAGCCAATCATGAACACCTTAGTGTATATCATAAGATTTTGTACTCGAGAAAGTGTAGCACATGCACAAAAAGAATATAAGGTGTAGCCTCGGTTTAATGCTAAAATTGGTGTGTACATTATTGGGCTATAATTAATTCAATCAAATAAAATTGTTGTGTACATTATATTGACTATTTTAATAAGTTTCTAATCAAATAAAATTGGTGTGTACATTATGAGGCAAATCAAGAAATTTACATGATTGCAAGCTTTTATTCTAGGATATGTGAGAGTTATATGATTTACCTCTTTAGGTGATATTCTCTTTCAAATTTATATGATGAATTTTGTAGAAATTGTGATTGATTACTATTCACATATCACCTCACATGTATCTCAAGTTTTTGCTAGTTGCACACACTACATAAGTTACTATTTGCTAAACTTGGTACATTATATTGTGTGTGATCTTGTTGTGACCATCCAAGATTAAAAATTCCTTGATTTTAATGCAAAATGTGTTTAATGTTTGAGATTTGAGGACAAATTGATTGAAAATCTTGTTTTTGGAAGATTTGGGTTAAATTCAAGTGTTTTTGAAAAACTTTTCATCTCATACTCTTGCATTTTATTCACAATACAATGAGCTTTGAGGAGTTTCTGCATTAAAATGCTCTGTTTTTCAAAAAACTGATTTTTTCAGATTTTCGATCGATCGAACCTGTTGCTCGACTAATCGAAAATTTGTTAAAATTTTTGGTTTGAATCTGCCTGTCTCTATTGGTATTCGATCGATGCTCGACCGATCGAAACTGAAAAATTTTCAGTTTCTAAGTTTTGACCAATTTTTTTTTTCATACATCATTTATGTTTAGGATTCACATGTATTGCATTATTTTCTGTATTCATCTTGCAGTTTTGTAGTCATATCTCTCATTGTTTTCACACATAACATGCATACACTTTGCGAAATTGGGTACTCAACTTGATCTAAAAATTGATTGATTAATTTTTGAGTTTTGTACATTTTAGTATATGCTATTTTTTTATGTGTGAACTAAGGAAAATATTTTTTTTGAGATACGATGGATAATAATTGTTCAAATATTTTCTCTACTTGATTTGAGTTCAAAGACCATCTGTTTATGGGTCACATAGTGTCAAGCTTGCATATATTGAAATAGAGAATATTTTTCTTCAAGTGAATCCTCCATTTTTTTAAAAGTTAGGTTTGTGTGTTTTTACTTTTCCCCACCTCCTAAATTTTTCCCAAAATTGTTTTTCCCAAAACTTGTTTTGTTTTCCCTTACAACTGTTCATAATGGGAGTTGTTGCTCTTCATTTGTTTCCTTGATTCTCTATTTTCTCTTGACTTTTGTTGCGTATGTTTTCTGTTTACTCTTTGTTTGAGTTGTCTTTGTCAATACATGACAAAAAGGGGGAGATTTAGATGAAATGTGGGAATATGTGGGAATCTTGTTTGTTTTGTTTAGGGGGAGTTGAAATTGTTTTTCAAAGGGGGGAGAAAATAAATTTTTTTATGTATCTAACTTAGGGGGAGAGTTAGTTTGCATATTTGTTATTTGCTTTAGTTTGTTTCTTTTGTTTTACTTGTATTTTCCACACATGCGTTTATGTGTTTGTTGAGTGTTTCAGGAATATACAGGCTAAATTTAGTCGTGACTGCTGTCTACACTGGCAACTGATAGATAGTAGTTAGGTTGAATTGTATTTGGGCTGTTTGTAACTTTGAGCATTTCATGTTTGTGATGTGTTTTGTTACGGATTGCCAAATGGGGAGTTTGTTAGGTTCTAAGACTTTAGGAACTAATGTATTAGAACTTCAATTTGTATTATGTTGGCAAACCATGATCAAAACATAGAGTCTAGGTTTAGGCTTGCTCAAAATATGTTTATTTGTAAAATTGGAATCGCGTGATTATAGAATTTATTGGACTAAATCTGCAAGGCTCGATCGATCGAAAATTAGACTTGATCGATCGAACCATGTGCAGATTTATTTTTCTGCAGAATTCCAATTCAGCCCAAACTCTACTTAAAAGTATTGGGTTTTAAGTAAAACACTCCTAGTATATAAAGGAAACCCTAAGGACGTTTTTATTAGGGCTTTTCAAAGAGATTAGAGTGCCTTTTGTGCCTCTTTTGTAGATCTAGGGTTTTGTACCCAAAAGCTCTCTAATGTTGTTGTTTATACTGTGTGTATGAATCTCTTGTGAGATCTAGAGGTGTTTGCCTTCATACATACTTAGGGTTATCAAGAATCAAGATTCATGTCAAGAGCTTGATGATCGTTTCAGTTGCTGCATAAAGAGCTTAAAGAGAAAAACAAGTGGGAGTACTTGTGGTTTCTGTGTATCCAAGAAGAAGTAGTCCGTGGACTCGGAGTTGTCACGTGGTTGTGGTAGTAAGTTTTCTACTCGAGGTAGCAATAGGATGTTAGTGGTCTAAGTCGCTATTGTAAAACCTCAATTTTTTCAAAGTGGATTTGTTTTACCTTAAGGATAGCTAGGTTAAATCCTTCCCAGGTTTTTTACCGGTTTGGTTTTCCTGGGTTATCATATCGTTGTATTCTTTATTTTCCGCACTGTTTCAATGATATGATTTACATGTGTTAACCTAGATTTGAATAATTTACCTAAGTTAATCACTTGGCTAAATAACTAGATTAATCTGTTTGTGTTTAAGGGGTCTAAAAATGTACACTCTTCAACATGTAATTATCTTATTAAGTGTTACAATAGTTTAATTTAAGTAAAACTCTATTAGATATATGTTTCAAGAGCTTGAAAATTCTACTTCAACTAAAATTCTATAACAAAAATTTCAACAAATATAAACTCATGCCAAGGTTGAAACCCTTCATACTCACTCAAATTTTCACAAAGAAAGCACACATAGCAAATTGAAGATTTTGCAAAGAGGGTACAGGACTTCATGAGACCACTTTGTAACGTGGTATCCATGGAGTTGCTCACTGTAAATGCAGAGATAAGGACATGTTGCCATCTTTCATGCTCTATCTCTTTATGATTACTACTTTATAATAGGCGTAAATGCACTTTTAGTCCCTACATTTTGGATTTTTTCCATTTTGGTCCCTACATTTCTATTTCACCACTTTTAGTCCCTAAACCAATCAACACATGTTATTTTAGTCTTTTCCGTTAGTCAACAGACGGAACTAACTGAGATGACTAACGTAGAGATTAAAAAATTATAAAAAATTTACTGTAGCACTCATCAGATAATAAAAAAATAAAAAAAATCAAGATCTATGTTTCATCTTCAGCAAGAACACCAAAGAGAACAGACCCAAATTTTAAACATAAGAACACATGCCCACATGCCTAGATTCACTTGCATTTTCTTGCAAGAACATTTCCGAGATTTAAACGTAAGAACATTTCTTCTTTCCCAGCACATGAATATCATGTTATTCCCCAATGAACAAACTAGCAAACCCAAAAATTTTCTTAGGAAACAAACACACAAAAAATCCCAAAAAAAATTTAAGCTCAAAACCAAAATCATAAATCTCAAAGGCACCATTTTCTCAAACCCAGCAAAATCATCAAATCTCAAAACCCCAAAGTACCAAATCAATCCAAAAATACAACACAACCAACCCAAACAAAAAAAAAATCTCAACCCAGAAAAACACATCTCAAGTAAGTTGAAACCCAGCAAACCCACCTCAAGCAAGTTCGAAACCCACACCAACAAAAAACCCAACCAATCAACCAAAGAAAGATACAAACACAAACAAGCCAACAATCTGGCTCAGCCGCTCATGGAGGCGCAAATTCCATTCAAGATCGAAGCAGAGGGTTCGCGGTGGAGCAAATATCTCTCGAAGACCGGTGCTCATATATCGGAGGGCTCTCTCTCTCTATGTTGACTGCTAGGAGCGTGCGAAGCGGTGGATGAGTTTCTAGAGGACTAGATCAGAGCAGTGGGGTTCGCAGCAAATCTCTCTCGGAGATCGGAGCTCTTTCTCCTCCAAACCCACCTGATCCACCACCTCTGATCTCTACCTCTGTTTCATTGCAAGGAACCCAGGCCGAAGCTCCTCAAGCTTCAATCCTTCGTTGCTGACCACGACAGCCACGAACGGCAGTGAGTCCTTTCTGGGCTTGGTCTATGGGTTTCACATCAATGGACCTAGCCGATCTAGACCCGGAAAACCCAGATCTACCCACCACCTGCGACGAGAGCGACGACGACCGTCTCGCCTCCTTCAGACCCATCCACCAACCTCTTTCTTCAACACCAACCCTTTTGCCCTCCGAGTCTTCCCGTGGCTCTTCTTCACCAAACGACGCACAAAACTCTCTCATTGATACCTTATTTGATTTGCTTCGCCCTTTAGCTTGCCTCTTAGATCTTGGTGTTTTTTTTTTTTTTTTTTCTCTGAAGAGTGCTACAGTAAATTTTTAATAATTTTTTAATCTCTCCGTTAGTCATCTCAGTTAGTTCCGTCTGTTGACTGACGGAAAGGACTAAAATAACATGCGTTAATTGGTTTAGGGACTAAAAATGGTGAAATAGAAATGTAAGGACCAAAATGGAAAAAAGCCAAAATGTAGGGACTAAAAGTGCATTTACGCCTTTATAATATTGTTCTTGTTGTGACTTGTGAGTGAGTTTATTAGTATGAAAATCTACATGTGAAAATTTTAATTGTAAAAATTTGTTTTTATGATTAAAACATTATATTTAATCGTAATTTTGATTTAATAATTAACAATTTTATCAATCAAATTTTCTCTAACGTTGGTGTAATTTGTACTACTATGTATGTTATATATAGAACTCTCATATGATCTTGGAAAAACCACTCTATAAAAAAAATTGTCATCAATAACAAGAAGAAGAGCTTATTCCTGACCATCAAAACCACAAATTTCTTGTCATCAATAATCAATTTTATATTAATGTTGTGATATAGTCCATAGGTATTTTTAAAAAAAAGGAGAAGTATAGTCCATATGGGAATGGTTTAGATGTTTGCTACTTGATTTTGGAATCTTAGATTGATTAGTAGAATAATATGGAGTGAGGAGGTGCATTATTCATATTAAAAGTGGCAATTTACATTGATATAAGAAACTAAATAAGGACGTGTAATAACTTCTATATATATGGTGGTGGTGTAGCGTTGGTGCATGTGAGAGTTAGAAGAAAAAGTTTTTTCTTTTTTATTTATTTCAAATATGCATCCTACTTTGTTGATACCTATACAATACCTATGAGAAACTATTCAAATTCTACTACAATTTATTTGTTCATATCCTATCAAATTCTTTTTTTTTTTTGGATAAATAATAAAACAAAAGCAGCCATCGCCCACCATTATGGTCTTTTTTTTTTTTTTTTTTAATATAAATTTAAAATATACATCCTACTTGGTTGATATCTATACAATACCTATGGGAAACAATTTTAAATTATAAAATAATTTTTCTATTAACTTTTAATTAATAGTTTTTTTTTTATTTTATACAAGACTCTATTTGTTTTTTTAAATATATGTGATTTTAAATTTAACTATTTCGTGCATCGCACGGGTTAGTAACTAGTTATACATAAAAATGTTACTTATTGTCCTTTTCTATTACTTACAACCGCACGTGATCTTATTGGTAATTTAAATCACTCTTGTTAACGTATGTTTGATTGCTTCTTTTTAAGAAATAAACCAAATTTCCATGGTTTTTTCCATGTATCTTCACATGCTTTCCGAGTTTCCGTGGTTTTTTTTTAATTTTTTTTGTGGAATGATTACCATTCTCGTTTGTACTTTACTAATCCAACCATAGGATGTGAAGTATTTGTAACAATTTGTAACAATCCATTGTACATAGTTTACACTTATAAACTTCCCTTTATACGAGAAGGTATATTAATTTAGTATCAAATGATGTCACATCAGCCTTATCAAAATACAATAAATAAGAGATATGTACATAAAAATAACCACTCTATTAACACCCTTGAGAGTGATGGTGGAATGTTTTTTTTTTTTTTTTTTTTGAGAAAGGTGATGGTGGAATGTTAACATGGTTACTTTGCATACGTTTTTTAATTATTGAATTTTGATACAATTGATGTAGTATCATTTGATACTAATTATTTTTTCCCTATATGCACCCTCCAATAACATTAAAAGACATCACCATTCTTCGCATATCAAAATACACTCATCCACATGTAAAACTCCCTCTTAAATTTTATATCTTCTTTAATAAAAGAAAAAAAAAAGATAGGAACCCATAAATGACTCAATTCATAGTTCCCCAAGACTCATCTCTCTCTCTCTCTCTCTCTTTGTGAATTGGGTCATTAACCGATTTCTCATTTCTTTTGTATTTTACATCAAATATAATACTTAAGAGAGAAGTTTGTATGCGGATGAATGCATTTTAATAGGTGAAGCTTAATGACGTGGTTAGTGGAGGTGTTAGAAATTTTTTTCAGGGGGCCAAAATCTATATATATATATATATATATATATATTCACGCTTGTAATGAAACTCTTTTTTATTTTGAGTTTTGTGTCATAATTTTTTATTAATCCCAATTTAAGATTAATGAAAAATTATTATTCTAAACCCAAAATAAAAAAGAGCCTCATCACATGAGGCTAGTATCTATAAAACTATTCCAGTAAATTAAATTCTAGCAAAAAACTTCTATGACTTGTAACGATATAATATTAAAAGGAAAATGAGAATAGAGAAAACTGTATAAAAAAGAAACACTATTTCGCTCAAGGTGGAATTCTACTTCTCCCCATGATTTCCTCCGTTTGTGGAATAAAGAGTAGGAATAATTGATCATATACTCTGTTGTTGTTGGTCAAGAGTTTCCAAGTCCGCAGGGCTTGATTGTAGCATACATTTTCAAAAGAACTACCAAAAAAAAAAAGTGTTGAGGATTAGAAAACAAACATATCAAATTGTCTACGTATTGAAGAAAGTAGCTAGTATTTAGTGGGCCAAATTGGTAGAGTGCATCATTCTTGAAAGTGAAAAATAAGGAAAAATTAAAAGAGTGCATCATTCTCAAATTTGCAAGATGACCAAATACTCACTCAAATGGACTATAAAATAATATAAGGCAAACTAAAAATTAATTGAGAGTTAAATGTGATGAGAAATAAATAGATAGTAACAATAGTACTAGTGGTTTGAAGTAATTAATTAAAAGAAAAAAGAATATGAAGAGTGTAGATTTTATTTATGAAATGAAAAAAGTACCTAAAAAAATTATTGTGTAGTACAGATCTTATTCTTCAAAATTCTCTAGAGAGAAATTGAGAGAGAGGAAGAAATGTGAAGAAATATAAAGTTTTTATTTAAAGGTGAAGAAATTTAAAGTTTTTATTAGAAGCAAAAGATAATTGAACAAGAGTGGTGGTTGTAAAGGCGTGGTTTTGGTTCCTGAGCCCAAATGGTAGAAGGATTCAAGCCCAAAGAGCCCAACACAATAAATTTGTAGAGAGTTGGCTTAAAAACTAGGCCTCAATGGATCAGGCAACGCGTATAATGGATCAAAGATATTAAGAAAGCAAAGAAAGACAAGTTTAAAGCAAGGAAATCCTTCCTCAGTGAAGTCCAAGGAGAATGATTCTTGAATTTAGTTCTTTTGGATTTGGATACAATTTCAGTTCTTGTTGCTACAGTGTGTTCTCTACAGATTTTCCGATCCCTTCTCCCTGGAGGGTCTCTTACATTATATAGCTCCCTTTAAATGATCTTGGCCCTCCATTTATTGATTGTCTAAGCCACTACTTGAGTGCTTGTCCCATCAGACACCTTCCCATTCCTCTTGTGAGTTAAGGCAGCCAAGGCAGCACTGTTCAGGGGTCTTCTCCACATAAATGCAGCCAGGAGGTTTGGTGGGATGCATTAAATGTGATGGTAGCCACCATCCCTTCAATCATGTCAGGGCTAACCCCCTCCCCGAAGCTCTTTCTCTACGTTATGACTTCCTCTGGTAACGTGCCACTGACGTGGCCTTACTGTCCGAGCGTGTGACCTCCTCGGCGTAATAATGGACTCCTCGGCCATGGGTATGACACGTGGCACAAGTACCTTATTCAAATTCTTATGCCCCACAATAACCCCTCAAAACTCCGATTTTTTTCCTCTTATCCGAGGAGAAAAATGGGGTTTTGACTTTGGATAATTAATTCCACGCGCTTCTTTGACTTCCACACGTGAAAGTGTCACTTCGCGTGTCTCGCAAGCATTCTGGCGCTTCAGAGTCCGCGACGTCTCATTAAATGCTCCAGGCAACGCTTTGTTCCCCACGTCTTACGGTGAGATAGAGATCCTACGGCTGGCATTTCTCCTCAAATTTTGGGCGGGATAACTCCCACCCAATTCCGCCTCCTATATAAGGTGCTTGGGGGGTTCATTTTCTCCTACTTTGCAAATTTTTGAACTCCTAAGACTTCCCAAACTCTCAAGCTTTCAAGACTTCCTAAATCTTCAGACCTTCAAGGAGCCCCTAAAGTAACCTTCGTCCTTATTCTCGTAAGTTTTCACGTTCCTAGGCCAGTCTCCTCGGCCTACTACTCTTTACTCCTTTTTCAAAAATATTTACTTCACTTCCCTTTAGTTTGCTTAGATGGGTAGATTCGCTCACCTCGTAGATTCTCCTGTCGGTATGGAGGGATTTAGGGCTAGGTACCATATTTTCCAAGGAGTTTCCCTGCGGTACTGTGCTTCGGGTCAATGGCTTACCCACAGAGGGGAAGGGGAGGTCATCATTCCCATGATTACCTTCATAAAAGGGGGAATGAGGCTTCCTATGGGTAGAGTTACTATGGACTATCTGATCGCCCATAGGCTATGCCCCCAGTAATGCGTGCCTAACCTGTTTAGGGTCTTGGGTAGTGTGGACGCTCTTAACAAGTAAATGAAGCTAAACCTCACCTGGCACGACGTCATTTAGATGTATGAATGCCACCTGCTCGCAGACTCAGGGTATTACCTTAAGTCTAGATCCTCTGTTGTCAAGCTCATCTCGTGCCTCCCTAAATCCAACAATGAAGGATGACTTTCTAATAGTCTCGGGTGAATGGCACGACGGTCTTCACTGCCCAGTCTGGAAGGGAGAGCCAGGTAGGGTACCCTAGGTTTAGGTCTTTTTTATTTTTATTTTTTTTTAACATGGGCATTAACTCTGTAGTTTTGCTGCTTTCTCCTTTCCTTTAGTATTCTATTTATTTCTGATGAATGGCTTCATTATTCTGACCATGGTTTTGTTTCTCGGATATTATTGCAGATAAAAGACACATAGCTCCCAACCTCAACCTCATCAACGTCTCGGACCTTAACATGGTACTGAGATTCGAAGTGTTTGTGAGCGAAGACAGGCAATTGAGAGCTGTCCACCTCATCCTCGATTTCGAGCCCTTGTTGGACAAGTTTTAGGACTTGGGCCATGCGATAAGAGCAGGCGATCCTCGGCTAGCCCAGATAGACGTCTCGGTGCCTGGTTTTTTAACTCGAGAAGATATCGTGCCAGTTGAGCTGCCCCTTCATCGTTCCCCTCGTGAGGTAGCGGCTCTAAGAGAAGAGACAGCCTTCTCGCGCCTGTCACTTGAGACTGAGATAGACTAATTTCGTCTCAATGAAAAGGAAGAGGAGTAAGAAGAGCCTGTGATTCAGGTCTTAAATTCGGAGGGCGAGCTTGACAGGTCCTCTGTCGTTCGTTCCCCCAAGTTCATAGTTGCCCGGGTGGACGATAGTTTCGAGGAGGAAGAAGAAATGGCTCTGAACAGGAAAAAGGGCCTGCGCGAGCTCCTCGTGGGCAGAGCTAAGGGGTAGGCGTCCAAGGACACCTCGGGATCCCAGCCTCTTCCTGCTCTCTCTCCCCCTCCTCCTCCTACAGTTAACCCTTTCACTGTGGCCAACCTGAAGATGGAAAGGAAGGAAAATGAGGTGCTCGAGGAAGGGGAGGTGGTCCCCTAAAAGGAGCTCAAGTAGTAGAAGACGGCCAAGGGCCAGGGGAGGGCCTCCTCGGTTGAAATTAAGGAGGCCGAGCACTCTGCTGACGTGCGCCATCCAACTTGGAACCCCCGGCTGAGTTGGATGGCACGGCGATACCCTGGAGCTCCTCCATCACGGAGTTTCAGAGAGGTCACACCCATCACGTGGTCGACATTCTAGAGTGGCCTCTCTTGCTGCCCAAGGACATGGGCGCTTTGAAGAACATGAGGCAGCCGGATCTCTTTATGTCCCTAAAAAGGGACTTAGCTGGTGAGTTTCCCAACTTAGTCCCACCGATCTCGTGCTAGTCCTTTGTTTACTTATCTCACGGAGTGTTTTTGTTGTCTTTGCGCAGGCCATCTAGGAGGTTTTCACCGCTGAGGAGTGGGTGAAAGACGCCCGCAACGAGGCAGGGCTCTTGGATAACCTCCGTGCGGAGGCAAGTAGGTCCCTCGCCGTCGCCAAGAGCAGGAACAAGGAGCTGGCTCTGAAGCTGGCTACCGTGGATAGGGACCGAATGAGCGCGAAGGCTGGCCTTAGGAACGTCGAGGCATAAACGGAGGAGCAGCGCCAAAGGCTCCACTACACTGAGATAGAGTTGGCCATGGCCAAGTAGCAGGTGTTGGAGTAGAAGGCGGAGCTGTCCAAGGCCAAGGAGGCTACCTAGGTGGCTTAGGCAGCTACAAATATTGCAGGGTAGAAGTTTTATGACCTCGGAGTGTAGGAGATCGAGGCCCGGCTGACTGAAGAGTTGGTTTGCGTTTGTAGGGAATACTGCCTCGAGGTCTGGACTAAGGCCCTGAACATGGCTGGAGATCCTGCGGATTCAAAGTAGAGGAAAGCCAAGAATGTATATTATCCCGAGGGCCTCCGAGAAGCCCTTGAGGCAGCCCCCGAGGAAGCCGTCCTTGCTTTAACTGCGGCTGAGCAGCCTCCTCCCACCCAGGCCCTTCTTCCCCCTCCCGAAGGGCCTAGCAAGACTGGTGACCAAGGTAGTGGGGTGGAAGTGGCCAAGGGTAAGGAGGTTGGCCAGAGCAAAGCCTGGCCAGAGGATAAAGGCAAAGGCAAGGAAGCCGCTCTTAAGGCGAAGGAGTCCGAGCAGGCTAAGCCTCAGGCCGTGGCCCAGGAGAAGAAGGCCGTTGATCCTCCCGTTCCCCTACCGGTTAGCAAAGAAGACCCTTCTCTGGCGAAGGCTTAGCTTAGGATTTTTCTTTTTTCTTTTTCTTTGTACTTTTAGCTTAGGATTTTTTTCTTTCTTTCTTTGTACTTTTTTCTTAAGGCAGTATGCCCCAGTCCATGATGTACTTTTCCTTTTGTTGAATAAAAAGATATTACTTTTTGCCTTTGTGGACCTTTGTTTTTCTTGCAATATTTGTCTCTAGTAAGCTGTAGTTATTGTTTTGCCTTGTACTGAGACTTTAAATTGATGATGCTCCTAAGGGTGAACACTCCTTCTTTGACAAAAGCTAATAGTAATAACTGGTTGTTAACTCAAATAAACTTTCACGTAGTTAGCAGAGTAATTGGACAACTTTACCTTGTCCGTGGCACTTGGCATCTAGTAACTAAACCTAAAAAGCAACCCTTGTAAACCTCAGGTAAACAACTCAATGGATGAAGTGTACTTCTGGATTTTCTTCTTAACCTCAAATGATAGTGAAGTTCATGTTTATCTAGAGTATATGATCCAAGAGGGCCACCATACTTAGAATTTCACTTAGCACTCAATTCCACCGCAAGCTTACATAATTATAAGTGTTTATTTAATCAAAGCATATGGTCCGAGGGACCCAACATTACCAAGGTCCCGTTTAATACTTAGAGAAATAATGTGAAGTATTAATTTACCCAAGGCATGTGGTTCGAGGAGCCAAGCATAACCAAGGTTCTGTTTAATACTTAGAGAAATAACGTGAAGTATTAATTTACTCAAGGCATGTGGTCTGAGGGGCCAGACATAACCAAGGTTCTGTTTAATACTTAGAGAAAAAATGGGAAGTATTAATTTACCTAATGCATGTGGTCCGAGGGGCCAGGCATAACCAATGTTCTGTTTAATACTTAGAGAAATAACGTGAAGTATTAATTTACCCAAGGCATGTGATCCGAGAGGCCAGACATAACCAATGTTCTGTTTAATACTTAGAGAAATAATGGGAAGTATTAATTTACCCAAGACATGTGGTCAGAGGGGCCAGGCATAACCAACGTTCTGTTTAATACTTAGAGAAATAACGTGAAGTATTAATTTACCCAAGGCATGTGGTCCGAGGGGCCAGGCATAACCAATGTTCTGTTTAATACTTAGAGAAATAACGTGAAGTATTAATTTACCCAAGGCATGTGGTCCGAGGGGCCAAACATAACCAAAGTTCTGTTTAATACTTAGAGAAATAATGGGAAGTATTAATTTACCCAATGTATGTGGTCCGAGGGGCCAGGCATAACCACGGTTCTGTTTAATATCCACACAAGTAATCAGGAATATTAATTTACTCGACGTATGTGGTTCGAGGAACCAGACATGACCAAAGTTCTGTTTAATATCCACACAAGTAATCAGGAATATTAATTTACCCGAGGTATGTGGTCTGAGGAACTAGACATGACCAATGTTCTATTTAATATCCATACAAGTAATCAGGAATATTAATTTACCCGAGGTATGTGGTCCGAGGAACCAGACGTGACCAAGGTTCTATTTAATATCCATACAAGTAATTAGGAATATTAATTTACCCGAGCTATGTGGTCTGAGGAACCAGACGTGACCAAGTTTGAGGAACCAGACATGACCAAGGTTCCGTTTAATATCCACACAGGTAATCAGGAATATTAATTTACCTGAGGTATGTGGTCCGAGGAACCAGACATGATCAAGGTTCTGTTTAATATCCACACAGGTAATTAGGAATATTAATTTACCCAAGGTATGTGGTCCGAGGAACCAGACATGACCAAGATTCTGTTTAATATCCACACAAGTAATTAGGAATATTAATTTACCCGAGGTATGTGGTCCGAGGAACCAGACATGACCAAGGTTTTGTTTAATATCCACACAGGTAATTAATGCAACACATAATATCATAAATGAAAACATGGTAGAGCTGCCTTTCATTAATAATAGTACCTTCGAAGGTTATTTACATTCCAAGGTCGCGGTACAACTTTTTCGTCTAGATCTTCTAGGAAGTATGCTCCTATGCCTACTACCGAGGTGATACGGTCCTAATTGGGCCCTAACTTCCCCCATACTGGGTTTTTTGCAGTATCCACAACCTTTCTTAATACCAAGTCCCCAGGGGCCAATGGTCTTAACTTTACATTTGAATCATACCCACGTTTAGTCCTCAACGTTGGGAATCCAATCTCTAGAGGAATCATAGCCTCTGCCCCGTAAGTCATTGAAAAGGGTGTCTCCCTCGTCGACCTACGAGGGGTAGTCTGATATGTCTAGAGGACATGTGGAAGCTCATCCATCCACTTGCCCTTTGCATCATCCAACCTCTTCTTGAGTCCATTCACTATGACCTTATTGATAACCTCGGCTTGCCCATTCCCTTGGGGATAAGCTGAAGTGGAATACCTATTCGTGATACCCAATTCACAACAGTACCTTCTGAAAACTTTGCTATCAAATTGAAGTCTGTTGTCTGAGATGAAGGTATGAGGAATCCCAAACCAAGTGACAAAGTTCTTCCACATAAACCTTTTGGCATCCATGTCCCTAATGTTCGCCAGTGGCTTAACCTCAACCCACTTGGTAAAGTAATCAGTGCCAACCAAAAGCCATCTCTTGTTTCTTGCTGCTTTAGGGAATGGCCCCACATTGTCCAAGCCCCACTGAGCGAAAGGCCAAGGACTAGATAGAGGATTAAGAACGCCCCCTGGCTGATGAATGTTGAGAGCGAATTTCTAACATTGGTCACACTTCTTCACGTATTCTTGTGCTTCTCTTTGCATATTGGGCCACCAATATCCCTGAGTAAAGGCCCGGTGAGACAAGGATCTGCCTCCTGTATGGCTTCCACAAATCCCTTCGTGCATCTCCTCTAGGAGTGGCTCCACCGCTTCAGGGTGGATGCATAGCAAATATGACCCAGAAAAAGAGCACTTGTACAACTTTTGGTCCTCGGACAACCAAAATCGGGGGGCCTTCATTTGCACTTTATCAGCCTCCCCATTCTCCTTGGGCAAGATGTCATCCTTAAGGAATAGGACAATAGGATCCATCCAACTGGGTTCCACCCTAAATTGCTGAATCTGGACCTTCACCCTCTTCATCTCGGTAGGACTGCATAGGTCCTCGACCAGGATGACCCGAGGTAGACTCTGCATCGAGGAGGTTGTAAGAGTGGCAAGGGAATCAGCATGCGTATTTCTGCTTCTAGGGATTTGGTGTAAGGGAAAAGAGTCAAACCTTGATTGTAAGAGCCTAACCTAGTTTAGGTACTCTTGCATTCTCACATCCCTGGCTTCCAATTCTCCCTCTACTTGGCCCACAACCAACCTTGAATCTGAGAAAATCTCCACTGTTTTTCCTCCCATTTTCTAAACCATAGCCATTCTTACCAACAAAGCCTTGTACTCAGCCTCATTGTTCGAGACCGAAAAGCCCAGTCTTAAGAATTTCTCAATGATGATCCTTTCAGGAGATACTATAACCAGCCCCACTCTTGATCCCCTTTGGTTTGCTGCGCCGTCAACATACACCTACCAAGAGAAAGGTCCTTGCAAGGAGATCATCCAACTGATTTTCCATCCATGCTCGGCCTTTCACCGTTTTCTTCAATCGAAGGCTCAGCAAACTTTGCCACTAAATCGGCGAGGACCTGGCCCTTTATAGAGGTGAGAGGCATGTATTTAATATCGAAGGCTCCTAGGATCGTTGCCCATTTTGCAACCCTTCCTGTGTAATTAGCTTCCCGAAACAATGATCGAAAAGGGAGTTGGGTTAGAACCACAACAGTGTGGGCCTGAAAGTAATGTAGGAGCTTCTGTGTAGCATGCACTACTGCCAAGATGGCCCTCTCCAATGGTAAATAGCGAATCTCTGTCTCATGTAATGATTTGCTCACATAATAAACTGGTCTCTGCACCCCATCATCATCCCACACCAGTACCAGACTCATCGTATGTGAGGCTACAGCAATGTAAGCGAATAAAACCTCCTCCTATTCGAGCTTGGACATAATAGGTGGCCAGAAAAGATATTCCTTCAACTGCTGGAAGGCCGAGGAGTACTCTTCTGTTCATTCAAATCCCTTCCACTTATGCAACAACTGGAAGAAGGGCCTACACCTGTCCGCTGACCGAGAAATGAATCGATTCAAAGCGGCAGTCATTCCTGTCAACTTTTTGGACCTTTTTGGGATTCCGAGGAGGCTGCAGGTCATTAATGGCTCTAATCTGATCAGGGTCAACCTCGATTCCGCGGTGGGTATCCATATAACCTAGAAATTTGCTAGAGCCTACGCCAAAAGAACACTTAGCGGCATTAAGGCGCAGTTTGTGTTTCTTCAGTATCTCAAAAATATTCCCAAGATCACCTATATGCTCGAACTCTACTTTACTCTTTACCACCATATCATCTATGTACACCTCAATATTTTTACCCAACTAAGGTTTAAACATCCTAGTCATCATCCTCTGGTAGGTAGACCCTGCGTTTTTCAATTTGAAGGGCATTACTTTGTAGTGGTAATTCCCAGTAGGTGTAAGAAAAGCAATCTTTTCCTGATTGTCCAAAGCTAATGTTATCTGATGATAATCCTGAAAGGCATCTAAAAAGCTCATCCGAGGATGCCCTACAGTAGCATCCACTAATTGATCTATCCGAGGTAGGGGGAAAGGGTCTTTCGAGCAAGCTTTATTTAAATCTGTATAGTCTACACACACTTGCCACTCCCCAGTTTTCTTCTTCACCACCACTATGTTAGCTAGCCACGTGGGGTAGAATACCTCTTTTATGGCCTCAGCCCGATTGAGATTGAGTATTTCCCCCTTCACGGCATCAGAATGTTCCCTAGATGAGCGCCGCGGTGGTTGCTTCTTGGGGATGGCAGATAGATTGATGTTTAAATGGTGGCAAATGAAATCTGGATCTACCCAGGGGCGTCGTAGGCACTCCGCGCAAATACATCAATATTCTTCCTAAGAAAATCCATCAGTTGTTGCCTCTCCCGAGGAGGCGGCCGAGCTCCAACCTAAAAGAACTTCTCCTCATTATTGCCAATAAAAACTTTCTCCAGTTGCTCACATTTAACCCCTTCTGCCACTGCCCCTGTAAACAATACCGGCACCTTTGATTGCTATAAATCCTGCTCGGCTGACATCGAGGGTTCACCTCTAGCCTGATGTCTAATTGCGACCACCAAACACTACCTAGCCACAGACTGGTTTCCGACCAGCTCCTCAACCAGGTCCCTCGACGGGTACTTCACTTTCAAGTGAAGGGTGGAAGACACGATTCCCAGGGCTTGAAGCCAAGGTCTTACCACAATAGCAGTGTAGGGGGAGTAGGCATCTACTACGATGAAATTCACTTCCACTACTTCTGACCCTGCTTGAACAAGCAGTCTAATTTGGCCCCTCGGGAAGACAATCTTCCCATCAAACCCTATCAGAGGGGAGTCGTAGCAGGTTAGGTCCTCGGGCCTTAGCTTCAGTCCCCTAAATAGGTCATGATACATGATCTCTGCACCGCTGCCCTGATCTACTAGCACCCTCTTCACATCATACCTTCCTATCCTGAGACTAACCACCAGGTCATCATCGTATGGTTGCAAGGTTCCGACTTTGTCCTCATCGGAGAAGCTCAAAGCTAGTCAGACCTCCACTCTACTCCTCTTTGAATCAAGGGGTAAGTCTCCAATAAATGGCTAAGCTATTGTCAGCGCCCTAGATGGCCAAGAACCAGTTCTCCCCAGATCAGTAAGGATGACATTAATTGTACCTAAATGTGGTCTTATAGAAGCGCCTCTCTGAGCCCCCGATCCTACTTGACTACCCTGTCCATTAGGCTGATACAGGAATTGCTTTAACTTCCTAATTTTAAACAACTACTCCAAATGACTCCACAATGTCTTACAATCTTCAGTGGTGTGCCCTCGCTCCTGGTGGTACTGGCAGTGAAGACTTTGGTTACGCTTCGTGGGGTCTCCTTCCATCTTGTTCGGCCACTGAAAATACGGTTCGTTCTTAATCTTATCTAGGATTTGGTGTACTGGCTCTCGGAATATAGTACTGACTACCTGAGTAGTAGTAGACCCAGAATGCCTCGTAAAGTCTCTCCGAGGTCGGTTATTATTGTACCTATCTGACCTGAAGTCCCTTCTATCCTGAGGGACCACTTTAGCTTTCCCCTTTCCCTGTTACTGGTCCTCTTTGACTCGCTTATACTTATCAATATGGTCCATGAGCTGACGCACACTCCTAACCGATTTCTTGGTCAAAGACTTTCTCAGATCACGCTCGGCGGGCAAGCTGACCTTAGAAGTCCTTATAGCCACGTCATCGAAGTTCCCATCTATCTCGTTGAACATCTCCCAGTACCTGTTAGAATACGTTTTCAAGGTCTCCCCCTTTCGCATGGTCATAGACAGCAGGGAATCTAAAGGCCGAGGAACCCTACTGCAAGTCATAAAACGAGCCCCAAAGGCCCTAGTAAGCTCCTTGAAGAAGCTAATAGAACCTTCTTTCAGACCGTCGAACCATCTCATCGCTACGGGCCCCAAATTGGATGGGAACACTTTGCACATCAAGGCTTCATTCTGGGAGTGAACGGCCATTCTCTAGTTGAAGTGGCTGACGTGCTCTATAGGGTCCGTTCTACCATTATACACGATGTATGTTAGCTGAGCAAACCGCCGAGGAATCTTTCCCCTTTCAATTCTACGCGTAAATGGTGATTTAGAGATCTGGTTGAGAGCCCTACTCATAACATCATTGCCCGGACCTTCGCGAGATGGATTCTCACTCCTCCGTTTGTAATGATGTTCCTCATCGTACAAAAAAGACTCACTGGGAGGAGTCCTGGACTTGGGCCTGTAGCTACTATCCCCATTATCATTAGAAACGGGGCCAGAATTTGAGGGAGTCCTTCTCCGTTGCTCACGGCATAGCCTTCTGCGAAGATGGTCAATCTCCAACTGCATGCTTCTGGTATTTTCCTAATAAGAGATGTAACTTCCGCCTCAAGATTGGCTCATGCTAGTATGCGTGGTGTGCACACTAACCTTGCGGTCCCTCCTTCGCTCAAGGTTGAGGAACTGATCTTGGTGTTGGGAACCAAAAGACTCCTCCCGGTCTTGCCCTGATCCTACCATGGTTGGACGTTGAACTCACTAAAGCTCAAGCTTTCTCACAGACGACGCCAATTGTAAGGGCGTGGTTTTGGTTCCTGAGCCCAAAGGGTAGAAGGATTCAGGCCTAAAGAGCCCAACACAATAAATTTGTAGAGAGTGGGCTTAAAAGCTAGGCCTCAATGGATCAGGCAACGTGCATAATGGATCAAAGATATTAAGAAAGTAAAGAAAGACAAGTTTAAAGCAAGGAAATCTTTCCTCGGCGAAGTCCGAGGAGAATGATTCTTGAATTTAGTTCTTTTGGACTTGGATACAATCTTAGTTCTTGTTGCTACAGTGTATTCTCTACAGATTTTCCAATCCCTTCTCCCCGGAGGGTCTCTTACATTATATAGCTCCCTTTAGATGATCTTGACCCTTCATTTGGTGATCGTCCAGGCCACTACTTGAGTGCACCTTCTCAGGCCCCTTGTGAGTTGGGGCAGTCAAGGCAGCACTGTTCAAGGGTTTTTTCCACATAAATGCAGTCAGGAGGTTTGGTGGGATGCATTAAATGTGGTGGTAGCCACCATTCCTTCATTCATGTTAGGGCTAACCCCCTCCCCGAAACTCTTTCTTTACAGTATGACCTCCTCTAGTAACGTGCCACCGACGTGGCCCTACTGTCTGAGCGTGTGACCTCCTCGGCGCAATAATGGACTCCTCAGCCATGGGTATGACACGTGGCACAAGTACCTTATTCAAATTCTTGTGCCCCAAAGTGGTTTTTTTTTTTTTTTTTTTTTTTTTTTAAGTTGTAATTGCACTTGATGATTTGGTAAAAAATATATAAAAACCTACTTTGAATAAGAATAATATTTTTTTACCTCTTAAACTCAACATGACAAAGTGGAGCTAGAATGAGGTTAGACTTTCTAACCTTTTAAAGAGAGAGAGAGAGAGAGAGAGAGAGAGAGAGAGAGAGAGAGAGGATTTTTAAAGTTAAAAATTTTATTTAGATAAGTGAAAAAGAGTGGTGGATAACCGAAAATTCTTTTAACTACATGGGATAATCTACTAAAAAACTAAAAATAAAAATTACATGGATGATGTGATTAGGATAACTTAACTTTTTATTTTTATTTTTTTAAGTTTAACTCTTAAACTCAACGTGACAAAGTGAGAATAGGGATAGATTTTCCAATCTTTTATTTATTTTTTTTATAGAATTGAATGTGGTTAAGAAAAAAAATAAGAGAGAAATATTTTATAACCTAAAATTTAAGATTTAAAAACTTAATAATTTTACTTAAATAAGTAAAAAAGATTGGTGGATAACTAGAAATTCTTTTAACTATGGGATAATTTAATAAAAAAAATTTGCATGATGGGATAATTTAATAAAAATTACATGAACGGTATTTGTTTTTGTTTTCTTTTGCTTTATAAGAAGGTGAAGAAAAAAAAAATTTTAAGTAGGATTTTATCTTGCAAAAGAGATTTAAAGGACAAAAAGGGTAGGTTATCGTTTTTTGATATGAGTGATTGTAGTAAATTTGAATTTCGGCAATGATTTAGTGGACATGGGAATTATTATTTTGATAAGTTGAGTTAGTGGGAGAGTGTTCCTTTTTTGTAAGCATTGTTTTAAGTAAAGTTAGAGATGTATTTTTATCAGGTTGTCCCTAAGTTTTGTCACAACTTAAACATAGGGTGTAAGGGGTATTTTTAAACTATAGGGCAAATTACAACTTACCCACCTGTGGTTTGTCCGAAATTTAAGTTACCTACCTGTGGTTTGAAATTTGACATTTTACCCATCTAAGATTAGCTTAGTTAAAGTTTTGTAACCCACCTCTGTTAAAAATATGGTTAAATATGTAATTTTGCTTTACTTTTATGTTTCTCTCCTCAAAAAACACAAAAAACATAAAAATACCAGAGAAAATAAGATCAAAAGAAATTTATTCAATGTCTTAGCATTTGCATTACAAGAATAACTACCTACAAACAGGCTCGGGCCTTGATATCTCTGACAATTCAGTTTGTGAGTTGATAGAAAAGACACACACAGCGAGAGGATACATGAACAGATTCATGAACAAGAATAAATGTTCAAAAGAGAATTACCTCTGCATCTGCGTAGGTTGAATGCCGCCTAAGACTACAACAAGAATTCTTGATAATTGATTTTGAACCATACCACCTTAGCTTTAAATGTCATCATATAACAATTTGCTAAACCTCATAGACCAATAGACAATCATATAAATGATAATTTCAGTTGGAAATTGAGATTGAAAAGAGTTAATCAAGTTGACCTCTACTTTATCAAACATGTCATCAACTATCAAAGGTTTGCCACTGTAATACGCATCCCGTGCCTACAAAAAAAAAAAACTACATTAAATTCAAAGAAATTACATTGCCAAACTATAAATTTAATGACACGAAGATGGGAGTCTTGATGGGAGTATGGGACCCACGAAGATGCAAAAGGGAGCCTCCGTGTTGGCGCAAGTTGCTGGGTTTTTTCAAATCTAGGTTGTGAGTTCTGTGCTGATGATGTTGGGTTTAAGGTTGATTGGGAAGATTTTAGTTCAAGATTTTTGTGGTTATAAATTGATGAAGCTAAAAATTGACGAAGAAATTTGTATGGTTGCTAGATATGTTGATTCTTTTACGATATTTGTTTGAATTTGTGCATTTGATGCAATGAGCGTAAAAACATGTTTGAAATGCTAAGACATTGAGTAAAATTTGTTACCAACCACCTTTTGATCTTATTTTCTCTTTTATTTTTATGTTGTTTGTGTTTTTGGAGGAGAGAGACATATAAGTGGACCAAAATTACATATTTAACTCTATTTTTAACAGAGGTGGGTTACGGAACTTTAACTGAGCTAACTTCAGGTGAGTAAAGTGTCAAATTTCAAACCACAGGTACGCAACTTAAATTTCAGGCAAACCACGGGTGGGTAAGTTGTAATTTGCCCTAAACTATATAAAAGTCCAGTCTAAGAAAATGAATTTTATGGGGAATCTTGTGACCTTATTGACCCTATTCTTAAACACTTGTAGGAGAAAGCATTGATTATTGGTTGAGATATTTTTTACCTTCAAGAATATTCCAGATCAAAGAGGGGAATCATGTTATAGATAGTATAGAATATATATACAAAAGTTTTTTCAATAAGAGGGGAATCATGTTATAGAAAGTATAGAATATATATATATACACACACTGAAGTTTTTGCAACAAAAGAAAAAGTAGGTTTTTTCATTAAAAAAAATTAAGTCTTTTACTTGTGGAGTGACCATCGCATCAAGAGTGTGCGGCGGTAAAAAAAAAAAAAAAAAAAAAGTAAGTCTTAACATGTCTAAAATATATTCAAGTCACTTTAACAATAAAAAATGTAAGGTAATCAACCATTCTGTTGGCTTTATTCCATGCCAATTTGCTTGTAATTCAGCACTTAGAAACCCTATATTTAGGTGGGAATCATGTAAAGGTAGTGTGTGAGAGAGTGTGAAGAAATGCTCAAGACTATGCAGTGAAGCAGGGACTTGCGACTGGATCTTGCGGGTGACTCGCGGCTTGCAAGCCGCCAGAAGATACACACGAGTGAAGTATGCAGAGAAGCTGAACCGTCATGCCAACTGTAGCACTACAGGACAAAAAGTCCAGACTGGCCATTCAGTTAGCTCGCGGCTTGAACTCGCGACTCAGTCAAGTCGCGAGGCCAAGTCACCAACCAGTTCTGTTTTGGAAAAACTAACTCTTCGCATTCCATTCTCACACTAGTATAAATACCCCTTATACCCATGAAATGTAGAGAGCTTCCAGAGAGAATTTTGAGAGAGAAACCCTAGAGAAAAACAAGATTGACTCATTCACAATCTTCATATTTGTTTCTCCAAATTCCTCTACTCTTACCCTCTCCATTATTACATCCTTGAGAGGTACATTAGCCAAAACATTTTCTCACTATACCCATATCTGTGAGAAGGCTATTTGGTGTTTGGGAAGCAGTTAGGAAGGGACCAATGGATATTGGTTGATGCTATAGGCTAGAGTGGAATCCGGTAAGCTAAAGAAGACAAAGGTTCGGCGTAACCTCGTTAGAGCAAGAAGTTTGGAGGGCTTAGGTACACTGGGTAGATTAGGCTTGGAGGGTCTTCTGTTGTTCATGTATCCCAACTTCATTCTTTAGTGGATTATTGATCGCTTGGAGGGTGGTGGAGAGATTTTACGCCGAGGACTTTGGTTTCCTATTCGATAACACGTCGCTGTGTTGTCCTTGTGTTTGCATCTCTCTTCCTTAATCTTTGTCATTTAATTTATGTTGTGGTTGTAATTTTATTTGGCTTAGATTGTTCTATCAATTCTGTTTTAGCTATTTATCATATTCCGTACATATATTGTTTGATAATTAGCTTGAATTGGTAATTTGTAATTTGGGGGTCTAAACGTTCAAAGTGTTTTTATACACTATTTGAACATTCAATTGGTATCAGAGCGGGTACATTTGTTTGGTTTCATTACCTAAGTGTGATCCTTGACCCCTTGTGTTTATTTGCCATGGATAGTGCTTTGGATGCCTCTATGCATGATTTGGTTGATGATGAATGTAACATGTCATGTGTTTGTGAAAATGCCTCTATGAGTGATAATCCTCATGATTGTGATGCTATGTTACATGAATCTTTGGGTATTGTTGATATTCCTAACATCAAACTCTTCAAGAAAAAGGCTTAAGAAGTTTCAAAATAATTTTAGCAAGTTCATGTGTGAAAATGATGATTTGATTGCTATGCTCAATGAATCCAATAAATTGGTTGAAAAGTACAAGAAACTTGCTGACCATTCTCTTGAAAAATTAAAGAGTTTGAATGTTTGAATATGAACTTGGATGCTAAACTTGTTTTGTCTAACAAACTAGTTGATGATCTTAAATGTGAAAATGAATCTCTTAAGATGCATACCAAGTGTTTGATTGCTGAACCTATTGCTAAAAATGATGAAAATGTCTATTGCAATCATGTTGTGGTATCCGATTTTGTGCCTATGGTGTGTTCTACCTCAAAGGACAAATTGATGTACATTCCTCCACACAAAAGAAATAAAAAATTGGAGAGAGAGGCTATTAAGTTAAAGCCTCTGTTTAGGTCTCAACCTAAGGTTATGGATGGATATAAGTTTGCTCCAACTTGCCACAATTGTGGTGTGATTGGTCATATAAGACCTCAATGTCGTAAGTTGAAGAGAGAACAAAAACATGTTGCTAGATCCCTTCCCAAAAAGTCTGGTGGACCTAAACACATTATTTATCACCATTGTGGTGCCTTGGGTCATCTAAGACCTCAATGCTCTAAGTTTCATGCTTTTAAAAGAATTAAAAGAAAAAGAGAAACTTGAGCTTATTGGAAGTTGTGCTAAAAATGGTAAACCGGTTTTGAGTGAAAATAGCATGTTGTTAAAAAAAGTGTTTAATGCTCTTAACTCCTTGTCTATGTGCATCTCCAGTTATCATTCTTCCAACCCTCGTCTCACTTCTCATGAGACACTCATTTTAAATAATCGATCCGTTTGAATGAGGAAGGGTTCCTATGGTTGAACTTTTGCTTTTTTGGTCCTTGATCTAATTCTTTCGATCTTTATAGGACCCTTCATGCATTAGATGCTTCATTGTCATGCATTTGTGCATCATGCATCTCTTTATATGCATTGTTTTGATTGTTTTTGTTTTTGATCTTACTTTTATGTCTTTGTTTTGTGTGTGTAAAAATCCAAAACCACATAAAAAGTGAAAAATTCAAAAAGTTTGATCATATATGTTTGAGCACATATCACATGTATGTTTGGCCTAGTACCTCCGTACAAATGGCTTAGTGCATTTATAAGCTTAGCTTGTTATGTATGCACATCTATCTTTGTGGGAAAAAATCTTGACATCTATGTGTGATTGTTGTAAATCGATCTTCAAGCTTGTCATGAATGATTAGTCAATAGTCACGTTGGTTTTGATACATGCGTAGACTTGTGCCTATATATCTTCTCACTCTTTTATTATTTTTTTGCTTAAAGAGCTTAACAAATGTAAATCTCAAAATGAAAAGAGATAATGAGCTGCAAAAGCCGTTGCACATACTAGTATTTGACTAGGAAAAGGGAAAGCGACTTTTATGAAAATGTATGATGCCCCAAAAAGCCAAAGGCTTGTTCATCAAATTGAAATATAAAAAATTTCAGGCATTGATCTCTAAAATGAGATGTATTGATTTAAAAAGATCAAATGATATGAATTGTATAGAAGCCAAATGAAAAGCTTCAAAGATATGTAATCATTTTCTTGTGGGAGGTCATATATGGTCATTTCTATAATTGAGATAGACTACTTGACTTAGTACTAGTTGTGTATGACTTGATTGAATTGATCATGGAAGCTTCACTATAGACTAAGGACTATTCCACATTTGATACACATACACAACACACATGCCTAATGTTCAATGAATGCATTATTCATTTGTTTGATTGTACTTGTTTAAATGTGATGTATGTGTGCTCTTCTATATATGGATCAATCCAAAAAGATTTTTGATCATTTTATATATATTTGGAAGTGATTTTTATCACTTTTTGTGTTCATGTTTAGTACTTACTTTGTTTTTCATTGTTTAAACATGTTCTGTGTTGAAAAACAAATGTCAGAGTTTTTTGCAACTCACCTCGCGACTCGCCAGTCGCGCAACGCAAGTCGCGAGTTCTTCCAGAAGCTTTCGCGACTCATCGCGACTCACTCGCGACTTGCCTAGTCACAAAACGCCCAGAAACAGTTTTTTAAAGAGTTTTTTGTGGGAAACCTGTTTTTAAACCTCTCCCATCCTCTCTTAAACCCCTCTTTCAATATTTTTACATCAAAAACCAATCAATTTGAATGGTTTTTCATTCCATTAACATCTCTAAGGTAATTTTAAACTCTTTTCATTGATTTGGATCCTTAGATTATGTTTTGGAGAGTTTTGTGCTCTTGGTTGGGATTTTCATCATAGGGGTTGGGAAAACTTATTTTTGTCAATTTTTTTTGTATGGGATTGGTTTCTTTTGATGATTTGCTTTGGATGTTGGCCCCTTGTGGCAAAAAGAACATGTATTAAGGGTGGTTTTCATAATGTTCATGCATTGTTTTATATTGTTGTTCATAGTGTGCACATTAGGTGTTTGATAAAATGCCTCTTAGGCACTTTCTCACTTGTTTGGACTCCGATAAGTACCAAACTTTGGGGTTTCTCATGTTTCCTCATTAGGAACATGTTTGGTTCATTGGTTGTGTATTTAACACACCTTGCCCCACATGTGCATTTTCCATGCTTTGGTCATGCATTGCACATAGCCACCTCTTGCACACACCTTTGCTACCATTGTCATGCATTGGTCTATATCTTGTTTCTTCATCCTAGCATGCCATGTTTACCTTATACTTTGTAGCACTTTGTTTTGTCTTAGGTTTAAGCTTCATTTTCTCATTCATCTTGCACCCCTCATGCATCATTATCATTGTTCGTACCTTTATCTCTTGCCCTCGTTTCTCCTTGACCCTTTGTCTATTCCTGACAAAAAAGGGGAGAGTATACTCTAGGTAGTATACCGGAGAATTTTTGTCATTTCTACATGACTCTTATGCACATTCTTCGGGAGAGAAATTCTATTTCTCGTGCACATTTGTAGGGGGGAGATATTCCATAGGGGAGATGCATATACCAATGGGGAGAAGACATTGTGTTAATAAGAAAACTCTGTTCTATTTGTTTTCTTGTTGGCTTTATGGTGCTTTGTGTTATGCTTTGTTGTTCTCATCGCATCATGTTTGTGTATTGGACATGCATTCATCCCTATGCTATTGTGCTTCATTGAATGCTTGTTCGGATGATCATTTTCTTTGCTATGTGATCATTGTAGTCATTTCTATATGACTGATTTGGAATATGATCAAGTTGCTCACATGTTTCACATCATGTTTACTTGATCGCAATTTACTTGTTTCATTATACTTGTCCTTTTATTACTTGCTTTACCTTAAGGGTCTAATGTGTTTTGTGCAAGTGTTTCAAGTTACAGGTATATCTGTTCCAAGTTCATCACAGCTCTTATGATTCATGATAGGGGGATGAAGAGCCTGATCAAAGGGTGAGTATTGATGTTGAAGAGCAGGAGCTACCTATGTTTAATGTTTTGCTTATTGTTATCTTATGTCTTAGTTTAATGTCTTAGTTTATTTTTTTATGTACTTTGGGTGTTGTACCCTTGCTTTGTAGTGTAGTACTTGTTGATTAATGTTATGCATTCTCTTTAAGTACTTTCACTCTTGTGTTGGATTTTATATCCTTAATGCAATTACCTTGAGTTGTTGCATTGGTTGAGTGTTAGACATGCAAATGATACTCTGAATTGAGCTTATTAGATTGCATGTCCGGATGTTCATTCCTTGTGTGAATGAGCATTGTGATCACTATTTATAGTGATTGTTCGTTTTTGGTCAAACCATGGTTTATTGCTTAATTCCATTTTGCTTGATCGCATTGTGCTTGCTCCATATAGATTACAAGTTTTCTGCATACAATGATCATATTGTGTTGTTGTGTTTCAGGAGATTCTTGTTCTTATGGTTCAAGAGTTACACAGATTCTAGAGTTAGGTGTGAGTGAATTTTGTTCAACTATTCCCAACTCACTTGTTAAGTTTAGAGTTTGTTTTACGATTTTGTCATGGAATAGCCAAAGGGGGAGATTGTAAGGTTGAATTTAATCAACCATTCTGTTGGCTTTATTCTATGCTAATTTGCTTATAATTCAGCACTTAGAAACCCTGTATTTAGGTGGGAATCATGTAAGGGTAGTGTGTGAGAGAGTGTGAAGAAATGCTCAAGACTGTGCAATGAAGTAAGGACTCGTGATTGGATCTCGCGGGTGACTCGCGGCTTGCAATCCGCCAGAAGATGCACACGAGTGAAGCATACAGAGAAGCTGAACCATTATGCCAACTGTAGCACTATAGGACAAAAAGTCCAGACTGGCCATTCAGTTAGCTCGCGGCTTGAACTCGCGACTCAGTCAAGTCGCGAGGCCAAGTCGCCAGCCAGCTCTGTTTTGGAAAAACTGACTCTTCGCATTCCATTCTCACACTAGTATAAATACCCCTTATACCTACGAAATGTAAAGAGCTTACAGAGAGAATTTTAAGAGAGAAACCCTAGAGAAAAACAAGATTGACTCATCCACAATCTTTATCTTTGTTTCTCCAAATTCCTCTACTCTCACCCTCTCCATTATTACATCATTGAGAGGTACATTAGCCAAAACCTTTTCTCACCATACCCATATCTATGAGAAGGCTATTTGGTGCTTTGGAAGCAGTTAGGAAGGGACCAATGGATATTGGTTGCTATAGCGGAATCCGGTAAGCTAAAGAAGACAAAGGTTCGGCGTAACCTCGTTGGAGCAATAAGCTTGGAGGGCTTAGGTACACTGGGTAGATTAGGCTTGGAGGGTCTTCTGCTGTTCATGTATCCCAACTTCATTCTTTAGTGGATTATTGACCGCTTGGAGGGCAGCGAAAAGGTTTTACGCTGAGGACTTCAGTTTCCTCTTCGATAACACATCGCTGTGTTGTCCTTGTGTTTGCATCTCTCTTCCTTAATCTTTGTCATTTAATTTATGCTGAGGTTGTGATTTTATTTGGCTTAGATTGTTCTATCAATTCTGTTTTAGCTATTTATCATATTTTGCACATATATTGTTTAATAATTAGCTTGAATTGGTAATTTGTAATTTGGAGGTCTAAACGTTCAAAGTGTTTTATACACTATTTGAACATTCAAAAAATTTACTTATGGTATACATTAAATACACTTTAATTTAATGAACTATGTATGATATAAGAATATATACTTAGAGGAAATAAAAATATATTAGTCAACTATATAAATTTATTACATGTTTTTAGTAAAAATCTAGAGTGTCATTATTGAAATTTGTGTTCAAATTTTTTCTAAACCAAAAATACAAGGGAGAGGGAGGATTCAAAGTCAAACCCCCTCCCTCCCTCCGCCCCTGAATATGGCTTGATATATATTTTTTTTTCGCTGGCTAACACTGGTCACTTGAGCCCAGAAGGCCGTGTATCCAAGCCAATACGTAGGAGATCCAGGGCTTCTAGACGAACCCCAACAACTTTACTCAACACAGACACTACAAATTTCAGAGCCATGGTGCAACAATTCACTGGCGGCCCTAGTGCACCCTTTGCCTCAGGAGCTCACCATGGTGCACCACCAAACTTTGGTTTTGCATTAGGAACCAACCGTCAACCTCATCATCATCCAGCAATGATGTTACCTCCTATAGGTCATGGATTTCATTTACAGCCTCAACAACAGTTACTGTACCCTCATCATCATCATCATCATCAGCAAGGCCAGCAGCAATACATGTTTTCTCTAGGAAACAATAGTAGTAATAGTACACATCATGGTCAAGATCATGCTCTTCTTCAAAGGCTTGGAAGCTCAAGACCCAGTAGTAACATGGGATCAGTAGTCTCTGAGGGGTTTGTGATTGAAGGTGTTGGTGTTCCATCTTCCTCACAAGTACCTCCTGCTTCAACTGTTAGGCCCTCCAATGAGAGTAGGAGTAACAGTTTCTTGTTTTGAGAAAAAGACATAAAGAAGAAAGTTAGGTACTGACTTGTCTTAGGGAGAAATTGTTGACCAATGTAAATACATTTCCTTTTCTTTTCACTTTGATAGAAATTGTCGGCTACACTTTAATGTGGCTTAGAATTTGGATTGGGGGGGAATTTTTTTTTTTTTTTTTTTTTTTTTTTCCTCTGGGTGCTATTCCTGACTTCATATTCTGTTGTTTCTGGATTGATGGGAATTTGGCAAATGACCCTTTGGCTACCTAATTTTTAGGGAAATCAATGTTTTTTTTTGTTGTTTTTTTGTGGTGCGGTTGCAATGAATATATTCAATTACGTTGGATTGCAAATGTGTTTATTAAATTCAGTCAACCCACTTGTTTTTCTTTTTAACAATTACCTTTATTTATTATTTAGATGTTGAAACCGATCGTCTTTTAATTGATTTGTTTTTTTCTTCTTTCGAACATAGTGGTTTCAGACTCAAACCGTCATAATTGTAGAAGTAACGTTAAGTGTAACTCGAACCCAACCCTATATTTCTTAATTCGATGTGAATTTTGACAAATCTACCGTTAAATTACACTATCTTCATATATTTTTCATGCTTACAAAATTTCAAGGTGATCAAAGATTAATAGCGATGTCATCAATCAATTGTCTAGATTCAAGTTTTAGTAGTTTAAAATAATGCATAAAATATGAGTTTATAGATCAAATGGTAAATTACATCCGATTGGCATGAAAATTGGCATGCATGTTAAGACTATATAGAAAATGTAATCCAACGGTTAGATTTTCAAAATATGAATTCAATTATAAGTTATTGGGTGATGTAACATTTTTTAGAGTTACATCACGTGTAACTTGAACCCAACTCTATATTTCTTAATTCAATGTGAATTTTGACAAATCTACCGTTAGATTACATTATCTTCATATATTTTTCATGCTTATAAAATTTCAAGGTGATCAAATATTAATTGCTATGTCATCCATCAATTGTTTAAATTCAAGCTTTTGTAATTTAAAATATTGTATAAAAGATGAGTTTGTTGATCAAACAGTAAATTACATTTGATTGGCATGAAAATTGGCATGCATGTTAAGAACATATAGAACATGTAATCCAACGATTGGATTTTCAAAATATGAATTCAATAATAAGTTATTGGGCGGTATAACATGTTTTAGAGTTATGTCAAGTGTAACTCGAACCCAACCCTATATTTCTTAAGTCGATGTGAATTTTGAGAAATCTACCGTTAGATTACATTGTCTTCATATATTTTTCATGCTTACAAAATTTCAAGGTGATCAAAAATTAATAGCCATATCATCAATCAATTGTCTTGATTCAAGTTTTAGTAGTTTAAAATAATGTATAAAATATAAGTTTATAGATTAAATGTTAAATTACATCCGATTGGCATGAAAATTGGCATGCATGTTAAGACCATATAGAAAATGTAATCCAACGGTTATATTTTCAAAATATGAATTCAATTATAAGTTATTGGGTCGTGTAACATCTTTTAGAGTTACATCACGTGTAAATTGAACCCAACTCTATATTTCTTAATTTGATGTGAATTTTGACAAATCTACCGTTAGAATATGTTAGGACATATGTGTTTCACGTGGTAGGAACATATATCATAATTTTATGTAATTGGCTTATCATTTGACAAAACGCACTTTACCTGTATTTGGGTAGATCTAGGATGTGTTTAATGCTTCAAGAAACTGTGTTTCAAGATCAAGTGTTAAAGCCTTCAAGTCTGTTCAAGAAAACAAGCTGAAAGTGCAAAATCATTAAAGCTCAACAGCTGGCTCGACAGCTGAATCTATCGAGCTTTAGAAATCTGTTTCAGCCTCGTGTGCTCGACAGCTTCTCGACAGCTTCTCGACACCTTCTATCTGTCGAGGTTTATGAATTTCAAAATTCTAATATGATTTTCTTGGGATCTGTGATTATTTGTTTGGGCCTTCTTTTTTCCTAACCCTAAACATATAAAAGGATTGTTTTAAGGACCGTCAAAGAGTTTACAAGTTGCACAAGCATTGAGCAAACTCTGTTCAAGCAAATTGTGACCGGATACAAAGTTCTTGCCCTTGTTCATCTCTTTCTCTTAGAGAAGTTGCTATGTATTTGCACCATAGGGTTTTGTGACCAAGCATCTTCTTGATCTTCATCGTTGGGATGAATTGAAGAACTTTGCAGCCAACAACCTTCTTAGTTGGTGATTGAAGTCGTGTATTGGGATTCGCGCATTGGTTAGTCATGTACTTGGGAGCCATGCATCAAAAGAGGGGAACTGTCACTACAGAACAAGTCCAATTGGGTATTGGGGTAAGAGTTCAACTGTAGGTTGGTAAGGTGCTTGGGATTCCTTTACTTGTAACTGCTTGTTGTGATAATAGTGGAGTTTCGGGAGTGGTGACCTGAAAATCACTCGGTGGGGTTTTTGCCGTTATGTTTTCTCCATTCGTAAACAAATCACCGTGTTATTTATTTTCTGCTGCATAATTAGTTTATTGGTGATTTGTTTGTGCTACCACGTGTTTGCATGATAATTTGATTAATTAATAACTTGGTTAATTAATTAATTAATTTCTATCACAAGGGGTCAATTCAGTTTGTGACCTATCAAGTGGTATCAGAGCACTTATCCAAACAGATTACATTATCTTCATATATTTTTCATGCTTATAAAATTTCAAGGTGATCAAATATTAATTGTCATGTCATCAATTAATTGTTTAAATTCAAGCTTTTGTAGTTTAAAATAATGTATAAAAAATGAGTTTATTGATCAAACGGTAAATTACATTCGATTGGCATGCATGTTAAGAACATATAGAATATGTAATCAAACGATTGGATTTTAAAAATATGAATTCAATAATAAGTTATTGGGTGGTGTAACATGTTTTAGAGTTATGTCAAGTGTAACTCGAACCCAACCCTATATTTCTTAATTCGATGTGAATTTTGACAAATCTACCGTTCGATTACATTATCTTCATATATTTTTCATGCTTACAAAATTTCAAGGTGATCAAAGATTAATAGCCATGTCATCAATCAATTATCTATATTCAAGTTTTAGTAGTTTAAAATAATACATAAAATACGAGTTTATAGATTAAATGGTAAATTACATCCGATTGGCATGAAAATTGGCATGCATGTTAAGACCATATAGAAAATGTAATCCAACGGTTAGATTTTCAAAATATGAATTCAATTATAAGTTATTGGGTGGTGTATCATTTTTTAGAGTTACATCACATGTAAATTGAACCCAACTCTATATTTCTTAATTCGATGTGAATTTTGACAAATTTACCGTTTGATTACATTATCTTCATATATTTTTCATGCTTATAAAATTTCAAGGTGATCAAATATTAATTGCTATGTCATCAATCAATTGTTTAAATTCAAGGTTTTGTAGTTTAAAATAATGCATAAAAGATGAGTTTATTGATCAAATGGTAAATTACATTCGATTGGCATGAAAATTGGCATGCACGTTAAGAACATATAGAACATGTAATCCAACGATTGGATTTTCAAAATATGAATTCAATAATAAGTTATTGGGTGGTGTAATATTTTTTAGAGTTACATTACGTGTAACTTGAATCCAACTCTATATTTCTTAATTCGTTGTGAATTTTGACTAATCTACTGTTAGATTACATTATCATCATATATTTTTCATGCTTATAAAATTTCAAGGTGATCAAATATTAATTGTCATGTCATCAATCAATTGTTTAAATTCAAGCTTTTGTAGTTTAAAATAATGCATAAAAGATGAGTTTATAAATCAAATGGTAAATTACATCTGATTGGCATGAAAATTGGCATGCATGTTATGACCATATAGAAAATGTAATCCAACGGTTAGATTTTCAAAATATGAATTCAATTATAAGTTATTGGGTGGTGTTACATCATGTGTAACTTGAACCCAACTCTATATTTCTTAATTCGATGTGAATTTTGACAAATCTACCGTTAGATTACATTATCTTCATATATTTTTCATGCTTATAAAATTTCAAAGTGATCAAATATTAATTGTCATGTCATCAATCAATTGTTTAAATTCAAGCTTTTGTAGTCTAAAATAATGCATAAAAGATGAGTTTATTGATCTAACGGTAAATTACTTTCAATTGGCATGAAAATTGGCATGTATGTTAAGAACATATAGAACATGTAATCTAACGATTGGATTTTCAAAATATGAATTCAATAATAAGTTATTGGGTGGTGTAATATTTTTTAGAGTTACGTCAAGTGTAACTCGAACCCAACCTTATATTTCTTAATTCGATGTGAATTTTGACAAATCTACCGTTAGATTACATTATCTTCATATATTTTTTTCATGCTTACGAAATTTAAGGTGATCAAAGATTAATAGGCATGTCATCAAAAAAGCCCTACCAAAAATTTTTTGACGGACTAAAAAGCCCTCTAAAAAAATCCTATTTCAGATGACAAAATAATGCCCTCGCAATTACTTTGTGAAATGTGAAACATTTGTGATCAACAAGAAAAGCTGTTGCAATTATGTGTTGTATCCGTTACAAATGCTAATATTTTGGAGGGAAATTTTCCCTCCATATTATTTGCGAGGGACAATTAAAAATCTCTCGCAAAAAGTGTATTATTTGTGACGGTTAAAAAAATGCCATCATTAATACTAAATTATTTGCGAGGGTTAGGATCGACCTTCACAAATAATCATTAAAATGTCAAAATTTTTGGAGGGAAATGTTCCCACCAAATTATTTTTGAGGGACAATAAAATCCCTTGCAAAAAGTTTATTTTTTGTGAGTTAAAAATATGCACTCACTAATACTAAATTATTTATGAGGGCCACGATTGGTCTTCGCAAATAATCATGAAAATATTAATTTTCTTTGGAGTTAAAAGTTATTCTAAAATTCAAAGAAAAATAAAAAGAAACACATAAACATATATAGCAGATTGAACCTTTCATGACACTCTTCAAATCCAACGGTTAGATTTCAAATCTAAGAATGGCACGTGATGGACATGTGTTTTGTACCTATATAGCTATATATATTCTCTCAATTTGACCATCCAATTGGTCTCAAATTTTACCAACACCAATATGTCACCATACTCTTCAATCCTAATGATCAAGATTTGAATATGAATTTCACCAAGTTCAGTGGTATTAGGACCATCTATTAAGTTTGATCGAGTTTGACCAACTTTGACTGCGCCTTTCTCTAAATCCAACCGTTTAATTGTGACCATAATTTACTATAATGAACCTTTCATTACACTCTTCAAATCCAATGGTTAGATTTCAAATCTAAGTATGACATGTGATGGACATGTGTTGTGTACCTATATGGCTATATATATTCTCTCAATCTGACCATCCAATTGGTCTCAAATTTTACCAACACCAATATGTCACCATACTCTTCAATCCTAATGATATAGATTTGAATATGAATTTCACCAAGTCCAGTGGTATCGGGACCATCTATTAAGTTTGACCGGGTTTGACCAACTTTGACTAAACTTTGACCGTGCTTTCTCTAAATCCAACCGTTTGATTGTGACCATAATTTACCTGAATTAACCTTTCATTACACTCTTCGAATCCAACGGTTAGATTTCAAATCTAAGTATGGTGCATGATGGACATGTGCTATGTACTTGTATGGTAATATTCTCTCAATCTGACCATCCAATTGTCATATTATTTATTTTTTTAAAGTAAACGTAGTTAGTCATATATTAAAATTCTTACATAAATATAATAATAGCTATGATCATTTTTTTAAATTTTTTTTTAATAAAATAGAACATGTGATAATTTTTGTTGTATGGTTTTTTTTTTTTGAGAAAGTTGTGTAGTGATTTTTATTGAGTATATGTGATTATTATTTTTTTTTTAAATTTTATTTCATAGCTCATTAATATTAGATTCTTAATATTTTGCACTCATTAACTTACTTAGATATATAGAGATGTTTGATTCATGTACAATTACAAAATGCATGACAAAATGGTAATTGCCAGTCAAAAATAGTAATTAATTAAAATGGTCTTTTTTTATTTTTCCCACCCAAAATTTCCCAAAAAATTTGTTTCCCTCCTAACATGTTTCACTTAGCTTCCCCCCCCCCCCCGCCCCCGGGGCCACCAAAATTGTTTTCCTTTCTCTAAGCCGTCACTCTTCTTCTCTCTTTCTCTCCATCCTCACCGGCCATCTTCACCAGCCATCAAACGACATCGCTTTATCCTCACCAGCCATCAAACCCACTCCTCCTTCATGGCCGCCGACGATCCCTTCAACCTTATCCCTAGTCCCAAAATCTCTGCCTACTACCAGACCAGAGCAGGCCACACCGCCGTCGTCACTGAAAATTTTTTGGGTAGGGGGCCCATTAAGTCTTGCGCCTATCCATCTTTTTTATTTTATCCCTAACTGGAATTTGGATTTCCCTAAAGAGCTCTCTCTTCTGTGTTCCTTTTCTTCGATTGCAGAATAACATTAAGAAACGTTTCAGGTAATTTTAATTTTTCATCTTATCTTTCTGTTTGGTTGCCTATAAAATTGAGAAGAGACAAAAAGTAGTTTTATATTTACGATTCTTTTTATCAAACCCTATGCATTGCCCATTTTGCCTTTATGCATTTCTTGTTGGTTGCTATGATATTTTTTTTGATTGTGCATCAAAATCTAAAATTTATAATATTTAGTAGTTTTTTTTTTTTTGGGTGGTAGATTAAGATATAAGAAAACATATATTGTAAATGTATATGCCTGTCTAATTTATGGCTATCTTTAGTATTGTTAAGTTAGATCCTTATTGAATGTGTAAATAAGGTTTCAACGAGGGTTTGATTGCATGTCTTAGCTCCTCTTCTTTATTTTGTAAAAATCTGATAAAGATATTAAACTTTTACTGCAAATTGAAGATCCTCAAGCCACACCTGAGGCTCTTCCTTTTGTTGAGAAAACTTTGCTAGCTCTCTCGAGTTGTGTAGTTATTGCACAAATTGGAAAGAAACACATTCTTAGCTTAACATGTTTTACCTAATATCATTTAGCAATTGTCCTTATTCAACAAAATAGCGTGCTACATTTGTAAGTGCATTATCATCCTAGTGTCTTCACATTCCACAATCACTCTACTAAATTCCATGACATGACTCCATTGCACTATATGTGAGAGAGGAGTAATACACGTTCTTTTAATCAACGATGAATCACAAACTCTCTCAGACAATGCAGCAAACACCTCACCTGCTCTATCACGAATCACCGCTCCCACACCTCCAGTCCCATCTTTGAAGCTCAAACCAGCAACATTTATCTTAAAACAGCTTGAATCAGGAGGTAACCATTTCACTGGATCCAGATTGAAGTGAATATCCTGCTATTTCTGATCAATGAATCATTTTGTCATTTAAACATTCGCCACTTTCAAAAGCCACAATGGGGAAGGAAATTGAAAAAAACTTAAACTGGATAGTTAATGCATGTGTTAGGAACTTGTAACTCAAATGGGAAACTCAGATTTGGGTTCATTCATGTATCAAGGTCAATTAGTCAATGTTAATTACAAGTAGTGCATGCAAATTTCACTTCATCAATATTGGCACCTGAACTCGTTGTTTTGCATCTGTTATGTAAGATTTTTTCATTTTTCATGCTATTCAACTTGCAATTCAGAGATTGGCACCTGTGCTTGTATTCTCGTTTCAAAGGATCTTCCACAAATAGTTTATGTGGAATGAGGCTGTACTACATTCTCATGGTTCCATTGTTTCACTTCTTTTCATAATGAAGATTATCTACTTACTTGAATTACAGCCAGAGGTTATTTGGCACAATTAGTTGTTTCTTATCACATTTGAATAGGTATTCTTTTGGGGGAGAAGTTTGGTTTATACTTTATAGTTAATACATATTTAGATGAAATCAGTTGCTTTTGGCATTTTACATTGTAGATATTGCAAACACATCTCATGGACCTATGCTTTTCTGGTAAGTTCATAAATACTTTCTTTCAGCTCATTTGGCATGTTAATTGTAGTTAGTTGGTTCCTTACAAACATTTATGCTTTCAGCCCTATATGTGAAGCGGCAGCCTTCTCTGTACAGTATTAAAAAAGGCTGTTAAACTTCTTTAGCTGAATTTTGTTAAACCTTTGTATGCTTGTGTAGATAAGCTTGGAGGAGGAGAATACAAAGGCCTTTCTTATACTCAGTGAGAATTATACTCACATTAAAGGAGGTAAGAGCTATTATTTGTAGAAGTATGATGTTGTAACTGTCATATACAACTTCTGTTTGCTCTGTTGATTCTCTCTCAAACCTATTAGTTTCTTAAGAGTACATCTTTGAAGCTTTGCCTGAATTTTAGGCCTGATCTTGTGTAAATGTGAATAATGAGATCTTTATCCCATACACGTCACTCAGTTCTATCCTTTAAATTTTTTTTTTTTTTTGCCAAAAACCTTGGAGCTTAAAACCCTTAATCGGATAATGGCTGTTCACTACCATTACCCTACTATTGTTGGATTGTGATTTGGCCCACAAAAGAGCTTGATACTGATAGTGGAAGCCTAGCTGCAACTAAAGTAGCATTTGAAGTAGATTTATCTTTCCACGTGAAGTCTTCTTCTGCTAAATTGAATATTCATCTGAACTCAATTATGATCTCCAGTTAGGAAGTCAATGCACTCAAGTAATTAAAGGTACCATTCGTATCAAATCAGATGTTGAGTGCATTGACTTCCTACGAATGATTTGACAATATTATTTGAGCTTGGCACCTGTGCTTAGATTGGTGTACTTAGTTTGTGATGTGTAATTAATTATTGGTTAAACTATTACAATTTTTTTGGCCGACTTTATGGAATTTTGGCCATTTGGCTTACTTAAAATTCACAACTATTAATTTAAACTCTTAATTTTTTGTGTCCTAAATTTATTTTTTAATGTCATAATCTGTTAATCTAGTAAAAAAAATAGTGATATATGTATTGTTATTAACTTATTTCACAATATTATTATACGATTCTTTCCCTTATTGGGAGAGATTCTTTTTCTTTTCCTTTTTTCTTCCAAGTGACAGGAAGAATCAATTTCTTGTGGCACTAGCATTATTTATTAAACAATTGACATAATTCTAGATAATTATGTCAAAAGGTATACGTTCTTTATCAAATTTTCATTATTATTTGTTTTATCAATAGGTACACTAGTGCTGTAAAAAAGAGGGGTCGAGGAAACGCTAAAGGCATCAATGCCGGAGATGGTGAAATAGAGGTTGAGATTTATGATGGCAAGTGAGTGACTTATTGCTATGTTGGTTTATTGAAATTAATTATGGTATCATAGCTATATGATATTGTTAACATGTTTGATTTCAATTTTCAGAATTATTACACCAAAAGCCACTCGAGAGATTACCATTCTTTTTCACCAAAAACTTAATGGAGCTTGGACAACTTTTACAAAATACCCAAATTCTGAGCTAGAGACTTTATATGCTCGATACAGAGCTCAACGCTTTAAGCATAAGCAGCCAGATGAGGAAGTGAAGAAGGCATTTGTAGAATCAGTGAAACACCGCTATTCTGATTGGATGTTTCGCATTAGAAATCCTATTTTTCAGAAGTACAAAGAGAAAGAAGATTGTTACAAGAATGGTCCTTCCTTCATTTTTACACCTTTTTGGAAAGAAATGGTAGATAAATGGATGGAGGGAGATTGGGGGGTGAGTATAAATGAAATACATGTCATAAATTCTCTCACTCTCTCTCTTACCATTATTTGTTAATATTTTCATAGAAACTAATGTTCTAGTGTGTGAATTATGTGTGCAGGACATAAGTTTGATAAATAAAGGAAACAGAAATAAGTCTGAAATTTTCTCTACTACAAGTTCTGTACCAATGGCCAAGTATAGATATGAAATGGTATATTATATTATCATCAAATAGTTTTAAATTTTATTGTGTATTTACATAGTTTAATAGTATTGACCAAGGTTTGCATTGGGTGAACCTGTTGTAACCAGTGGCTAGGTTTGGACTTGAAGTTTCACTTTTGTTAACTTCAAGGGCCAAGATATATTTTTCCTGACTTCAAGCTTTGGATTGTGTAGAAGGCCTTGTTGGCTGTTGCACATAAATCCGGAGTTGTTATATTATTTTAATTTTTATTTAATTTTGATAGTGGTTTAAGTAATCAAATTAAGTTATTATCGTTGTTAAATTAAAAAAAAAAAAGTTATTACTATTGTTTATGATATATTATTATATGATTAGATTTGATATAGCAATATGTGTACTTATTTATTGAAGCATTGATACAAATACAAATTCACTTTAATTGTTTCATTTTAACTCATGTTTAATGTTTTTTTTTTTTTTTTTTTTTTTAAATTTTATTTTAAGGATGGTACTAGCAGAGATGAAGAGGACAAATCAAACAATAACAAGGAGGTCGAAAACAGCTTGGAGGGTGACTTAGAGGAAGACTAATATAGATCTTGTCATAATTCTAGTTGTTTAAGTTTAAAACAAGGTTTAATTTTAGGATTTTTTTGTATATTCTATATTTTAAAGTTTGAACTTATATGAATTTTTATCGTTCGATGGATCAATTTTTAGTAATTATTGTACTATTGTAACAATTTTTAGTAATTATTGTATTATTGTAATATGATAGTTAAACAAAAATGATATAAAATAAATTAAAAATAAATAAATAATAAAATATTTCAAAAATTATATAAAATATTATCACTGATGACATAAAAATTTGGTCATAAATAACTTTATAGTGATAACAGTCCCTCGCAATTTATAGAATAGTGACGCCCCTTAACCCCTTGCAAAAACGTTTTAAGTGACAGCTTAATGTCGTCACTATTATTCCTAACTAGTTGCGAGGGGTTAAAATCTCTCACAAATAAATTTTAGCGACGACATTATTTGTCTCGTCGTTAATTTGAAATTCACAAATAACTAATTTCGAGGGTATAAAGGTTATCACAAATAGTTATTAACGACGATTGCTTCCTCTTGCTAAAAATAAGTTGCGAGGGGTTAAAAGCCCTCACAAATAAATTTTAGCGATGCCATTATTTGTCGCTAAAAAGTATGTTGTCAATTTGGAATTTACAAATAACTAATTGCGAAGGTATAAAGGTCCTCACAAATAGTTGTTAACGACGACTACTTCCCCTCGCTAAAAATAAGTCGTCGACTTTTCTCGTCGTTTGGTAATATATTTGTGAGGGCGGATTTGTTCAGTAACGATGGTGGATTGCCCTCGTAAATTATCTATTTGCGAAGGTATGGTTGCAAAATCTCTTTTAAGAACAAGAGCAAATACAACGGCCTTTGAGGGCTATATGCCCTCGCTAATAATCTTTTGGACGATATTTGAATTTTTGCGAGGGCATTTTATCCTCTCTAGTAGACTCTTTTTTTGTAGTGTACCAACTTCCTTGCTGAATTATGGGCTTTAAGAGATGGGCTTATTATGTGTAAAGATTTACAATTATATGCAGTTGAAGTAGAATTAGATGCATGTGTAGTTTCTGATTTGATGAATCAAAATGGAGGTTCTAATGTTGTGAACTCCTCTCTTGTGGCTGATTGCAGGCTTCTCATTTCTCAGATGCCCCAAGTGAAGGTGAACCATTGCTACAGGGAAGCTAATTGATGCGCTGATGGTTTGGCTAGATTAGGAACTAAGCATGATGATAATATTTGGTATTATATATAATTCCCCTCCCCCTAGTATTTTGGATGTTTTTCTTTCGGACTTGTATGGCCACGAATCTACCAGGCTATGTCCTGCCCCTGATATTCCTTTTTCAGTTTCTTAGTTGAATGAAGTTATCCAGTTTACCCCCCCCCCCCCAAAAAAAAAAAAAAAAAAAAAAATTCTTCCTTGTTTCAGGAGTTATTTTTAGGGATCACAATTTTTCACAATTATCTTATGTTGTTGTGATTACCACATTAGAGTTGTGGCAAAAAATGTTATGTTTCTAGATCCTCTTATTCGAATTGAATGGAAGGGTATAACATTGCACAACCAGGTTGGCCAAAAGATGTATTCGTGTGGCCCACTTGAGGAAGCAAAATATGCAACCCAAGCCAACCCTCAGTGTCATTACTAATCCTATTACTTGGCAAGACATGAAACTGCAAGATGATTGCCGTGAGAACAGTTCATTGGGCTGGGTTCATAGTTTAATTTGAAGCATCCTGAGTTGATTGGCCTTGGGGTTCTTAAATTCAAACTAATAGGACTCATGTTTCCTAGAAATTTTAACAAACATTTTCAGAACACATAAAGAAGCCTACTCGGAATGTGAAATTGAATGAGTAGATCATATAATCAAATTTAAAAGGAATTTCATCGAACATATATCATGAAAAAAAAAATGTAGTTTAAGATTTAAATAAATTTTATCGAAAAATTTTCTATTATAACCATAATATAGCTACTCAGATTTATCACAACATGAGGAAAAAAAATAGTTCAATGAAAAGATCTCATATGTCAGGCAACATCAAAAGAACATGTATGGAATAGGTTAAGCAACCCAAAAAGATGATTCAAGGAAAAACACTCACCGTTTCATCATCCCATCTAGCAATCAAGTTCCCAACAGATATGCCCATGAGTACAGAATGTTGGCCAACAGCTTTGATGCCCCTAAAACTGAAATTCTGCATTTTGATTCAACAATGAGAAAAACAGTATGAGACCCAAGATTTAAAAATAAAAAACAAATTTCATCGAATAGTAGAGAGAGAAACCGAAATCAATACTGAACAATATCATAATTAGAACATATATACAAGGAGGCAGAAGAGCTTTGAAGCCTACAGATGAATTGAAAGGTGATGAAGATTCAAGGTTCGAACAAATCTGACCATAGTTGCGAGGGGGATTTGGGGCGTTGCAAGATCTTTGACATTCTGACCCGCAACTGGAGATGACAGGGGATTGGAGTGGAGACAGATAAGGCTAGCATTTTACAATTTGAGAGAGTGAAGAGAGAAGCAGATGACATATTCTTATGGGTTTGAGTAAATATGAAAGTTCACGTAAAAAAAATTTAAAAAGTGACGCGTAAAAATGTGGGAACTTTACTTTAAGGACTCGTTTGGGAGGAGGGAATGGAAAGGAATAAAAAGAATAATAGATTGATAGGAGAAGCCATGCAGAACGGTGATGTTTTAGGCCCCTACACTGATAGAAAGTGGTGTCACCAACTAGAAAAATATCAATATTCTCCCAATGGAATTCAGGCATGAAATGATCTTTATTTTTTGGTACAATGAAGTGGGAGAAGTGAGAAAGAATTGAAATGTGGCAACTAGTAACTGATCATTGATATATATATATTGTGGGGTCAATAAATCTGGCTACCCTGGTCCAACTTTATACTAGACCCAAGGCCCACGCCGAGGAAGAAGAAATGTCCGAGGACGAATGGAGAACGTCCTAACTACCAAGAAGTATCGCCGAAAACAAGCATGTCCTCGGCGAACCGAGATCATAGAAGGGAAGGGCAGCACGCCGTCAAGAGTGGTTTCGTCGAGCGTCCCAAGAGAGAGGACAAGTACCGTGGGTCAGCCATGGGAGCCTGGGAAAGCAATTCAGGGAGAAGCTGTCACCTCCACATTAAATGCCCATAACTAACGTTCTGGCCGCATTAATGAGGAAATGACCCCTGAACAGTGCCGCTTTGGTCACTGCAACTCACAGAAGGTTTGGGACGGCGGCTGATGAGACAAGCACTCAAGTAGTGACCTGCACGATCAACAAATGGAGGGCCAAGATCAACTTAAAGAGGGTATAAAATGTAAAGAGGTCCTCCAGAGAAAGGATCTGAGATTGGAAGTAGAAAACACTGTAGCAATCTGTATCATCTTTGTAACCTCTGTATCCAGGTACTGAGGAAATAATAAGAACAAGAAGGCTCCTCGGACCAACGTCCAGGACATATTCTAACACTTAAGGCCCGTTTTCTTGCTATCCACTTGATCCATAACCATGTTTATTCGTTGCTATCCTCACTAGGGCCTAGCTCTTAAACCCATCCTCTACAAATTTATTGTTTAGGGCTAGTTGGGCCTGAATCCACTTTTCCAACAGTAGAAGTGCTCAGACCCAATCCCTACATTTATATATATATATATATATATATATTTTCGTGATGGAATTACGGATTCATGATCTTGTGGGTTTGTAGTTTTTTATTTGTGAATTTTTTAACTTTGAACAAATACTACTAATTGGAATAGTCATATCTTTAGAAATTGTGATTGAGATAATTGGGAACTACCCAAAAAAGTAAAAATAAAAGATATGTGGTAAACTGGTAATGCCTAAATTTAAGGAATATGGATGAGAAGCTATAAAGAAAATGAGATTTGATAAGGAAAAAAAAACCATATAGTGAGAATAGGGTTTAAGGAAAATGAAAATTCGAAAAAACAGGAACTGGTAAATCTTGTTGATAAAGTTTTTTATTTTATTTTTTATTTAGAGTGAAATATGGTGACATTTTTTTTTTATTTTTTATTTTTTTTAAGTAGAGTGTTTTTTTAAAGACTTGAGGTAGTGGGAGAGTGGTCATATTTTGTAGGCAAAGTTCTAGGTGGAGTTAGAGATATAATTTTACTATGTTGTCCTCTAGTTTTGTTATGCTTAAACTTAGGGTGTAGGGGTATTTTCGAAAAACATAAAAGTTTAGTTCAAAAAAGAGGATTTTATGGGAAATTTTTTTGATGTTATTGACCCTATTGCTAAAACATTTGTAGGAGAAATCATAGGTTAATAGATAAGGTATTTTTGACCTTGATAAAAGTCCAAATCAAAGAGGGAAATCATGTTATAGATAGTTGTTGTGAAAAATAAACTCATTAACATAAGATTAAAGAAGAGAGAAGAAAAAAAGACATAAGAAATTTACATAGCACTCTCACAAAACCCAAGCCCCAAATACATCATACACCCTTGGCTCTCTCACAAAGAATAGAGCACCTATTGTGTTTGCACTAGTCTTGTACTATTTCTCCTATTCGGCTAACCCTTTCTCTAAGATACAATTAATTAACTGAATACAAAAGAATCTATGCATATATATATGAGCAAAGCAATCCCCTTATGTGATCCCATAATTATGAACACGTGAATCTTTCTTGGTTATAGGCATGACTGTTACTTTTATCTTGATATTTCCTTCAACCTCAACTTCTATCGAGTTAGTGTCGTGAAGCCATTGCAACACTTGGTGGTGTCATGGACTGATGTAGGCCGAGACCTACAAGATAGGCTAAATCAAAAATTTAACCAAATGATAGGATGAATAGTTTCGGGATGCCACTAAACTAAAGGTAGCGGATGTCACTCAACGCTACTAATCATGAATGTCACTCAACACGACCAAGTCACACACTTGATTGTTGGGAGGAATCACTCAACTCTAGAGTAAGGATACTTGCAAATAATTTTTTGAATAGAAACCCTTTTTTTTTTCTTTTTTCTTTTTTGAATAGAAACTTTTTTTTTTCTTCTGATTTCTTATTGATAATTATAAGTGAATACATTGCATGTGAAATAAATGCTTTCAATTAAATGCTTGACAACTTTCAATACAGATGACAACTCTCTAGACTGACTTCACATCACCCTATGATCAAATTTATTAGGCTGGAACAATTACCAACAAGACTTATAATTAATTTTAACTAAATAATAAAGATAAATAAAAGACAAATGGGCTTATAAATAAATGATACATGTCACCTATGTGGCTGCCACATAAGTTGCCACTTTGTTCCTACATCATTCCACTACAACAAAATGTATTTTCAGTGACGAAAAAATTCGTCACTAAAAGTCCAGTTTTTCGTCGCTAAGGACCTTTAACGACGAAATCTACTAATTAGCGACGAAACTCATTTCGTCGCTGAAACCCCGTCGCTAAAATCCTGGCGATGAAAAATTTCTTCACTAAAAGTCCGATTTGATTTAAAGAAAAAAAATTTTTAGCGACGAAAATGTTTCGTCGCTAAATGTTTTCCTCGCTAAAAACACCATTCAGTGACGAAAATATTTCGTCACTAAAAACAATTTAGTTTATTAAATCATATTTAGTGACAAAAAATTTCGTCACTAAAACTATTTTCGGGTACATATAGTGAAGAAAAAGTTTGTCACTAAAACTATTTTTAAGAAAATCCAGGCACATATAGCGACGAAAATTTTCGTCACTAAAACGATTTCTTACAAAATTTTGCTACATTTAGCGACAAAATATTTTGTCACTAAAACAATTTTTTTGTTGCTATATTTATGACGGAAAATTTTGTCGCTAAAACTTATTTTTTGTTTTTATTTTTTTCATGGCTTTGATATTAACCTGTAATCTGTCATTACATTATTAAAACCTCACATTTGAATAACACACAACAACACATTTATAAAAAAAGATCCATACATTCCATAAGTAAATAATAAAACAAGTATCCAATTCAAACTCCTTCCATATAATAATTGTTTGCAACACATACAATAACTCAAGATGTTTTATAACAATACAAAAAGTGTAGCATAATATAATTAGAACTAATGGAAAATGTCCTCATATGTCTTCAAGTAATGCCAAAAGTAAATCCCCTAAAAGCCACTAATAAGAAATTTGCACAAATATAAAAACAATACTACATTAAAATCGTAAAGTAAAAACATTAACTATGTTATAAGAAACATTTCTAACAATGCATTAAGAGTAGCCACACCAATAAATTACTTTCAAATAATGAATCAAAAAAAGTAGTCACACCATGCAGTGTGGCTCAATTGCTAAAATAAAGTACTAACCAATAAGTGTTTTAACTTGAAGATGAACCACCCCCATAGGTAAGAGCGTCATCATAACCCTTGCTCCTTAAAAAGTTAAGAATATTCTTTTGGACCTCTTCTTGCTTAGCTTGTGCCTCTTGGTCCTTAACTCTTGCCTCTTTGAGCTCAATTATCTCATTTTCTAGCCGTTGGATATACTCCACCAAGGAATTAGATGAGGTGGGGGTTACTAGAGAAGAGGAAGGTCTCATGTCAAGTCCTTTTACAATACCGGACTTCTTCTTAAAAACCAAGTTTGAGATCTCCTCTTGTGTAAGGGGAATTGCATTAGGATCTTGACAATGATCCTCTTGCACTTTGAGAATATTTTCCTATCATTTGAAAGAGAGAAAGAAAGAAACAATCACAACATTTATACTACATATGTTATAGCTTTACAAACATGATAGGGATGGAATGATACACATACATATGTCGCTTCATCCTCATGGTGTATCCACATATTTGTATTTGGATTGAAATGAACATCTTTGAAGATTTTTGCCAATTCAGGAACTTGACCGTCATTATTATTTGTCTGATTAATTAACATTCGATTGTTAGATGGATATAGTTAATTAATCACAACATGTAATATACTAAGGTTTAAGAAAATGGAAAAACACGCACCTCCTCATCAACCTTAACAGCAAGTGCCTTTGTCTCGCATCTATGTTTGCTTGAAGTTTTCTTCCTATTTTCAGAGTTCTTTCTTGATTTTTTTCTAATAAACAACATTCAAGATATTTATTAGATCATGAATAAAATAGTATACATTTACTTCACCTAAGTATTAATCTAATCAGTTAACAACATAATATATTAAACATTGGATAATAATAATATACGCATAAATGATTTACCAGCCATTCCTCATTGGTCTATCTCCCATCAATGAGTCCAGTCCACTGCTCAAGTGTGGCATTCTTTTGCGGGTGGCTTCTTGCATAGTCAGCACCATGAGATTGTACGAGCTTTTCATAAGCCTGATGTAACTTGTTGGAGTTGCAACTCAATAATCTTCTACATTTTGTATTTAATGTTTTCGTTACCAAGTTGGAATCTCCTTGTAGCTCAAACTGATCCTGTATAATGAAGTGTATATGAATTTAATATGCTTAGTGACAACAAAGACGAGTTAGACGTTATCAATGTAAATTTACCGCAATATTTTGAAGCACCACATCTCTAGTAGCAGCATCAACACTTTTCCAATTTTTCACGTTGTAACTGGACAAATTACTTCGCACTTGTATGCCAATTTGATTGGCAAGCTTGCACGCATTCTTTCCAACAGGAGCATCATACTCTGCAGCTATACGTACTAGCAGCTTACCACTTTTTTCAACAAATGCCTGTACTGCTATACCACGTGTTGTTCCACGGGTATTTCTGCTAGTAGATCCTATTTAAACATTATTAATGTTAAAAAATTATACATTCCATGTACATTATAGCTAAATTAAGTGAAGTATAATCTCAATAGTAAAAACAGGGTGCAGTTGTAATTAAGTATGTTTTATGTAATTACCAGTCGTGCTAGTTAATGCGCCGGTAGTCTGCGCCTCTGCACTAGAAGAACTTTGGGTGGGAGGATTTGCTTCAGGAGGTGTTTCCGTAGATTGGACCACCGGGATAGATGCCCCACCTCGCGAGCGTGTAAGTCGTCCTGGTGCCATCTGTAACTAACAAATATACATATAATGGAACAACAAAGTCATTACAAATAATGGAACAACAAAGTTATTATCATCTATTGTACCATATGGAACATCTATTGTACCTTATGGATTATAGAATTAGATGACTCATCATCATTGCCATCGTCACCTACATAATCATCATCTACCACAACACTAGCTCTACTTTTTTTCCCTTTTGCATAATTGGACTGAGCAGAATCCTTTAGAGAAGTTGAGATGTGCTTCAATCCTAAAGCATCAATTCTCTCTTGGTTTTGCCTCATTCTATCCAATCTTGCCATCTCATACCTTGGTATATTATGAGTGTATTTGGCTTTTTTAGGCATTTTTTGAAGCTATGTATTGACATGAAAGATAAGTACAATTGCTACTAACTTAACATCATAGTCCACACCATTATCCATATCAAGCAATTCATAAGTGTAAAATTTGAACACAATTACTACTAACTCAATACAACAAATGACCACATCAATATCCATATCAAGTTCAAGATAAGTACAAAACATCTCAATAACAATTACTACTAACTTTACATATCATAGTCCACACTATTATCCATATCAAGCAATTCACAAGTGCTAAATTTGAACACAATTGCTACTAACTCAACACAACAAATGACCACATCAATATCCATATCAAGTTCAAGATAAGTACAAAACAATTACTACTTAGACAAGAATAAAACTTTAAGACAAGCACACAACAATTAAGATAATTGTTATGAACTCTACATATCATAATCTATATCAATGCTTGTGCAGTGTGCATTTGGTATCTTGAAGGTAGAAAACTTGTCTCGCTTGACTAGGAAGTATAAAAGGGTTATTTTCATACCACCGACTTGTAACATCAATGCTTGTGCAGTGTGCATCGGTTCTTATCGTTCTCCTTCGACCATTGGTACCAGTATTGTACCATTCACACTGAAACAAAACAACTTTATGGCGAAACACATACTCCAATTCCCAAATTTTGCACACATGACCATAGAAGTCATGCATTTCTCCCTCATGGTCCCCTTTGGTACATACACCATTATTTTGGGTTACACGATGATTGTCTAGGTCCCTTGTATGAAACTTTACACCATTGACCATACAAACTGTGTACTCCTTCACATGCGGCTTAGGACCATTTGCTAATGACCATAACTGTTTAGTAGCTTCTGGTGACTCATTAACTTTCAATCTATTCATCTATAATGACATACAATAAGTGATATTAATTAGTAATAAGCAATGACGAAACTATTTAAATGTTTAATTTTTATTAGTGTGTGATTAAATTTCAAATGTCTTATACATTCTCTGAACCACTTGGGAAACTCTTGTCTTTGAATTTAAGTTATGGCTTCTCCAATAGGATTATGCAATGTGCTTTTGTGTTCACTGTTAAAAATAAGGAGATTTATTTTTAGCTAAGCATTGCAGATAATATTCAAAACTTGATCAAACAATACATGCATATGAAATCACATACTTTAAATAAGGCTCTAGCTTAGGAATATTGTACAACAAGTACCAATGAGCAGTATCAAGCAATGCACGAGACAAGTTGTCATCATTCTGCCTACCACCTGTAGATCGGGCAGTCTGTGAAAAACTATCAATCCTTCACTAGATTCACCAAAATCTTCATTTCTTTCTCTTTGATTATGCACAGTTTCGATCTCATCAATATACAAAGACCAGTTGTTAATACATTCTTTGAGAATGTAAGCCTCTACAATCGAACTTTTTGGTCGAGCTCGGTTGGAAACGTATCTTTTCAATTTTCCAAGGTACCTACGAGGAAAAAAAATTTGATGTGATTTTATACCACATGGGAAAGATGCAATTGATTGATGCATCAAATGATCTAATTACCTTTCAATTGGGTACATCCACCGATATTGTACTAGGCCTCCTAGAATTGCTTCTCAAGGCAAGTGAACAGCAAGGTGGACCACAACATCAAAAAATGCTGGAGGAAAGAACCTCTAAAGTTTGCATAGTATAAGAACTATACATTCTTCTAGTTTCTCCAATTCACTCCGCTTTAGGGTCCTTGAGCATAAGTCTTGGAAAAAGCTGCCCAACTCAAACAATACAATACTAATGTCTTTATGTGCAAACTCTCACAACCCAATTGGAAGAATTCGTTGTAGTAGCACATGATAGTTGTGGCTTTTCAAACCAGATAATCTACCATTTTTTACATTCACTGACCTTGATATGTTGGCTGTGATAGGCCAAGAATGTATTGACCCCTTATGATGAATTAATTGATTAATTAGCCAAGTTTATTAATTTATCAAATTAACATGCAATGTCCGTGGCAGCACAAACAAATCACCAATTAAACTAAGTATGCAGCGGAAATTAAATTGACACAGTGATTTGTTTACGAATGGAGAAAACCTACACGGCAAAAACCCCACCGAGTGATTTTAAGGTCACCACTCTCGAGAATCCACTATTATCAAAACAAGCGATTACAAGTAAAGGAATCTCAGTACCTTATACCAACCTACAGTTGAACCCTTACCCAATTGGACTTGTTTTGTAGTGACAATCTCTCCTTTTCAATGCACGGCTCCCAGTACGTGACTAACCAATTGTGCGGATCCCAGTACGCGACTTAATCACCAACTTGAGAAGAATGTTAGCTGCAAATTTCTTCAGTTCATCCAGACGATGAAAATCAAGAAGCTCATTGGTCACAAAACCCTACGGTGTACAAACACAGCAGCTTCTTCAAAAGAAAGACGAACTAGGGTAAATTCTGTCTCCGGTCACAATTTGCATGAACAAGACTTTGCTTCACACTTGTGCAACTGTGCAACTTTTAATGGCCCTCAAAATAATCCTTATATATGTTTAAGGTTGTGAGAAAAGAAAGCCTAAACACATACTCATGAATTGGATGAAAAACAGCTCTGAAAAACTGAGTTTCATAAACCTCAATAGATAGCCATCTATCGAGCTAGCTGTCGAGCCACGGGCTTCAGCAGCTTTTAAATCTCGATAGATGCTAGCTGTCGAGTTTTAAAATGCAGCACTTTCTCAGTCGATTCTTGGACAGACTTGCATGGCTTTAACACTTGAGCATGAAACCTTGCTCCTTGAAGTATTAAACTTATCCTAGATCTACCCAATTAAAAGTAAAGTGCGTTTTGTCAAAGGATTAGCCAATTACATAAAATGTTGACATATGTTCCTAACATTGAATTACATATGTCCTAACAGGCTGCATAGCTATCCGGATACTTGACTGATTTCAAAAAGTCATAGAAACCATCCCTTTCATTTGGGTTTAATGAAAAGAAAGCCCGAGGCTTGTCATATGATCCATTAGGATGTTGTTTCAAATGCAACGTATGCCTAAAGTTCATATTTTGCAAGTCTATCCGTGCCTTGTTAGTGTCCTTGTTTTTCCTCTTAATGCCCAACAAAGTACCGTAAGTACTCTCACTAATGTTCTTCTTCACATGCATGACATCAATGTTGTGCTTAAGCTTCTTATTTTTCTAGTATGGAAGCTTGTACAAAATACTTACCTTTGACCAATTTGGCTCCCCAATGAGTTGTCTCTTCTTATTACTTGGATGCTTTCCTAAAATTATATTTGGCATTCTATCTAGTTGCTTTTGTATCTTTCCCACTTATAATTTTAAAGATCTCTTCCGTTTCTCTGATAAACCATTATGCAACCAACTATGTCTCCAACGATGTATTATAGGCAAATAAGCTCGATGGTTAATGAATCCAATTTTACTTTCCAAAGCTTCTGAATATGGTTCATCGTTCCAAGTGTAACAAGAATGATAACCCTTTGTCCTCCACCTAGACATGTTACCAAATCTAGGATAGTCATGTATTGTCCACAACAAAGTTGCACGCATCTGAAAATGCTCTTTCCTATAAGCATCATAAGTTTCTACACCTTTTTCCCACAACTCCTTCAACTCGTCAACTAATGGTTTCAAGTAAATATCAATCTCATTTCCCGGTTGATGGAGACCAGTAATAAGCAAGGACAACATAAAATATGGCTCCTTCATAACTAACCAAGGTGGTAGGTTATAGGGGATAAGTATGACAGGCCACATACTATAGTTGTTGTTCATATTCCCAAAAGGGTTAAATCCATCTGTAGCTAACCCCAACCTTACATTGTGAGGTTCGAGGGCAAAATCAGGATGTTGTAAATCAAACTCCTTCCACTCCTCACTATCAGCCGAATGCCTCATTATCCCATCGTCCACACGTTTGTCTATACCATCTTATATCCTTAGCTCTTTGGCCTGACATGTACAATCTCCTTTGTCTCGATGTCAACAGGAAGTAACACAATACCTTATGAGGAATCTTCTTACCTTGGGCATGTGTATCTTTGTACCTAGGCGCCTCACACACCAGACATTTATAAAGGTTTTCATTTTCCTTCCAAAATAGTACACAATCATTTTTGCATGCATCTATATGCTAGTATGACATGCCCAAGTCACGTAATATCTTCTTTGCTTCATAAGTTAACCTTGGAACCAAGTTACCTTTCAGTAAAACCTTTGTCAGCAATTCTAGCTTCATATTAAGTCCCTTATTACTCAAGTTGGTCATTACCTTTACATTCAACATCTCAATAACAAACTTCAAGATACTATAATCAGTGTAACCCGGATACAACTCACGCTTTGCATCTTCCTCAAGTTTGTCAAAATTACGCACTTCCTCATCTTCGGTTGCATTTCTTGGTTCCCCTCTAATTCGATCACCTACCAAGGCATCGATACCATCCATATGATCACCATCCGACATTTCATTATCATGAATGTTCTCGTTCAATACATGAGGTTCTCCATGATTATACCAATTAATGTAAGATTGCATAATCCCACCATGAAGCAAATGGATACGCATAGTATGAGAAGATTGTCGATAGCAATTCACACAGTGATTACACGGGCACATAATATTACCACTCAAATCCACAACCGCTCTTGCAAAATTAATAAATGCATTGACCCCTTCAATATATGAATGACTTAATTTGCCATCAGATGTCTAACCCATTGTCATCCAACTTTTATCCATGTTTGACTACAATTGCAAGGTGAATGCTACTTTAGTAAAATAAGGACAACTTATGCATAATGTATTCTAACATCTAAGTATATAAGCTACTTAGATAAAGTTCTATCTCATTCATGAATGCACAAGTTTATATTAATAATTAAACAAATATACATTGCATACTCAAACACTCCCAATATGAATTTAAACCACCTTATAACACCATGCAAGCCACCCGCTTGCTCCAACACAACATACCACCACAAATTCAATTTCCAACATCACAAGTATAAAGTTTTACAAGAATTTAAATCAAAGAAAATACTATTTTTCACATCTAATCAATAATACTAATTCACATTTGTAATAAATGAAAAACACTCCCAATATGTATTTAAACCACCTTATAACACCATGCAAGCCACCCGCTTGCTCCAACACAACAACCCACCACAAAACCAATTTCCAACATCATAAGTATAGAGTTTTACAAGTATTGAAATCAAATAAAATAGTATTCATCACATCTAATCAACAATACTCATTCACATTTGCAAGAAATGAAAAACACTCCCAATATGTATTTAAACCACCTTTTAACACCATGCAAGCCACCCGCTTGCTCCAACACAACATACCACCACAAATCCAATTTCTAACATCACAAGTATAGAGTTTTACAAGTATTGAAATCAAATAAAATACTATTTTTCACATCTAATCAATAATACTCATTCACATTTGCAATTAATGAAAAACACTCACAATATGTATTTAAACCACCTTATAACACCATGCAAGCCACCCGCTTGCTCCAACATAACATACCACTACAAATCCAATTTCCAACATCACAAGTATAGAGTTTTATAAGTTTTTAACTAGAATTTACTTACTTTGCTTAAGCTGAGTTTACAACTTTCAGAAAAAATCCAAAGTTATTGCAAACAATGTGTATTTAGTCTGCAAAAGAAAAGTTAAATTTATAAGTACAAAAGCTAAAGAAAAGTTAAACAAGCAGATAAGATAATAATTAGAACCCCCAATGAAGAAAGATATTTACAAGTGAATGAAAAGCTTGTAAACAACCAAATGTCAGCACAAATATCTAATTCTTCAAAATCACTACCCAACATGAAAACTAGCAAAAAAAAGCCACAACCTAGAAACAACACTACTTGTACTATAATGGAAAAATCAGATTCAAAAATCAACCATTCAACTGAACAACTCTTTAGAGAAACAACACCAACTAATTCCTTTTTTCTTTTCTAATCATTTCATTTCCTTGCAAATTGCTCTATGTAATCAACAAGACCAACACTAATAATAATTAACAATAATAAAAATGAAATCTTTGTAACATTAAGAAACTTTCTTCACAACCATTACATAGTAAATATTAAATACCTAAACTAAACAAAAATACATGTACCCATTACTATATCAAACAAAAAAATAACCAAAGGAACTAGAATCATTAAAAAAAAAAATTAACATCAAGCATTTAGAATCATTAAACAAAAATACCCAAAGGAACTAGAATCATTAAACAAAAATTAACAAAAAAATTAACTCAAAAGAGAAAAAAAAAAAAACCCATTACATGAAGGGTCACCGGTTGTGGTGGGAGGTGAAGGGTTGCCGGTTGGGGGTGGGAGGTGAAGGGTCATCGGTTGGGGTGGGAGGCGAAGGGTCGCCGGATGGGTGGGAGGCGAAAGGTTGCTGGCTGGGTGGAAGGCGAAGGGTCGCTGGATGGGTGCAAAGGAATGAAGCGTCGCTGATTGGGTGCGAAGGACTGAAGCGTCGCCGGAAGCGTCGCTGGATGGTGCGAAGGATGAAGCGTCGCGAACGATCAACGAGCTGAAGCATCACAAAAGGTCGGCGAGCTGAAGCATCGCGAACGGTCAGCGAGCTAGATCGGTGGCACAGCAAGCTCGATCGGCGACGACAGTGAGCTGGGGTGAAGCGACTATGAGGGAGAGAGTGAGGGAAAGAGAGAATCGGGTGAGGAAGGGAAAATAAAGTGGGAGAAGTGAAAAAAGGGGGGGGGGGGCTGAAGTGTTTTAGTATTAAACTTTTAGTGACGACTTGTTTGTTGTCACTATAGGCTACCTTTAGCGACGCAAATTCGGATTCGTCACTGACACTCCCATCCGATTTTTTGTTCCTATTTTTAGTGACGACTTATTTTCGTCACTATTTGTCACATTCAGCGACGAAATGGGTTTCGTCACTAATAGTGTTCCTAGCAACACCTTTAGCGACGAAAGTTTTCGTTGCAAAAAGCTTAAGCTTTTAGCGACGAAATAATTCATCGCTGTAGATGAATTTAGTTTGGCGCCTACATTTTTGTTTGGCGCCTTTAGTTCAACACAACATATAGCGACGAAATCTAATTTTTGTTGCTAAATGTTACTAATTTTTTTTATAAATAGCGACGAAATATAAATTTCGTCACTATATGGTACTTTTTTGTGACAAAAAAATTTTCCTCACTAAAATTTGTCACTGAAAATATATTTTGTTGTAGTGTTCTCCCCTTCTCGAAAATGAACTCGATCTCGAGTTCAACTTAAGAATTAATCTTCCCTCGATCTTTGGGATGCCCAATCATTCCTTTCCATTCCTTTTTCTTTAGCAATACAAGTAAAGCCAACATGCTACTGATCATTCTTTTCTCACTCATGATAAACATTGTTGAACAAATTTTGATTGTAATTTGTTTTACCAAAGTGTAGCACATGAAGCCAATGCTACAAACAAATCAGCATACTCACCCATTAATCCAAGATTTCCGTCTTCACAAAATTGTTGTGGCTTTGTCCTTGTGAGTGTTGAACCCATTTTTATTACTTCACGTTGCACAAAAGCTTCCCAAATAAAATCACCCATATTTTCCAGATGAGGAGCATTAGTTTCCATTGATGGACTAAGATCAACATCAAGTTTACCATCAAGAAATAAATATTTGTCAATTCCAAGAAAATCAACATGTAGATTTTGCTCCTTAAGAGATAATTTCTTTATATCCAATTCTTCTACGACTAGAGGATTAAATCTTACCTCTAAATAGTTTTCTTCTGTAAAATCTCATCATCATCACCCACAACTTGACTACTCATACACAATTCACAATTTTCATCAAGGTACTTGTCAAAGATTGGTGGAGAATTCCAATTTATGATAGTATCTTCTTTATAGAACTCTTTACCATCTATAAATATATTTGAAACAAAAGAATCCATGTAGGATGAACTCACAATGGCAGATCTGAAATAGAACCTGAAGATGTTGAATGGTAATCATTAGAATCATACTCCTTGCAAAACTTTGCTTGTCTACTCCCACTTAGTTCCTTCACCATCAGGTTTATGTGTTCACAATTGAAACCTAGGAAAAGGTGGTCATTGGAGTCATCCCAAATTAATTTATTCTTGGCCCCAATGAAGAGACTAGCGTGGGTGTCAAAGAGAATTCCTAGAAACTAGACCTAAGTGAAATCCTGATTCATGTTTTAATTTCTTTTTCCAAAGGAGTGTGCACTGATATGGAGGTTAGAATAAAAAATAATACAGAAGTCTTGGCCTCTTTTGCTATGGAAGTTCCATCTCCACCAACAAATCGTGGATCTTGGCACACGGCGCCATGTGGCCATGTGGGTTGCAATTTAATCAAATTTGCATGCATCAATGTTATCAAAATTAACTCACCTCATATTATATATCTTCAAGACATAGTGATAAATTTTGTAGGGAAATGCTAACGAATACTTTTAGGGCATTGGTTAATGAAGAGGGTAAAATTATGGACGACGGGTCCATTTAAATAAACCTGACAGTGCTGGACCAGTGGGCTAACAGTGGACGGATCTAAGATGCACGAACGCAAGGTGGACAGATCTCAAGGACCATGTGGCATCCAAATGGTTTAAGTGACCTCCAAGTAATCCTAATTGGAAACAACTTGCGTCCCATGATTAATCCTAGTCGATAGTGTCCCAATATGAATAGAATCCTAATATGAGGAGAATCCTGTAATATACGCCCATTAATGATGATCTTCTCCATAAGGAAACGCCTTCCTACGCAAGAAACGGAGGTCGGTTCTACGCTACTATAAAAACCCAAAGGCTCTTAGAAAATAAGGTACGCATAATTCACCCCAGCTTTGGCACTCTAGAGTTGTGAAAGGTTTTCTGACTTAACCTTCGGAGGGTCTCTGGCTGGTACCACACCGGTACTCTCCTAGGGTTTTTCTTTGTTTTTGTCTCGCAGGTATCATCTCAAGCACGTGAGAATCGTGTGGCTTACTGACGATTTTCAGCAACATTAGTTGGCACCGTCTGTGGGAAAGTCAGGAGATAAGCCATATTCACTGCTTCCTGGACAAAAAGTTGATGGCACTTACTCGTTCGATGGCAACAACCACCAAAAATCAGGGCGATGAACCGCGCACCACTGCCCTAGAAAGATAAGTCCAAACCCTCGCAGCAGCAGTGGAACGCCTCACCAAGCAGAATCATGACCTAGAGGAACAACTGCGCCAGAAGAACGTAGCGCTGAATACCCAAGAGGAAGACCAAGAAGGCACCAGCGCTGAGAGAAGGAACCAAGAAGGGCTGGAAGGTAGCAACGCCCCAAGCAGACCAGAACAACAGGATATTAGCCGGCCATCCATCACCGATACGGTTCCACCTTACATAGTCACCGAGATGCAAATGATGAAGGAACGGATGGACTTTATGATGAACGCCCTTAGAGGACGAGTGTCTAGTGACCTCGACGACTTGGTCCATTGAACTGATTTGCCATTCACAGCGTCCGTCACTTCATTCCACCTTCCACCGAAGTTTCGTATGCCACAGGTGGAAAACTACGATGGATCCAAGGATCCTTTAGATCACTTGGAGTCTTTTAAGACCCTGATGCACCTTCAAGGGGTGCCAGACAAGATCATGTGCAAGGCCTTCCCCACCACGCTGAAAGGACTCGCAAGGATCTGGTTCAGCAGGCTGACACCTAACTCCATTGGTACCTTTAAGGACTTAAGTGCCCAGTTCGCCTCACATTTCATTGGGGGGCACAGGTATAAGAAGTCCACTGCATGCTTGATAAACATTAAGCAGCGGGAGGACGAGATGCTGAGGTCCTGCATTACCCGTTTTAACAAAGAAGCTCTCTCGATCGATGAAGCCAACGACAAGATACTCGTGGCTGCCTTCACGAACAAACTACAGAAGGGTAAGTTCTTGTTCTCCCTATACAAGAACAACCCAAAATCTATGTCAGATGTGCTGTACGGGGCAACCAAGTACATGAACGCAGAAGATGCGTTGCTGGCCTGAGAAGAGAAGCCTAAGAAGAGGGAAAGGCAGGAAGACGTAGGGTAGGATAGGGGGCATAAGATGGCTAGGACCGGAGAACGGCGGGAGGACAGTCGCTCCAAGCCCCCCACGGGGAAATTCACTAGTTTCACCCCGCTAATTGTCCAAATCAAAGACAAAGAAGCTCTAACATTTCCCGGCAAGCTGAAGGGAGATCCCAATAAAAGGTCTAGAGATAAGTACTGCCGCTTCCACCGTGATCACAGCCATGACACCGCTGATTGCTACGACTTGAAGCAATAAATTGAAACCCTTATCAGGCAAGGAAAGCTACAGAGGTTCGACAACAAGGAGAGAGCGGATCCACCTCAAGGACAGGCTCTCCGATGGGAGAATGATCGTCCTAGGCCGCCCATGGGAGATATAAGAATGATTGTAGGGGGCACAATGGCTACTGGGTCGTCCAAAAAGGCCTGTAAGACTTACCTCAGGATGGTTTAGAATGTCCAGCTGACGGGTTCGGTGCCAAAGATGTCGCGGATCGACAACCCCATCATCGAATTTTTGGAAGAAGATGCCCGACGTCTTCACCACCCACATGACGACACACTTGTCGTCAGCATACGAGTAGGGGATTACAACACAGACCGGGTTCTGGTTGACAATGGTAGCTCAGCTAACATTCTTTACTATCCAGCATTCCAATAGATAAGGATTGATAGAGAGCGATTGGTTCTGACGAACGCTCCGCTCGTTGGGTTTGGTGGAATAAGGGTGTTCCCCCTTGGTGTAGTCACATTATCCGTAACGGTGGGTGACTACCCCCAACAGATCATAAAGGACATAACATTCCTTGTGGTCGACTGCTCGTCCACCTACAATGCCATCCTAGGACGACCTACCCTCAATTCATGGATAGTTGTAACCTCGACCTACCACTTAATGATCAAATTCCCTACCGAGTATGGAGTAGGAGAGCTGCACAGAAATCAAGTGGCCGCACGCGAATGCTACATAGCTATGATGGAGATGGATGACCACCTCCAAGCCACGAACATAGAAGAACACCGGACAGTGACAGAGCCTATTGAAAGGCTTGAAGAGATACTTCTCGACGACTCCAAGACTGATCGAACGACCAGAATTGGTACCCTCACTTGGAGACATGAAGACATGCCGGGAATAGACCCTTCGGTCATGGTGCACAGGCTGAATGTGTCGCCTACTTTCCCACCCATCCGTCAGAAGAAGCGAGTATTCGCCCCAGAACGGGACCAAGCTATAGCAGAGGAAGTTCGCAAGCTACAAGAGGCGAACTTCATCAGGGAAGTTTACTACCCGACTGGCTAGCAAACGTGGTAATGGTCAAGAAAGCCAGCGGGAAATGGAGGATGTGTGTAGACTTCACCGACCTGAACAAAGCATGCCCCAAAGATAACTACCCCCTCCCGCAGGTCGACATCCTAGTTGACTCTACGGCTCAACACCAGTTATTAAGCTTCATGGACGCTTTTTCGGGTTACAACCAGATCGGAACGGACGAAGCAGATCAGGAGAAGACTTCGTTCGTCACTAGCCAAGGCCTCTTCTGCTATAAAGTAATGCCATTTGGCCTCAAAAATGCGGGCGCGACGTATCAAAGGCTCATGAACAAGATGTTTGCACAGCAGATTAGGAGAAATGTCCAGGTCTACGTTGACGACATGCTAATGAACAGTCGAAGGGAGGAAGATCACTTGGAGGATCTCAGGGAAACATTCGACACCCTTCGTTCCTACAACATGAAGCTCAATCCAGGCAAGTACGCCTTCGGCGTGACGGTAGGAAAGTTCCTAGGATTCATGGTGTCTTAGAGGGGTATCAAGGCCAACCCAGACAAGATTTGGGCCATAATAGAAATGGCACCTCCAAGGAACGTGAAAGAAGTACAAATCCTCAATGGCAAAGTAGCAGTGCTGAACAGGTGCGTGTCAAGGGCAATGGATAAGTGTCTACCTTTCTTCCGCACGCTGAGGAAATCTTTCGAATGGACGACCAAGTGTCAGCAGGTGTTCAGGGACCTGAAGACCTACCTCTCGTCCTCTCCATTGCTGAGTCCTTCCCAGCCTGGGGAAGAACTGTTCCTCTACTTAGCAGTATCTTCGACGGCCGTCAGCGCAACCTTAGTTAGGGAAGAATACATGGTACAAAAGCCCGTGTACTACACAAGTCGAGCACTCAGAGGCGCAGAGGAAAGATACCCACCAACAGAGAAGCTCTCCTTCGCTTTGATTACAGTAGCCCACAAGCTGAAGCCATACTTCCAGGCCCACATTATCATCGTCTTGACAGATAAACCTCTACGACGAGCAATAAGCAGTCCCGAAGCTACTAGATGGATGGCACTATGGGCAATAAAACTAAGTGAGTTTGATGTACAATATCGCCCGCGTACTGCCATTAAGGGACAAGTGGTCTTCGACTTCATTGCGGAGTTCACCAATATGGAAGGCCAGGGGGCAGAAGAGCCTTCTCACTAGAGCATCCACACGGATGGGTCATCTAACAAGCACGCTGGCAGAATTGGTGTAGTGCTCTGCTCCTTAGAGGGAGACGAGATTGAATGCATGGTTCGACTCGACTTCCCCACAACAAACAATGAAGCAGAGTATGAAGCCTTAGTGGCAGGACAAGACCTCGCCAAAGTTGCAGGAGCGACAAGTGTGATCATATATTGCGATTCTCAGGTAGTCACCAGTCAGGTAAATGGCGACTACGAGTGCAAAGGAGAAAGGATGAAGAAGTATCTGGATCAAGTGCGAAAACGTGTCAACAAACTGCAAGCCAAGTTCTTCCAAATCCCAAGAGAAGAAAACGAGCAAGCTGATTTCCTTGCCAAAGCTGCATCAGCCGAATGCATGTTTCTCCTCAGTAAAGTACTTTCCTTTGTCCAAATTTCACCCTTGATTGATGACGTCGGCATGCAGGAAGTGAACTCGGAAAGCAATTGGACTACACCAATATTTTTCTATTTAAAAGACGGCATATAACCCGACGGTAAGAGGGTCGCAAGAAAGCTAAAGGTTCAGGCAGCATGGTTTGTCGTGATAAAAGATGTCCTGTACAAGAGGGGCTTCTCTCGATCGTACCTGAGATGTTTAAGTCCTGAAGAAGTAAATTATGTCATGAGAGAAGTACACAAAGGGATCTGCGGCAACCACTCAGGGTCGCGGTCATTGGTACATAAACTGATTAGAGCATGATACTACTGGCCTACTATGCAGAAGGACGCCCAGACTTATGTCAAAGCATGTGACAAATGTTAAAGGTTCAGCAACGTCATCAGACAGCCGATGGAAGAATTTTACCCCGATGACAGCCCCGTGGCCATTTACTCAATGGGGACTCGACATCATAGGTCCATTCCCAATAGCAATGCGATAGCTAAAATTCCTTGTAGTCGGTATAGACTATTTCATTAAATGGGTAGAAGCAGAAGCCTTGGCTACCATTAAGGAGAAGAATGTGAGAAGCTTCGTTTGGAGAAACATCGTCTGTAGGTATGGGATCCCCAGAGTCTTGGTATTAGATAACGAAAAACAGTTCGACAACGACTCCTTCAGAGATTTTTGCTCATAGTTGGGAATCAAGAACCATTACTCCTCCCCTGCCCACCCACAATCCAACAGGCAAGTTGAGGTCACGAATCGATCCTTACTTAAAATCATCAAGACTTGGTTCGAGGGGGCAAAGGGTGTATGGCTAGAAGAGTTGCTAAGCGTACTATGGGCATATAGGACGACAGCAAGGACACCTACAGGAGAAACACTGTTTCGATTAGCTTATGGAAGCGAGGCAGTCATCCTGGCAGAGGTCAAACTCATGAGCTACAGAGTGGGTAATCATGATGAAAGAAGGAACGATGAAACTATGCATCTACATTTGGATCTACTAGACGAAGTCAGGGCAACAGCTGAACAGAGACTTGCACGCTACCAGGACCTCATGGCCAAGCACTACAACTCCCGAGTCAAACTCCAAGACTTCAAGGTTGGAGACCTCGTCTTGAGGAAGGTAATGGGCACAACTAAAGACCCTACCTAAGGAAAGCTCGGCCCTAATTGGGAGGGACCCTATAGAATCACATCATGGCAAAGGAAAGGCACCTACCACTTGGAGACATTGGATGGACAGAAGTTACACCATCTATGGAACACCGAGCATCTTCGAAAGTACTACCAGTAGAAGATAGCATGAAGAGTAACACTCCTCATTTCCAGTTTATTTCTTTGAGTTAAATTTTTGTTTACAATACTTTTTAAGCCCAAAGGGCAATTTTTTTTAATCCTTTTTAAGAACGATCTTTTTACTTATGCATGCGTTTACCAAAAATAAGAGGAGTTATTCAGATACAAGCAGTGTATATTTTCTCTACTAAACTACTGTCATTATCAAGTCCACGAGTGGACGAGTCCATCCCATATGGATGCTTTGAATGAAAAATCCACAAGTAGACGAGTTCATCCCATGAAGATGAATTAGTATTATCAAGTTCACAAGTGGACGGATCCATGATAAAGTCCATAAGTGGACAAGTTCATCCCACAAGGATGAGTTAATATTAGTCCACAAGTGGACAGATTCAAGATTAAGTCTATAAGTGGACGAGTTCACTCCATGAAGGGTGAGTTAGTATTATTAAGTCCATAAGTAGACGAGTTCATCCCATGAAGGGTAATATTAAGTCTTCAAGGTGACAGATTCATGATCAGATCCACAAATGGACGGGTTCATCCCATGAGGATGAATTAACATCGTTAAATCCACAAGTGGATGGATTCATGATAAAATCCGTCCATAAGTGGAGTTCATCCCATAAAGGTGAGTATTATCAAGTCCACAAGTGGACGGATTCATGACAAAGTCCATAAGAGGACAGATTCATCCAAGAGGATGATCAGAACATTATCAAGTCCATAAAGTGGACGGGTTCAACCACACGTTGAATTAAAATTACAAGTCCGTAAGAGAACGGGTTTATAATCCATAAAGTGGACGGATTCAACCATGCGTTGAATTAAATTACAAGTCCATAAAATGGACGGGTTCAATCATGCGATTGAATTAAAAAATTACAAGTCCATAAGAGGACTAATGCATCCAAGAGGATGATCAGAAACAATATGAAGTCCATTAAGTGGACGGGTTCAACCACACGTTGCATCAAAGTTACAAGTCCATAAGAGGACGGTTTCATCCAAGAGGATCAGAGAATTATGAGATCCATAAAGTAGACGGATTCAACCA